>VZRO01006070.1:0-53963 GCA_013397915.1 Daphoenositta chrysoptera
TATATATTTATATTTTTATATGTGCCTAGCTTAGCTACAGCCCTGAGCACATCAGATTATACCCAGATTCACCCAACTCCCAGAAAAGGGCATTGCAGAGTTTCCAAGAGGCCAGAGGGAGGGGATGTCACTGTTCAGCTCAGCACAGCACAGGGGACAGAGGCAAAGCAGGAGAGCCGTGGGATGCAAAAACAGCTTCCTTGAGAAAAACAGCCATTAAACCATGGCAACAAGGAAAGAAACCTTGGGTGGGTGTAAGAAAAATCAACATCTGCAAGGAAAAAAGATCAAGTGAAAGACCTTGGAAGAAGATAAAGATTGACAGTGTGTTAGGAAGAGAAAGACCCTTCTGCCTTCCCTTGCAAGGAACAGAGCTTCAGGTGACAGAAGCAAGTGTTTATGCTACAGGTAGTAGGGGGAAATGGGGATCTGAAGGGAAAAGAAAATAAGGAAAAATTAACCAGAAGATAAAAGAATCTCAAAGAACCACGGAGCAGCTTCAACGGGCGTTCCAGCTGCAGAGCAAGAGAGGAGAAGAACAAGAGTCTGCCTGGGAAAGCATATGGGAGAAAATAAAAGATTGCTTAAAGCAACTTGAGCAACACTTAAAGAGATGCAGAACGTGCAAACTTCTTTCCTGTTCCCACCCTTAGCAATGCAGATGTTTGTCAGGAGAACAGAAGTTAAAAAGGTTTTCAGTCAATATATTCTCTGGGTAGACTGTGGAACTGTTGTGCACTGAGGGCACACTATCACCAACTCAGGAGTTACACCTGTAGTTGAGCAAAGACACAAACTTGCACACACACGCTCTGCTCCCACAAATCCACTCCACAGCTCCAGTTACCTTTTGTTTCTACTGTAATAACCCTCAGCTACATAAAATAAATAAAATAAACCCTAAACCACTACCACGTAAATAACAACCCAACTAGAAACAGACCAACAGCCCCCATAGCTTCATTCCTCCCTGTACATAAATTGTTTGCCACCTCTAAATAGTTGGATTCTCCCTAAATACCCCTCTACAAGTGACCCAGAGAAACTTGCTCCCCTCCAAACTCACCATAAGTTGAGTTTCACAAGTTATCCCCAATTCAGCAGCTGCAATTCATGTGCTTTCCATTGAGGTTTTACAATGTTCAGAATTTTTTTTTATACAGCCATTAGGTTTTGCTGTTACAAGTGTGTGAAACTAATGATAACCAAATACAGAGACTCCAGAATTACTGCAGCTTGAAACGCCTGTGTGTATATTAAATTTTGACGTTTGTCATAATATACATCATGTAGTAGCAGGCTGTAATGAATAAATATTAACAGAGAAAAATTGCACCAGGAGACATTGCAAATCATAGTTGCAGTTAGCATTAAAATTAAATATTCCAAAAGTTATTGTTAAAATACACATAATATATTTCTCAGAAAAATATATTTTATTGTTAAAGAGAACTGGTTGGGTTTTAGTTTTGTAGTTAGCATTTCCTAGTCCAGAAAACAGTGAAGTTGCTAAAACTGTATTATATTTTAATGCCGCTTTTCCTTTTGGCAGACAAATTCCCCAGGCATTAGAAGACAGAAAGCACTAAAACCTCAGGTCATCTTCAAACAGAAAATAATCAAGGGGGAATTTAAAAGATATAAAAGACTGAGGCAGAACAGGAGTTCAGAATTCTGGCAGTACCACCAGGCAGCTCGGCGCAGCACGGAGTTCTCAGCTCAGGAGCTGAAGCTGTAACTGGATTTTCTCACTATTACGCTCAAGGTAATTATCCCACCTCCCTGCAGGATCCAGCAGCTCAGCCACAGCTTCACTCTGCCTGCTTTCAGCTCTGAAGCTGGGTTGTTAACTAGCTCAGAAATCTATGCATGGCACTCCAAAGCACAGCATGGACCACGGGCAAGCCCAAAGTTTGGCAGGTTTTGAAAAGCAGCAGCCCTGGGCTGTTTCTGCTTCCAGCATCTTCAGGGAGAGCAGGCTCAGTGCAGCCCGGGCCACACTCTGACCCCAAAACTTGAGGCCATAGACACGTCTCAGTGCAGAACCACCCAACATGAGCATTTCATGGCAATCAGGCTTGTTCCCAGCCAAATTAAAACACGGGTTTGCTTTCAGCAGTTCTGTACCACAACTACAGATTTAAACACAGCTGGGGCAGAATTGCCCTGTGCAGCAGAGACAGGATTTGGAAACCCAAAGGATACACCAAGCAGTAGTAAAATTCTATGGCTCCTAACTCAGTGCTGCATGCTGAGATCACACTCTAACCCACAGGCATTCATTCCCACAGCAATGTTCACCTTCTGCTTTCTGGAAATAATTAAAAAAAGAAAGTCACTTAGTCATACCTGTGTGATTTCTCACAGTCCAGTGGCAGACTTTACAGCCTTCCCATGGAACCTATTCATGAATCACTATCCTCAGAAAGGTTTTCAGAGTATCCACACTTAAATTTAATCCAGTTACTCTCCATCTCATCAACACTGGTAGGTCTTAGAACTGGAGATGTGTCTTGCTTCACCTCCCCACTGACAGCTAATAGTTCTTTCATTGTTTATAACACTTGTAGCTGTTGGCCTCACCCAAATTCTCTGATTCCCTGTGCCTTTCAGGGAATGTGATGCTCAAAACCAAACACAGCCCTTTATCACTGCAGAATGTACAAAGAATCCCTCATGCATCTCACCCTGTATGTGCCAGCTTAGGTATAACATTATGTAACACCCACAAGGACCTAGGCAGGGACTGATTTACACTTCTGTCCTCCAAAACTGAAGCCCAAATCTGTTCTCAATCCATAATGACAGCAAAATGCTATGAACTACAGATATTACAGTTTCTTGCACGTGTTCACACAGGTTCATATTGCAAAGGCTTACTCCATGCTGCTGTAAATTTGCACCTTTTGCAATGTTCAAAACCAATAATTGTCAATCCACACTGAAAAAAAGATTCAGTATTTAAAAATAAGGCACATTTGGAGCAGCATTTAGATTTGTTCATCTAGCAAAGCATTAAAAAAAGTCTTCAAGGGAACCACTCTTTTTAAATTAGGCACATGCATAAAGAGTTTGTTGGGATGGTAGAAGAAAATACTAAGAGGCAGAGTTATTTCTACATTTCATAATGTCTTCATGTACCTTGGTTGAGAGGCTTAGAAACAACATGAGCCAAACCACAGCCAGGGACAAACTTCAGGGGCAAACACAGTGTAGTGTGCCCATTTATAAACATTTCTAACTACACCATGCTAATTTGTCAATTTACTTGAGTTATTATAAGAGATTCATTTATTACCTGTCCAACCTTACCTAAAGAACACAATTCTCCGTACACCTACCACCATGTCTAGCCATGCATCAAAATCAATAATTCCATTAATAAAATTAGACCTAATTTTCAGTCCTGTAATATTCTTAGCACAACATCTATTTCAGGCATTTCTTTTATGTTGACAAGAAAAACAGAAGTGCTCTATTAGGTTTTTTTTTTCCCCTCCAATTAAATTAGCAGCCAACAAATGCAACTAATGCATCAATTAAGCAATACTATTAAAAGCATTTTAAACCAATAAAAATCAAACCCTGCATATTCCGATATTTTATGCATACGTATTAAGAAAGAACTTTGTAAGTTCATAAGACTCTATCCAGTACAACCCTGCCAGTGTATTCCCACTACTTTCTCTAAAAGTGGGACTGTAAGAAAAGGGCACTTTATACAAAGGTAAAAGTATCAAGAATAACTTTAGGCTCAGTCTATGCAATGCTCATTCTGGACCCACCTGGTGTCTGTCCCTGCTGCTCCCTTCCTGTAGCACAAGGCCACAGCAACAAGCTTCCCACATTCAGGTCACTCTATAACCCATTTAAATCTGATTTCCTTTTTAATTAATAATAGTAAGATGATAAAAATGTTCTTTGGTGTCTAATTTAAAATTTATTTCTGAAAGCTTAATTTTTCACTATTATATTTCCTTTTTTTTTTCCCAATTCATTTAATGCTTTTTTCTAATTGAGCAAATTCAATTAAATTCTGATCACTGGGAGTTTATTAAGCCTTTTCTCTGCTGAATTAAAGAATATGTTCCTTTGAGATACTGATATAAAAGTAGACCTATATTTCAACAGCTCAGAGCACAAGTTAAATAACACCAGGATAAAGTGCTTACCACACATAAATAAATCCACAAGACCATCCAGCTGGCAATGAGGGGGAACACTGAAGCCAAAAAGTATTTTTCAATAAATTCTACTACAATTATAGAGCAATACAATCTGTAGTCACTCAGTGCAAAAAAATATTACCCAGGCACAATTATGCAGCAAACACTGTAAAGGTTTCTTCTGGAAGAAAAGGCCTTCTTGAAATTTGGGATTAATCCAGGCTCTGCTGTGCCCATGGATATGGGCTGGTCAAATGCAGGGATTTTAATCACTGTTTTTCAAGGGTTCTATTTTCTTATCAGTCTTGCTCTACACTCACAGTTTAAATTCCTTTCAGAGGCTTTCTGATTTTTGAGAGTTTGACCAGTTGATGAACTCTGAAAGAATTTTATCTGCATTTTGTCCATTAGAAAGGATCCCTGCCTTTTCCAAAGGTTCAATCATTTGGTTGAGCCCAGTTCTTCCAAGTCTAACAAATGCTAATATTTGCAAGTATTGATACTCAGCAAGAGCTCCTGGGTCTAAAATTAAAATTAAGTTTTGAAAAAGGGCATTTTAAACAGGGATCTCCCAAACAATTTTCATTTTCTCCCAGACTACTTTTTCATTTCAAGACATTAGTAGAACATGCCTTACATCTTAAATCAGATCTGGCTGCACCTGCATTCAGATCTTGGCTGCTATCAGAGAAATTTGGGATTAGAGAACTTGAAATCGCACTGATGCCCCAGGCAGGACTCTGCCTTACACAGCCCCACTCCACAGCACAGCACGAGAAAATCCATGTGCTGTCTGTCTGTCCCCATATTTCCATCCACTATCACTCACGGAAGGAGTTTTCTTGCTGTGATCCTTAGTCCTAAGCCTATTTCCACAGCCATAATGCTTGTTATTAGTGCTTAGCAACGAACTAACTCTTCTCCAAAAAATTAAATCTAACAAAAATAAGCAAAAAGTATTTCTTGTTTGACCTGTTGGCAAGAAAAATGAATGTGGAGAAATCTTTTTCTTTTGCCACTAAAATAAGAAGTAATAAAGTGATATTCTCCTGACTGTGTCTCCAAGGTTTCAAATTGACTGTTTCATAAGGGAAACAGCAAAAGAGAATGTATTTTCGGAGTTGGGATGAATTATATATTTGCAAAGGACAAATTTTACTATTGAGACAAAACTAGAAGCAGCTTCTGAATAATCATTTGTTATATTAACTACTTATTTATTAGCTGTTTATACATCAACAGAAAACTTATTCTGAGAGTTCTCATATAGCAATTTCTTCTTTCATACTCTTTTTCATCTGGCATGCAGTAAAATATTGCCAAAAAGTAGCAATATTATCCAGAGATCCTTGTTAATAATATTAACCAGAGCTAACACCTGCAACTCTGACCTTCTGACAGGAGACAGGAAATAAAGACATTACTCTGGCAACTTGTGTCATGATTTTCTTTGATAGGTTCTCAACACCTTTGTTTACATCATAGCAAAAATACGGGTTCAGGTATTGTTATAACCTGAAAAGAATTGAAGAATTAAATTTAAAAATTGCCAGCATTAGAAACAATGTCACTGTTATTTAGAAATTATTACGTTTATCACAAACTACTTTCATTTGGTTTTGTTTCAGTGAATCATGGCAGGGTAAAATGAATTCTAAAGAAATTAAACCAAAAATGTGTAGATGACTTATTAAAGCAACCTTACAGCTGCGTGAAAATTGTGTGATTGAGCAAAAGCAATTAGAAGGCCACACCTGAGAACCAGGATCAGAAAACTCTACCTTGCAGACAATTAAAGAAAAGCACTAGGAAGCCACATCTGGGAATCATTATCAGGAAACTTTCTTAATTAAAAAAAAAGTTTCCTAATAAATGTCAACAAGGGGTGGGGGGAAGAAATCATTGCAAAAGCACCTAAAAAGTCTTCCCAGAGATATAAGCCCAGACTTAAATTCTGGTGGTCATGGCTAAATGAGTGCATAGGCAAGTCCAGCCAGCATGTCTGAGCTTTCTTCCCAATGTGAGTGCTCCATCTCTCCTCACCCACCTGATCCGTGCCCACCTCCCTCACAGACAAGGATGAAACAAAGCTTGGGAAGGGAGAAGGTTCCCTTATTCACCCAGAGACCCTGCTGTGGTGAGGAATTTCCAAATACCGAAGAGGCAGGGAGGCTTTTCCCCCAAGAGTTTGAGCTCTGTATGAAGCAAAGCAGGGCTGGACAAGAAAGTGGTGCAGAAATGTATGTGCAATCAGCCAGAAATGTCAACTGTGACAGCCATAGATGGAGAGGACTGATCAAAAATAAATTACTTTGACACATTTAACACAGTCAAATCCCAAAAGTTAAGAAATGCGGCAAAAAAAGAACAATTTGCATATTTACTACATTCTTCTTGAAAACCACATTATCATACATGCAGTCATGCATTCCCAAGCAGAGAGCACTACAGACAGCTGCCTTAATCTTCAGTGGTAATTTAATAATAAGCTGTATTTGTTTTGTAGATGAGACGGTAAACTAAGAATATTAACACTCCGAGCATGTATAATTAAATTAACAGTCAATTGATTGCATCTTTCGTATTCCCTTGGAAAAACAGTAGTGTTCAAATTAGCTGAACAAACTTGTGGTGTGTGAATCTCCCCTTAAGATTCTTATTTCCTTCATTCTCCACAATACACTTCAATGCTTCCCAGCTTCTCATCTCTTACTCCTGCCTTGGACAGAGGCCACCAGCCCTCCCCAGCAAGGATGGGGAGAGCCAGAAAAGGACCCACGACACTGTGGGCCTGTCTTCAGGTGGAATATATATTTTATTTCCAATATAAAATGAAGCCATGTGTGGGCTGCTGTTAGTTAAGCTGTCCTTGGTTTCTGGAAGAACCTGTTTCACAGCAGCAACAAAAAGCTCTCCCAGAAGAGGAACTGGTAGGGCTAGAACACAAGGGAAGGTGCACAAAATGTCTCCCCAAGACAAGAAAAGCTTCAGTTTGAGACTTTGTACTTCACCTCTCTCCCAACTTCCCCATCGCATTATTTGATTTATTCCATTGCTGCCTCAAGTAAGCTTACAGCTCTGCTCCAAAGTGTAAATATTTCTTTCCAGTTGGGAAATAAAAGAGTGCAAACTGGCATTCTGCACATTTTTATTTATGCTTTTTGCATCTCCCTAACTTGATTTTTCAGCTGGAGTATCAGTTACCAGCTTAAAATAATGAGCTGATAATGAATTCCCAAAACTGTGCAACCAGACCCATCACACTGCACTCTAAACTCCTGTTCCTCAAAAAAAAAAACAGGCTGACCTCAATGTTCAAGTATCTTCGTGTGACTAATTACAAAATTTCTGACAGAAAAGCAGATGTGTTATATTTCAGTTTTCTTGCTTCTAAATAGCTTTCAAGTGTTTAGGCCACACACTGGTGTTGAATTTGAATGTGCTAAATTAAGCCATATACCAGGAAAGACAGATAACCTTAAATCATTAAAGCTCTCAGTTTAGCTGCATAAAACATCAGGGAAAAAAAAAAAAAAAAAAAAAAACAAACAACAAAACAACACAGTAGGTCTGGGCATAGAGCACAGAAAATGTTTTTTGCAAAAAACATTTTTATGCCTTTTGCATAAAAATATCTTCTCAACTCAAGGAGGCAAATGGCCTGAGAAGGCTGAACAGACCAACACCACGTTGCACTTGCATTCCCTTTCCTCCTGCTCCCACAGCACCTTCCCATCAGCTCAGGTCCCTCGCTCCCCACCACTCCTCCTCCCAAGTTCCTTATAGCACACATCTCAATATCCTGCCAAAGGCAGTCACAGCCCTGGTACAGAGCCACTGTCAGAACTGGGCACAGTAAATCAGTTTTCCCAGCAGAAGCTCCCAGCAGAGCTGCAGAGCACAAGAGTACAGGGCACTGAAGGCAGAGTCTCCCTGGGTGAAGGATGTAGGAACACAGCACGCAGCCAGTTACCACCTCACCACCTTGTGCTCAAGGGATAGGGGTTCACATCAAACTGTAAAATAAGGATCCTCTGGGAACTAAGCCTTTAAATGGAACTTAAGCTGGGGAAATAGATATTCAGGTCACCAAATCAGTAGTCATTTGTGAGGACTTTGCTGTTGCACATTCTAGCTCTAGTTCCTCTCCTATTTATCATTAAAATATTCAGGTGAACTCCAGTAGGGGAATAATGATTGGGACTCCTTTACATACAGTTAGATATCTACCTTTTAAGTATCCTACTCAACATGCTTAAGGGATCCACTCAAATTAGATTTGTATGAGATTTACTTGAATGAGGCTCTCAGTCCTTTAATCTCATCATAATAGATGGCAGCTTTCAAGAGATTCTAAATGCATGGTAACATTTACAATACATCAAGTTTCCAGGGGCTGTGGAGCCTGAAATATATGCTTTTAATTTACCCTGAAACACGATGTTTTCTAGATTTTATTTGAGAAATTTCTGCCTGGGAAATCAACATCTTTCCATCTGCTTGCTTGTTTTAGAGAAAAATGATTAATTTGGGCTGGCTTGTTCCTAGTGATGGATATGCAGAACTAAAATCCTGTCTCTGCCATCTCCTGGAGTTGCACAGGCTGTTTGTACACCCTAGCGGGGGAAGGGTGCCAGCACACGGAACCCCGACAGGATCAGCAGCTCTTCCATCAAATAAACAAAATATTGAGACTGTGATGCAAAACAACCTCTGAGGCACACCTACAGCATCAGATTTTAATATCCAAATTGCAGTGAACAGGTTTATGGGGACTTGAAAAAGCAGCACCGAAGACAATCACGTTAATTCACATTTGAACACATGCATAATTATCACCCCTTAAATCCCTCGTTCCTACATCTCCCACAAAGGCTGCAGAAAACATGCTCCTCAGTATGCAGCAAGAATGATCCTTCTGATTATATCACCACTAAAGCCCTTTCTTTCTTCATCATTGCAGTTTGTTTCATTTCCTCAGAAACCACAGAACATGAGAATAACTCCTACTCATGTGAGTAAAATAATCCACCAGTACATTCCCCCTGAAAACAGAAGCCCTACATTACTATTAATTTCTATTTTTGCAGGAATTCAGTTATGGAAACTTCAGATGATTAGTCACTCAGTTTCCATTCAAACTGACTTCCAGCACTTTTGTCATTCATCACAAAAGAAACACAGAGATAGCTTCAAGTTGAAAAAACTCTTTTCCATACTTTTCCATCAAAACACACACCAAAATAACAAATTCTGCAACTGCAATTTATCTCGGTTCATACCCTACTCTATAAAGAATATAACAGAAGCTATGGGATTTTTTCTCCTTTTCATGTAATTTTTATAATTTTAAACAAACTCACTCAATATTTATACTTAATATTTGTACTTTTTATTATCATAAGGTTAAAATTATCTCATTTAGTTTATTCAAACTGAAGGTTAATTAAATATTTATACTAGGATAATTATTGTTACATGGTAAGTGAGGGGTTTTTTTATAAATTCATGTTGGTATTATATCCTTAAGCTTCATCTGTAGTACTATATCTTTAGTACAGGTATCATGGTTTTGCATTGATTTTTTTTCCTCCTGTAATAGAAATAAATGTCAATTTACTGGAACATCACACCATAAGATAGTTCCTTTTCAACACCTCAGTGTGGACTTTTCTGTTCCACTTATGCTTAAAACAGAATTATAAAAGCAGCTTGAAAATCAGGCCTGAGTTCTACTCATGGACATAGTCCCTGTGATGTCCCATCAGTCAGTTTGTCCTTACCCCAAGATGTTTTGGACTTACATGAGTCTCGACTAAATCTGGCAACAAATCTCCCACCTTTTGTAGGAAGGATCAGCAGAAATGCTCCTGCTGAACAGCTGCATCTTAGGTTCCCTCTTTACCATCGATGAGGAAATCAACACACAGCCTCATCCTCGGGGTGTGAAGCCCCAGGAGAACAGGTCCCTGCGGTGCCTCTGCTAATGGAAAAAACTGCTCGGGGATCTCAGCACACGCCCAGGGACTGCCAGACAACACTGATTCCAAATAGTTATCCTCCTCATGGGTTCTGCTAGACCACCTATTGCTGACAAATTGTAAGCTCTTCCATGGTACAAAGCACTAACTGCTTGCAGTTGGGTATTTTTAAGGCACAAATGTTTACCTGCAAGTCCTGAATGAAGATTTACTACATAGGAGAAGAGCTGCTGATCCAACCACTTCCATTCCAACTATCCCTCCCTTGTGGCAGCTGTGTTTATTTGGATTTGTTCTAAATATGCTTTAAAAAGACAAGCTGACAAATTAAAGAAAAGAGTTAATACTTTTTAAGCTGGAGTTAAATGTAGAGGTAGTTTAAAATTAATATCTATGTGGAAATGCCTGGATAATGCCAAAGACATTGACAGCCCATTCCCATTCACCATAACAAAATTGGTGGAGCTCCAACACAGCACTTCCCTCAGTCCTCACAAATTGATAAATGAATATATTTTCCAGGGTTTTTTTATATTCAAGAACATTGCCATATCTTATGTCACAAGACAGAATTTGAAAAGAAACACTTTTGTCCAAACTGAGTAGTTTTTATCTATCTTTTCTAATGGTTCTTAACATAGAATGGGTGAACATCAACTCTTGTGAGTCTTGTCACAATTCTTTAGAACAGAACTTCTCCCTCAACTTTGCAAAAGCCAATCTGCTTGTAATTTTCACAGGATTTATAACAAGAGGTGAAGTAAATGCAATAAAATAACCAACTGGCACTATGAAACAAGACTTTTAAGAAAGAAACTGAAAATTAGAAACATGAAACTTAAATAACAAAATCATAGATGACTGTTTTTAAACTAATCTAAGACAGAAATATCCATTTTATTCCTCCTGAATTAATCCTTATTAACATTTCCTGACGTATAGGATCAAAAATGAACCACTACATTTGGGTGCCTTTTATAAACACTAATCCTCTCCCTGAAGGATATGTATTAAAATCAGCTTTCTTAAATAATCCGGTTTCTCAACATCGCCTGTACTTGTTTTTTTCTTCAGCATTTCATCACAACTTCATTTAGACAGGCACTTTTTCAAATCCATCTTATCCTTCACAACCTAAAAAAAGGTGCCCTCCCTCCATTGGCCTTGATCCACAGTAATATGTTGAAAATAGAGATCCATTTTTCTTGCCAGACAGGGTGGATGGTTATCTGAAGTGAAAAGTTCCATTTCCCAGCATCTTTCATTGAAACTACTGCCTGATAATTATATGGAATAGGAAGTAACCATTCATCAAATCCATAAAATATCCATTTATCATGGTGATTCCCCCCTCCATGAGAAACATGAGAACCAAAATGAATCAGCCAAACCAAACTCCATCACACCAAAGTTTTTTTAAAAAATCAACAGGATAAAATGCATTTTCTTCATAAGGCAGAGTGACTGAGGGCCTATAAATGTTAAACTACCTTCTGTCATTATAGGAAGTTATTTTAATCTCATCCTTACAATTCAAGTCAGTATAAATAGAGTAGCAATTTAAAGTTATTAAAAGTTACCTGATTCAAGTGGAGGTAACGAGATTTTTTCATTCCCACACAAACCAAGCAATTTAAAGTAACGTTTAAAAGGGAAAACCTTGCATTCCACAAACCCATCTAAATGGACACTATTAGTTGAAAACATATATATGCACACCTTTGTTTTTACAGTATCTAGCCTAAAGCATCTCCTTTACATAAAACATAAAATCACCATAAATGCATTAGGGAGTTGTCACTTCTGGCTGGCCTAATGTTACCTGCCTCATATTTATCTTAGCACCATCTCTTAGAACAAACTCAATACATCTTAGAACAGCTAAAAAAACCCAACTTATTTCCAACTGTCTTGATTCTCTGGTGCTGCCTGTTGGGATGATGTCCACAGAACACTTATCATCCTGGACAACAGGTTGCAGCTATTGGTGGGTCTTTCCTAAGGTTTTAGGTCGGGCTGGGAAGGCATTTCTGAGGGAATCCCATTGTCCCCACCTGGCTCCCCAAGCCGGGGTTGCAGCTCCTGGGCACAGCCCAGGGCACCCCAAAAGTACACCCTAGGCCATGGAGGGATGCTCAGCCCCACAGCAGGGCACAGCTGGGGGACACAGAGTCCCTCCCTCTTCCCACTGTAAAGACCTCCCTCCCCCCGTGCAGCTGCAGCGTGTCCAGGGATGGCACTGCCAGAGCCACCACTGTCACCTGCACCAGGAGCTCCCACTCCTCCTCCACAGCAGGGCTCAGCTTGGACTGCATCTCCACTTCATCATTTCTAACCCTCTCCTAAAGCCTGCTGTTAAATTTACTGTCCAGCCACAAAAAGCCACTTTAGTAACAGTACAAATCCATGCTTTGTACCTACATCCCTAGAGAATACCTTGGAGATAAGTCTATTACTGCCAGGAATGCAGCAACTAAATCAAAGTTCAACACACTATCACCTCCAATTTCCCAAAGGCCTTTTCTTTTTAACCTAAGCCCTTTTCTCTGCCCCTTTTTTTCAGGCTCTGGTTGTCCTTCGTGTTTGCTGTGCATTAAATAATTCCCACTGGCCTCCACCCACGAATCTCTCCGGCAAAAGGTAGGGCATTTACTGTCACTTAGTTGGATTTTTTTGAGTATCAGCAGTGCATGTGTTGTCTTATGTGCCACCTCAGTGTGGTGGTGATGCCCTTAGCAGCATCAAGATGTACAAAGTTTGAGAAGAGAACAGTAATTTCAACCCTTTAACACCTTAACTCAGTGTTAAAAATTCATTTGTGTATTGTTTGCTCTGACAGTGGATCTCAGACTCCTGAAATCTAAATGCCACCTTCCTACTTACCCTCCCCTGCTCATGTTCAGCAGCAGGGTTTGTAAGCAACTGAAAAGCTTTCCACTAATGGACATTTCAGGTAATAGTTTGTTATAAAAAAAGTAAAGTACTACAATACATTTTCATTTGTCAGGATTGCTTGAAAAACTGAAATGAGAACTGCTATCAGGGGAGACACAGCTGCAAGATCTGGGCACAGCGATATCTTTGCCAGTTAAAAAAATAAAAAAATTTGCAGTAACAGCAAAAATAGAAGCAGAATAATAATCCCACAAAGACTTTTCTCCAAAGTAAAATAATTCATCACATATTTAAATACATTTGATCATTTATTCAAGACAAATTATGAGAGTATAAGCAAGAGAGTAGCAGGGTGAAGTTCCCTTTACTTGAAAAGAACCCTGTAATGTCAATATTTAAAGATGTTCTTTTTTCATACTTAATGAACAACTATACACTTACAGTCTAAAATGGCTCACTTTACACTAAACAAGCATCTCAGAAGGAAGAATGCACTCTTCAAAGTACACTATGCATGAACTTCCACTTCACTGACTACTTGAAGCTCCAGGAATAAAACATATCCTTAACTCCCAACCCTCATGAATTTATTTTGCTGTAAATCCTCAAACACACAGAAGATAAGCAGCTCAGTATTGTAGTTATACATAGCACAAAAAGCTTTATTCCAAATGCATTGTTTTATGTGATTTTCTAACAGTAACACGAGGAGGAACAAAAGATATATGGCACCTTTTTGCCTCTTAGCTGAAGAAATGCAACAGGAAGTACTCTAAAAAAATCTCCCAATTCCCAGCTGAGTTCATCTTCCCAGGTTCAGATACAAGAAACAAAACTATTAGCATCCCTCTAGAAACTTATTTCTCTTTGAAAGAGAAAAATGGTATGTAAAAAGAACAACTAAATACATAATATAGATATACTATTACCATAAAAGTTTTCTTTTTTAATAANGGTGCCACCCGCAAACTGGTGTGAAATACAGGTTAGGATTGCCAGGAAACAGCATGAAAGGCCACAGATTTACACTCGCATCAGCCAGCTCTGAAGATTGCAGACTGTAATAATCTGCAAATTATAATTGAGCCAATAATCTGCAAAATTGGCCATTTACCTGGAGAAAAGTGCCAGTNTTACTTAGGTTGTTTGTGAAGCTTTGTCTCAGATGGCAGCAGAGCCAGGACCCTCCTGCAGATCCAAGAGGATGTTGCCACCCTCAATCTGCTCTGAAATACAGGTTAGGATTGCCAGGAAACAGCATGAAAGGCCACAGATTTACACTCGCATCAGCCAGCTCTGAAGATTGCAGACTGTAATAATCTGCAAATTATAATTGAGCCAATAATCTGCAAAATTGGCCATTTACCTGGAGAAAAGTGCCAGTTCTACAGCCCTTTTTTAGTTGGCTACTTACAGTCAATATATTGAGTCCCAATTTACTTCCTGTTCATGGTTGCCACACACAGTTAACAATTAAAATTACTGGTGCCCTGGCATTCTAGAAGTAATGCAACAGGTCAGAAAAAAAATGCTTGAATGAAAAAAAAAAAAAATACTTAAAACAGCTCCTGGAGTTTCAAGTCCAAAGGATTCTGATTTAGATACTGTTTTCACCTTCCTAGGTCAGGAAAGCATTGGACACTGTTACATGGATTGGATGCCCCTGCTTAGGAATTCATGCTCTGAGCACTCAAAGTGCAGAGTTTTACTGCCTGTAAATGGGAAAAAGTTGTTAAATTGTGGTAATTTTAAGTCAAACAAATGACACCTATTTCAAGGAACATTCGGGCACATACTCGGCCCTGAGTCAAAGTGCTCTACTTACATTCAAATAAGCTCTCTTAAACTGAGTAATGCACAAGTTCAAGTGACTTACTGACCTGGAGCTTAAATGGTCACAAAACTCAGAATAGCATATCCTTAAGGATCTATGCATTCAAATCATGGGAAGCTTTACATCTTCACAGGACAATCTCTGCCTTCTAAATTCCACTACACTGAAAGCCTGCAACAACTTCCTTAGCAGAGATTGCTCTACTTCAAATTTTATAAGATACATAGTACAGGTGAAATTGCTATTAACTTTGTGCTCTACAATCCTTTGTACCATTCTTTCGCAGATTGCGTTTCGTTCTGGAGAACTGTTCCCTATACCCTTTGTCATTTTCTCTATATTTTCCTGTTTTAGAGTGAAACAAAAGTCATTTAAAAAAAAAAATAAAACCTCACACATCACTAGGCACACATGGGTGTTTAATTCAGAAACATTTTAAAGGCAGGCTTTAAACGTTCTGATGGCTTTTTCTCAGTCATTTCAATCTTAATTTTACTGCTTCATCCAAAATATAAGTTCTCCAGACCATACAAGTAATTATTTTGTTGATGCTTTCATTCCTCAATGTGCAGATGTAATTTTGAGAAGTTTATGTGGCATTGGTGGGTTGGGGTTTTTTAGAGCACAAACAATAACGATTCATAGTTTTAAGCAACCTCTGGGAGATGGGACCAGTTTTCCAAAGGCAAGTCTTTAGTTCTTATAACAGGATTATCTGTACCTTTCTCTTGACGAAAATATTGCTCACAGCAGGCACCAGCAGAGCACCCCATTGGGTCTGGCACAGCCCAGCCTGCTGTGCCAATTCCTATGCAAAATATTCTCCAAAAAGAGGATTTCACTTTCAGATTTGTTTTACACTGCAGAGTCTTGAGAAGTTCTATTGGGCCCCAACCATCCTGGTTTAATATTAGGAACCCTTTTCTTTAGGAACCTGAAAGGTTTTTGTGTCACTAACACCAACTCAAGCTAAGACAGCCACAGCAGGAAGGTTTTGAACCTGAACACGATGCATCATTAGAAGTTAATTTTGTTCAAGGCTGAGCAGGATCTGTTCTAGTCTGGTAAACAGTAATATAATTCCAGGCAAAGTTTACTTTTCACTTGGAAGGGCTACGCAAACACAGAAATATTCCATACAAACTATAATTAGATGATATTGTATAAGTCAAGCTTCTTGTGGAATAATTTAGCAAAGCCCACAGTTTGTATTTGAGCCTTATGTTTGCTTATTACATTGTTTAATTAGCCATGAGGTATCCAGGCTCACCATTTTCTACCCCCTAACAATTCTTTGTAGCCAGAAAAATACCGATGCATTTCCATTGAATAATAAAAACACTGCAGCACTTTAACTGTGATGCATCTGTCTGATATTAATAAGACTACCACTGGAACATTGTTTTCTGGAAGAGTCATCCCACCTTCTATTAAGAGTTTCAAACAACTCAATCCTTGTAAATATTTATATAATATGCTAAGTGGAAGTGGAAATAGATTTTTTCCAGTACAATGGGCTTAATTACCACAATAAAGATGCAGCACATACCTGAACCATTCACTTACACACTCAGTAAGAACCAAACATTCCAAACAGGCAATTAATCAAAGTCATGCTGAATTAAGGCAGTTTGCCTTATTGTTGGAGATTCATTTAAATGTCTTACATGTGTGTATCATATTCATAGTTACTGATTTCAAGTATCTTCTAAATGTAATTTTTACTGTACTTATATATAATAGAATGTGCAAACCATCATTGATTAGAATACAGACTAATATATGAAAACCAAAATAATTTGTGTAGAGAGCCTGTGAAATTGAATTCACATCCAATCTGCTGAAGAAGAATTTCCATTTGAATCTAAACTCCAATTCTCAATGCATAAACTATGGCTATTTATTACAGTGTTGTGTCATTTGTCACTTTTATAGAATACACCACATTTTCCAGGCTATAAAATGCCTTAAAATTATGCAGCAATGATGTATGTTATCATTATTTTTCTTTGCCAATGTTTGGATTACATTCAGCAGCTCAAAACAGGGCTGATTTATAAACTGAATAAATAGCAACATCCTTCAACTGTGTGTGTGTCTATGAAAGCTTCATTTACTTCCTGATTCTAAACGGTATATTCAAAACAAATATTTGATCAAATTAAATTCAGAACATCTCATTGCTCTGGACTGATGGAAGTAACTGCAGAGGCTGCTGAAAGAGCACAACTTTCCAGCTAACACTTCAACAGGAGTGCAGTGCTGCCAGCAGCTGGCAACCAAATTTCACTTACAGATTCTCATTCAGAAAGCAAAAAAATAGCCACCATTGAAAGTCTGTATAGCAGGCTCTGATGCTGACAGCTTCTAAACCCATGAATTCCTAAAGAAAGCTATCCTTTAGTAATAGATTTACGGTTCAGTCACTCTGAATATTTCTTTCCTTCAAAACTACTTTGATGATCTGATAACCTCAAACTCATGAGCAGCTTTTCACTTCAAAATTACCCCAGAGGGTCACTTTAGGTTGCAGTAAGGATGAAAACAGTGAGGTTCTAGACAAATGTGAAAAGTTTATTAAAAAAAAACCTGCTACCTAAGGAGTTCAACAGAAACTTGTAAGGTCTGACATATCCCCACAGATGACTACAACCCCACAGAAAAGGTAACATAATTGATTTAATAACACATTTCCTCCCCCAGAGAAGTCCTAACGAAGATACAAATACCCAGTACACATTCACTGCCCTCACTGACAGCTAACACTGCTCAGTTTGGGGTGTTTTGCTGTTTGGGGTGGTTTTGGTAGCCCTACAGCAAGTTATTCCTGCAAACTCCATGTCACACCTCTGTGCCTGGGATGCATCCTTAAATCACAGCTGGACCAGTGCAACCATTGCATTCATTTCTTTGAAAACTGCTTCTCTTGGTTTTATTTGAAATAGCACATTGCACATCAAGAAAGTAAAGTGTCAGCAAAAATACATAAGCTCATAAAGGAACCATTCCTACAGCAAAATTAATTTGACTGCCTTCACATGCTACCAAGGATAATTACTAAATTATCCACATTAGTCAAATACAAAATTGAAAAATATAGAAGAACTAGCCCACACAGATAAAGATGCTGGACCCACTGGGTGCCTTCTGAGCAAGGGAGGATTAGCCCACAATTCTCTGGAGACATCTCATGCTAGAGAGGCTTCCCAGCATGGCTTTCTTAGAATAAAAATGTTTAGACAGGTTCGGAAAGGCACTCCAGAGGAAACATATGTTGTTCCTGGCTCTAATGGATGCTCTGGTAATTAACTTTCACAAGGACCACAGGCATATCATTAAATATTACATTCATCTTCAAACACTTGCTTCTAAATATATTTTTGAACATCAAGGTAAAGAAGAAATTAAATTAATTGCAGCACTTAAAAGCTTGTTTCTCCAACTTGCTACTTGTTCAGCATTTCCATTTATATGACCATGCCCTTGTTTTGCCTTCTGCTTCCTTGTTGATGTGAAATTTTTCACAGACTTTTAGGATGGCTGAAAGGTTTCCAGTGAGCCACCTGCATCTTCCTGAGAGTGCAATAGGGCAGGTGGGGAAAAGGAAAAGCTGAGCCACACACGTTCAAGGACAGCACCCCACAGGACACCACTTGCCAGAGGTAACAGGAGGGTACTGAGAGCATTAGGAGGGGACTAAGAAAATAAGGGGGAAAAGAGAGAGTAGAGAAGGATGAAATGAGGAAATATAGGCAAGAGTGGAAGAAAAGGAGGGGTAACAAGCTGGGATTTCCGTCGCACAAAGATTTCCAAAGGACCAAAATCAGCAATTGCACTATCACCTCTCCTGAAAGAGTCACACAGGGCTTTATCAATAATAAATCAGATGAGCAAAACCAGGGAACAGCATCTTCAGGTTTGGGATGCTCTGTATGAATCAGCTTCACGATATAGTACAGTTACCTTGATATTTAATAATAACTAAGTTTCCTCAACACCTCATTTTAAAACTCAACCATAAAAAAAAAAAGCCCAGATAATTTTCTTTGTCAGTATTTGTCATAGCAATAAATTTCAGTCATTCTGCACAAATTCTGGTCTATTCTGTGGCAGAGGACAAAATCCTATAGCCCAAAGGTGACACACAAATATTTGTCATCAGGAATGCTATTTTATGACTCCAGTCACCAGAAATCTGTCATTTTCCTCCACTGCCTCTCTCTGTGAACAGTTTGCTGATAGCACCAACATATTTTAGCTACAGTGAAAGCTATAATTTCTATACACAAGATTTCACCTGGAAGTGATCTGTGACAACTACAGAAAGATGAGCAAGTGACTGTGGAGGTGGAAAAAACCAAAAGAGCATGTATTGTAGGGAAGAAGTAACCCTAAGATAGACAAAATATTTGAAAGGTGGGCCAAATACGATGTTGTTCTTTAAATGAAGTCATTCAAACTTCTGACGAATTTTAGCAGCAGAGAAAATATTTCCAGTGAAGACAAGACAACAAAGGGTGTAATGATGAGACTGAGAGTTGGCAGGATACAACCATCAGGAGAAGAAAATGTATAGCAAGAAGAAACATTAAGAAAGCAAAAAGGCCTTGGAAAACAGAAGAGACACTTTGATTTGTTAAAGAGAAAGACCCAACACACTACACAAGACTACTGCCATAGTATTAGACACCCACAGAGGACTGGGATTATTTCTGATCACGCACAAAAAAAAGGCACAGTTTTAACTAGAGAAGGACCTGGCTCTCTGACCCAAAATCCAGCCACATAAGGAAAGGAAAGGCTCCTCATGACCCACACAGCTATTGCATCAAACATCAAGAGCAACACCTAAAATCACATTTTTGCAACAAAGAGCCCATTGCTGGCACATGTAGAAATTCCTGCTCTAATGGCCTGGTGCTCTCACAATTAGAGGGAGATGCAAGCACTCAAGTTGCCTCTCAATCCAACCCCACACAAAAAAGGAAAATGTGGACATATGGGGACAAGTCCCTCACTAGCTCACTTTCCAGGAGCACGGAGAATAACTCCCAGCCTGATCTTTTCATGACCTCCAAGTTACTCTGCTGATCTCTGGGAAAGTTAATCTTCACTCCCTAATCTTCAAAAAGGACACGAGTGACAGTAATTTTCACAGCACACATGAACAGAGCTTAAAGGATTTTTATGAGGCACCAGGATGAATCTCCTAAGGAAATGTGAACAGCTGGGTGGTTTTTATTTACTCACAAATACTGAGACAAACCTGTTGTCCTCTCAATTTTAGGAAAAAGATGCTTCAAAATAATTACATGAAGTGGTTTTGGTTTTGCAGCTAAATATTTGTGAAATTATTTTTCAGCCTCACAGGCACTGATTTTCAGCAACATTCAGAGTCAAGACACATTTATTACATGCATAAGCTATATTTCATAGTAAAAACAGGCTTACATTCCAAAAGAATGATATTTATACTGATGAAAATCTCATTAAATATGAAAGCCACATGCAAAACGGAAAATACGCTGATTTTCTTTATCTATTAGAAGTGGTGCTGATTGCTTTCAGAGCTGAGAAAAATGCTGGTTTCACGCAGCTAATTGTACTCTCCATAATCCATTTATTCCTCACTGGAGTTACAGTCGTGTGCCTTCCAGCAGGCAGGAATTGCACCGTGCTGCCACCGGGAGGCACAGTCAGATTTTACAGTTTGCATTTTCTTCATTTATTTCAGAACAGCCTGTCTGAAGAATCTCACTAAAAGATATATTCAGCTTTGTTCCAGCAGAAGACATGGAAAAGTTATTCAGTGATTTAAAAAATTCTTAACTTCTATCCACACAAAAAGTATGGAAGCAATCCACTGCCAGAGTACATTTGAGCTATTTCAAGGTGAGTTGTGAATTCAGTTTGACATGAAAGGGCCACCCACAAAAAATCTTAAGATATTTTTTTTTTATTATGTCCTATAGGTGGCTAAAATCAAATACAGCATTAACCACTTCCAGAAGCATATAAAGAAATTTTCTTAGTAAAAAATACAATTATATTCTGTTAATTGGAGAGCAGAAGATGAATTATCATTTCATTAAAAACAAGCGTGGAATTTTTAATTGCAATTCTAATGCTGGAGGCTATAAATAGATCTGAATTCAAAGGCAGAGATTTTGCTGCTATAAATTATTTTGACTTCAATTATGCTTAAACCACTTAGAAAACAAACTATTACTTGATGAAGTGACTTGGTGAAGCTTTTACAAAGTTGCAGCCCCTTTAAATTAATTTTCAACTCAAGTCCTTTCCACAGAGTGATAAAGAGGAGGAAAAAGACTTTAAAATGTTTGACTATGAAACAATAACAAGAATTTGAACACTGTCAGGAGTCTCTCACTTTGAGAGAGCTGTGAGAACTGCTTTTTGTGAAAGGGATCTATGATGTTAAACATATGCAAGTACATTTGACCGGGATCCATGATATTAAACATATGCAAGTACATTTGACCGGGATCCATGATATTAAACATATGCAAGTACATTTGACTGGCATTATTTCTGGGGTGGCTCAGAACGCCAGCCCCAGCCACGTCCCCCTGAGTGTGCAGAGGCCACACCTGCAGGGAGGGGACAGCTGCAGGTTCTGCTTCCCAGCCAGCCCGTGCTGGAGCTCGGTGCAAAGAGAAATTGCCATTCTGGGGTGCTGAGCTCACACCTGTAGCTGTTTAACCCCTTAAGCCCCCGCAGGAGAGGCCCTGAGCACATCTGGTGCTTGGTACAGCCAGTGCTGTGCAGGCCGTACTGCAGACACCCCGGCCGGCCGGTTTTGGGGGGGATTCGGGGAGAGCAAGTGCTGTCCCTTCCCTGGTGCCATCCCTTTTCTGCCCAGCCTCATTGTAGGGTATCCCTGCCACGGACAGGCTGCTCTTTGCCAGGTGCTTTCCCCTCGCTCTGGGGGCACACGGCGGGTGGAGGTTTTAAGGCCCAAGACTGATGTCAGTGTAAAACAGAGGCCAGGCCCCACGGAGGTGATGGCAGAGCGCAGTGCCAGGCATTGCTCTGTGCAGCCATGGGGTTTGGGGGTTGATCAGACACTTTGGGGTGGGCTGGTCCAGAGGGGTCTGACCTCTGCCTCCAAAATGCAGACCCCAGAACAGATGTGGCCAGGCTTAGGGTCTGCTTGTTGTTCTGCTCTGCCTTGAGGAAGAAGGAAGATGTCTGAAGTGCATATGGAGCAGCTGCTGGAGCACACAAGTTCACAGAGAACCCTGACAGGAGCCTCACAGAGGTTTCAGGTGTAAGTCTCACCTGTGGCTCTCTGGAGCTTTCAGAAACCTTGCAATAAAGAGGCAATAACACAGCATCCCAGACTAAAGTGAACTAATTCAGGACTGTAAAATGTAGCTGTTATATTTTATCACTTTATCAAATACCATTATGATTTAAATAACAGAAATACGAAACATAGCTTTCATGCAGAAAGGTGGTGGGTACATAGTCTGCTTCTTCCCAACTGAAACAATGCACTCTGCATTTAGCAATAACAACTTCAGAAACTGCTTTGATAAACACCATTAAGAAAATAGCTGGTTTAGGAGAGATAATCTAAACATGATTCAAACCAAGTGTGGTACTATTGCTGAATTGCTAAGAAGCCTGATAGCTAAAATACCAGGTTTGTAATATTTCAGGAGAAAGTACTTCAAATTATCTTTTAAGTAGAATAACCAATTGATATAAAACAGAAAAGCTGAAGAAAAAAAATGTAATAGGTTATCAGTTGGGGGTCTGCCTGTGTAGCAGGCAGCAGATGATCTAGACTAGTGTTTTCAAAAATTTATCTAAATAAATATCAAGAGAGACAGATTGGCAGCCATTCACAATTTTCCACAACATCCAGATGAGTTAAGTACTTAACTTCCATCACAGTCAGCAGGAGTTGGATGCTTAATGTATTTGGATGCTTTAGAAAATCACATTAGGCACCTAAATGTGTAAAGTGCATAAATATCTTTCACTTTACAGCCTTTAGTTTTCAAGTGCCTTAGTCCTGTACTTCTCAAATGGGAATAACTGCATTTGCCTAATTCATCAGGGAATTGGAAAGAGCGGTGAAGACTGTGAGGTGCTTGGATGCTGCAGTAGTGGTGTATAAATGCCATGGAGGAAGGACAGACTGAGGGCAGAACGGTGACTGGATGTGAGGGTGCTATCAGTAACACAACACAGCACCACCACTGTGCAGTCCCAGCCAGAGAGAAACCAGAGCGCAGAAGGTAAATGGGAATTATCTAGCAACTTGTTCAGATGTCAACTTGTTCATATGAAATCAACAAGTGAAAATATCCACTCTGAAATGTCCCCTCCTGTCCCTTTTCATGGAAACAAAGAAAATACAGGTACTTCAGTACCCTTCACACTGTGACCAATCTGTTGTGAATCCTTCCTCACATCTTGTACAGATTCAAGCTTTTTGTCTTTTGCTTTAACATCTGTATAATTATTTTCCAATCTAATAAAAAGCTCTCCATTCCACTAACAGTAAAAACCATCAGGGCCACCACCCACCCACACCTTCCTCTCAGAGTCCAAAAAGACAACAAACAAAACTGTAACAAACTTCAAACTGAGTATCAGGAAAATCATCCTGACTAAAGATGGCGGTCCCAAGGGAAGAAGATACAGCTTCAATTAAATTTTCATTAAAATGATTAATATTCCAATTACGAGTGTATTGTGGAAAAAAAAAATCTATTGAGAGAAAATAAAATTACATGCCTTGATAAGCTCAGTCTAGAACTAAGGATGTGATAACGAGGAAACTAGTAATAAACATAGAGTGGCATAGAGTCCAGTCAGGAGAAAGACTAGGGCTAGAGACCTTTACAGTTTCTAGATTCTGTAACAGTCATGACAAATATGCCTAAAGCTTTAGGTTGCCATAGTTAATCAAAGTATCTGAGATCAAACTAACTTAGGCACTTAAATTGTCCAGTACTGTCTTAAGTACAAAATCAATCCAATCAGTAATTCACAAAAAAATCAATTCTGCATACTCCAGAGAAGGCAGGTATCCATTACGCAGTAATTGTTACACAGCTGCTATAAATGCTTAATAAAGAAAAATGACCTTGAAAGCCCATCAGAAACGCTCCCACACTCAAAGCTCACATGTTGCACAACACTGAATTAAGCCTCCTCTTGGTAAGCTGTATTTTTTTTTAAGTGGAAATTCCATCAGGACTATAATAGTATTTTAGGGTGCTCCCTCAGTGGTGCTTATCATGGTAGGCATCATGGGCCACCTCTGCTGATCCTAGAACTGTCCAGCAAGATATATCCTGCTTGGAATAGCTCAGGGGACTGCTGAACCAGGAGTATGCCGAACCCCAAGCCCAGGGCCATCAAGTATGCTCGATGCTGGAGCAGTCACAGGTCACTGCTGGTGAGGACGTACACCCACAGAGCTTTATAGCTGAGCAATTTCAAAATTTCCACTGGATATTTAAAATTATTACTGTAGCAGCCACATGTGCTTTTAAAGACCTTGACACAAACTTAAGAAACCTGGCTTTTGCTCCAGAAGAAAATTCTCCACTGTGATAAATCTACATGGGAATGCTTTGGCAAAAACATATAACATTTTTTCCCCCAAGGTGTTTAGTAGCTTGAACATACTCTCTCCCCATTTGGTTTCTTTCAGTCTTCTGCTTTCTTCCAGAAATAGAGGAACATTTATGTTCATCTTTCCTCTCTGCTCCTGCCAGCAGCACTATATCAAAGGCAGGAAAGCACATCGTAAATAAATGCTATTATTGCCAGAACAGTGCAAAAAACACTTTTTCAGTTCAATGACCAAAAAAGATGAAAAATTAATTTCAGGTCATCCCAAACTGAACAAGGCCTCCCGGGCCAACAGGTTTATTCCTCTAGAGCTTCTTGGTTTTGCATTTTCAGCAAATTCTCTAAGTACACTCGTAATATTTATGTCAAGGCCATTAATGAATATATTAAGTCTGAAGCACTCCATTTTTTTTCCTGACCCATTTATTATAGAGTAGAATTGTTCAGGTTAGAAGGGACCTTAAAGATCACCTTGTTCCAACTGCCCCTTCTGTGGACAGGGACACCTTCCACTATCCCAGGTTGCTCCAAGCCCCTTCCAACCTGGCCTTGAACATTTCCAGGGATGGGGCAGCCACAGCTTCTCTGGGCACCCTGTGCCAGGGCCTCACCACCCTCACAGGGGAGAATTTCTTCCTTGTACCAAATTTAAATCTACTCTCTTTCAGTTAAAAACCACAACCCCTTGTCCTGTCCTGATAAGAAGTCCAGACATTACCAGCTGGCCTGGCCCACCAGACCAGCCCACCCAGCAGCCAGAGGAGCATTACTGGGGGGAGGCTTCTAAGTACCTGTCACATCAGTAACACATATATATCACTGCAACTTCAGGTACATACCTATTTTGTTCGTTTTTTCACTCAGTGCAAGCTGGACTTGCATTTGCCTTTCTCTCATTCTGTGGCCTCAGGGCAGAGGATGAGCTGTCCCAAGCAATCTGTGCTCCCACACTCTCCGGCCAGTTCCTGCCCCAAAGCTGAGGAGAGGACAGTTTTTCCTCAATGTCTCCTCTCGTGGTCTGCCAAAAACAGTCTGAGGTGCACACCTCAGTACCAAGGATTTCCCAGACTCCTGAGATTTGTGCCACTGCCCCAGTGTGCTGTGCTGGCACTGGGGGGCTATGGGCACCCTGACTCTATTATTTAAACTGTGCAGCCCCACCCAGGGCAAGGCTGAGTCCTCTCAGGGGCACCTCGGGGTAAAGGTAGTTGAAAAAGGGCAAAACACTGCCCAGCAGTGGGGGGAAGTGTGAAAAGCAGCCCTGTAGCGCCTGGGTCAGGCATAGCAGCTCCAGGTGCCCGGGTGGGTATTGCCCCACAGCCCCTGGAGGGGCCACAGAGGAGGCAGCAGACGCTTCCTGAAGCACTGGGTCCATGCAGAGCCCGTGCTGCCGAGTGAAACCCTGTTTGAGAGCTGCCCTGGTGTTTGTGAACGTGAAGTGTCTGGGGATGAGAGCATTAAAGTGCAGCCCAAAGCTTTCCTCGAGCTCTTACAGGAACCTTCTGATCTTGATGGGGAAAAAACATATATTCAGCTAATATTCAGATGAGCTGCCAACCGAGATTAAGTGTGTGAATGCTGGATTTTCTTTCCTTGCTTCTGCTCTTTCCCCTCCCTCTCTCACAGGTAAGTACAAGGAGGCAGCTTCCTTCGTTCACCCCATCAGGTTTTTGCAGACAGAACAGCTCAAGAATCAGGCAAGACACAACTACTCTTGGTCATGAGAAAAATTATTAAAAGCACAATATGTATTAACTCTCTTGTAATCACAAAACCTGCTTCACAACCTTAAAAGATGACAACCATCAGAATAAAAAGGCTTGACTGCACCTACTGCACGCTAAAAGCCTTTATGCCACAGGGAAATCAGCTCCCAGCCAATACCTGGCATTCCTGCAATGAACCCCCAGGAGAAGGGCTTTTCCCTTTGTACTACTGCACTTCATTTCTGTTACCATAATCAAGGTCACACAATCTTTCCTACAGGACATCTCAAGCCATACTGACAATCCCTCTTACCTTTGCATCTCCAGCAAATCACACGAGCATGCTCATGTCTGTGCCAAGGTCATCCATAAAAGCATTAAGCACCACTGATCCCAAAACCAGCCTGTGGGAAGCTCCATCACAAGCCTGATGTTGGCAGCTGCTGTGTCCCCATAACCAGCTGCCTTGGCTCCCCCACAAGCTGATGCTTCCTGAGGCCTCCCACACCCCACCAGCATTTGGGGTTTTCAGCCACACGAGTTTCCAAGGGGTTAAGCTCACTGATTTAGGGATTTCAGCTGCAGTAGTTTCCAGGGGCTTCTCAGCTCACTGACGTGGTTTATGGTGCACCTATAACATCATCAGTGCTGCTACAATATTGTTTACACTGACTTTGGTTAGATCCTCCAGCAATGGTGAGCTAAGCCCAGACAGGAATTACACTTGTTTTCCATTAACAAATCGAAACAACATTTTCTTCTCTGAAAGTACTTTACTCTATTATTTAAACTGTCCTGATTTTGATTAAACCTTTTCTCCAGGGTTTCTCTGGCATTTGTAAGATTCAATTTAAAGTAAGGAATGTTCTAGGAATTTATATCAAAGAAATTCTGTTCAACCATTTTTTACCTACTTTCACTGAGCTCATTCTTTACAATCAACTAAATTCTGGGTAAGATAAACACACATATGGTACACCATCCTAGGTCTTCCTACAAAACTACACTGAAATTGTTGCAGACTGTAGCTATACTAGAGCACTACAGGGAAGCTTTGTCCTTTCTTGGCTCCTAGCAAGTACCAATCACAAAAAACTTTGATTTTTAAGCCTCAAAAATAAAGAGCAGCAGATAAATTTACTGGTATCTGGATTGGCAGAGAGTCAGGTGTGAAGCTACAGCAGGAGTTAAAACAGCGAGCACCTGTGCCTGCCAAATGGGCCTGTCCTTCCCAGAATTATTCTATAGGTCAGAGTAAAATTAACATTATATTACAGGTTACAGCACACAAACTCTTGAGAAAGAATATTGAAATGGAAGTCTTCACCTTCAGAACTAAAGCAAAAGTTAGAGTTTTCAGTAAATCTAAGGTTCAACTCTGTTATCTTTTTATATGACTCAACCAAAAAACAGACACTTTATCTCTTCAGCAGCCAGATAATCTTACTTGGTTTTATGAGAATTTTTTCCAAGCTGGAAGCATCAAGTTTATATATAATAAGATGCCCTTGTTATCTTCCTTATCATAGGCCTCTAAGATACCACAAAGAACTGGATTTTTCCCACTGCATCTTAAACATATCAATATTAGTGACAGAAGTTTGGCTTAGCTACCAGAAATCATATTCCTCTGTCACTGCATTTTTAAATGACACCCAGCCTCCACAATCTGCATTCACAGAATTCTATGCACACTTAAGCTAAAAAATATTTGCATAGTTGCATTTAAATTGGTTATTTTGTAGTGTTTCTAGTGCAGTATCAAAAGACAAGGAATTTCACCCAAACAAGCCCTGAGTATCATAATAACAATCCCTGTCCTGCTTGCTCTGCATTGCAATAGCTCTTACCTCAAGCAGGGCCACACTAAAAAGTTTTTCCCATTCAACTATAGCAGAAATACCATAAGAAACACCGGGCTGCCTATGCTGCATTTTGTGGATTACTTTGCTTGAGCACAAATGAAAGAAATGAAAAAGAAATGTAGAAAAACTTTGGGAAATGTACTGTGAGTCAAAAAAATCTGAATCTGGTCTATCACCCAGTGCTATAAATCAAATACTTTTACTGGTACCAGCTTTGATAAAACAGAGAACAACATAACACTGAAAGTGATTTGGAACATTTGTTCTGTACCTAGGAAGATCACACGTGCTCACTGAAGCAGGTCTAACCCAGGCAGCAGGAAGTATCCACAGATTTCCAAGGAATTTTCTGGCTACAGGGACAATGATGACAGAACATGAAGATTTTGCACCAAATTATCTCCCATGTAAGCAAAGCTGCCTACCAGGAGAAACTGCCCTCGATGAACAGGCCCAAAGAGAAATAGCAAAGCACCCTTAGAACAAGGTTATATCCGTGGTTAGCAAGGTGATCCTCATTAGCAAATTAAACTGATAATGGGGAACAAGGCAGGGAGCAACCTTCTGATGGGCACTCCCTGATTAGGTACAGGAGGAGAGACTGGCTAATTAAGCACAGTGCTAGCACCTGAGTACCACAAATGGTGTGCAGTCAGAGGTAACTTATTTTTCCTGATGTCCAAACTGCATGGAAGATAAATATTTGTTGTCATGGAAGAAGTACATAGGTATTCTTTGCAGACCAAAAGTACTTTAAATCACTTCCTAGCCTGTCATTTGACAAATTAATTAATTTTTCAAGACATAGTCCAGTCACCTAAACCTTAAGTCATATTTTTTCTGCCAACAATCATGGATCAAAGGTTTAACTATAGATTTAACAACTTTAATAGCCACACCACTGAGTTTTCAGCCATGGGTATTATTTTTATCACTTGACTACACATGAATTTGAACGATAATTTGTGGGCATCAGATCCTTTCTAACTGCTTAATTCAAAGCCTGTGCTCTGCCATGAAAACTAATCTGAATACAGTGAGCAAATTTAGCATGTTTGGTTTGGCAGTCTTAGACATTGTTTTGACCTTAATCTGCAATATTTATTCACAGTATAGCATAAAAGAGCAATGTTCTTTTTTCAACTTTTAGAATATTCTGAAGCAAGTTAACCAGGGCATCCCTCTAAATTTCCAGGTGGAAATTACTTAGGAACTTGAAGTAATTAAGTGAAAATAAATCATAGAATCTTATACTGGTCTAGATTGGAGGGGACCTTACAGTTCAGTTCTAATCCCCTGCCGTGGGCAGGGACAGGGGGGGGGGGCCCAGGCTGCTCCAAGCCCCATCCAACCTGGCTTTGAACCCTTCCAGGGGTGGGACAGCCACAGCTTCTCTGTGCAGCCTGTGCCAGGGCCTCCCCACCCTCATACTGAAGAATTTCTTCCTTATATCCCATCTAAACCTACTCTCTTTCAGTTTGAAGTCATTCCCCCTTGTCCTATCACTCCATGACCATATAAAAAGTCCCTCTCCGGATTTCAATTACACAAAAAACACAAAAAAACCAAAAAAACACAAAAAAACCCCAAAATTTTCAACTTATATTAACACTAAACTTTTCAACAAAATTCCAGAACTATTACTTGTTGAGAAAACATAGCATGAAGGTGGTAGTTACAATGTGGTTTAAGGCATGAAAACGTTTTTAGCAGCTCTCTGTTTGCACACTTTCCTTAATTTTGTCAACAGAAAAAAAGAAAAAACCCCGCATTTTCATTAGAAGAAACTACTTCCTTTTATTCCCATCTACATGAAAGCGAATAGCAAATTCCCTCGTTGCCACAGCTACCAGACGACTGTCCTTACAAACTTACTCCACAAAAATAAAGTAGTTATTCTTTCCCCCTCGAACTGCTCCTTTGATGTGTGTTCAAAGGTGTGTGAGCAGGTGGTAAGACTGTTAAATGCTCTTCCCTGCTCCTTCTTTTTCCAGGGCATTGAACTACAGACACATTTATAAAACAGCAAATGCTGTCCTGCGTGGGTAGAAAGAAATGCTCCAGCAAGCAGAGGAAACTCTTATCTTTCAAAGTATTATTTCCTAAAGTAACACATGTAAATGACCTCACAGAATCAAGAGGCACACCCTAACACGCGAAAAAGGAACTGGGCAGCAAAAGCAAAGGAGCACAGCTGCTACTAAAGATTTACAGACTTTCATAAAAGGGCCAACATCGCCTGCAGAGAAGCCCACTTAGGCAATCTCTGGCCTGCTGAGACTCAAGCAGAGCCTGTTGCTCCTCTCAAAAAATATTGAGCATAATAATTCCATTGTTGGTGCCTCCCCTAAAGCTGTCAGCCAGAGAGGAGCTGCTTTTCTTTCCGCAGAAAATGTTGGAATTTCTAATTGAAAACAAAATCCCTTGCGATTGCTGTAATTTTTTTCCAAACATTAACATAGTGTTCACACTCGAATGCAGGCAGAGCAGGAGCCATGTAGCCTGAAATTTGAAGGTGTTTCTCCAGGAAACATTTACCTGCTCTGATGTGCTGCCCAAGGACCAGGTAGCCATAAAAAAAAAAAAAAAAAAAAAAAAAAAAAAAAAAAATAAAAANCCACCCAAAGATTTTCCATATTTAAAAACTGGTAAATGTTACAGGTGGACTCCAAGGCAAAACCTGAAATTCTGTGAGTCTAATTTTCATATGGTTAAACCAGGGAAGTCTTCACTGAGTTCAGGGACCTCAATTACAGCAAGAGTAGATGTACTTTAGCACTCCTTAGTAATTTCTTTAGCTTTTTTTTCTACTGCTTGCTGACTGCTAATCCCATTTCATGAGAAGTTAAAATTTAGTCACTCATAGACAGGGAAGATGATAGATGCACAGCAAACTTTATGATTTTTGATACCAATCTAGGTGTGACTAAATTTGATACAAAAAACTCACATGCAACCAGTGAGTAATCCCAGAACTTCAGAAGGTTTGATTTAACCACTTTTTAATTACGAAGTTCCATGTGAGCAGGTAAAGACAATGGTAATATTTTAAAATACTAATGAAAATTTAAAGTTTTTGCACAGAGTTTCATGCTATATTTTGTAAACAGGATGGCTGATACATCTGGAAAACAAAGTTCTAATTAGGTCAAATTGTATTTTATTTTACTTCTTTACCTACTAGTGCAGTTTTCCTTTCAGATGAAAATTTGGTCACCTAAAAGAGGACAGAACTTTCCCCACAATTTATCTTTTGTGGTCTATAAACCATCCTGCATGCAATAATTTCAGCTGCTTTTTTTATCAGAAGGGAAATACAGATTCTTTTCACTAAAGAGCAAAAATACATCACAGGTTTGTCTTCTGGATATTTCCATTACACAACAGAAAAGCTCATTTAACCTACAAGCACAGGTCACTGGAGAACCTGGGGAAAAGAAATCTTTGCAAGGTCACCTCTAAAAACTTACAGTGCACCGTTGAGTTAGTGACAGCAGAGACTTTCAGAGTTCTTTGCTGGGAGGAGGTGAGTTGCTTTCTTTAGCTCAACAGCATTTCCAGGAAATCCATATTCTGTTCTTGTTTTGTGCTGAGGCTTTATGTTTCTGCATAAGAAAACTGAAAAACTCCAGTGCTTTCAGGCATTATCTATGTACTGAATCACTCTCATTTAATAGGCAAGTGTTTCTTTTCAATATTTTGTAAATGCTTTATTTGAATTCAGTTTATTTTTAGAAATATATAGTAACCAAACTGAATTATAAGAGGATACTAAATGTGGGGTTTTTTCACAAAATTGTTTAAATTAAATATTCCCACAGTGCCAAATTTTTCCTCATATTTCATGAGCAAAGCAACACACTGAAGAGAAACCTTTCCCATTTGTCCAAATCAGTATTTTCCAATTACAAGGTCTTGTTACAAGTACTTTGTCTGGTTTTTAACAGCAACAAATGCCATAGATTTTAATGGTACATTCAATTAAAAGAAGGTCAAATGAGGTTATCAGCTTTCAGTGATATTTCTGCAATGGTTTTTCTATTGCCATACAAAACTATCCAAGTGTTGCAGTATTCTGTCCTGCAACCTTGGCCATATCACCTGTCATAAAACCATGCTCTGACAGAAAAGGCAGAACAGCCACAGACTCCTTTTGAATCCTGGACAGATGTGAGACCAGCAGGCTCTGTCCCTGCCTCCAGATCTGCAGTGCAGATTGTCAAAAACAGTTCTGTGTGTTTCCTTCCCCACAGAGCAAACAAGATACTCACCTCAAAATGATGTTATAGTCCAAAGCAGCTGAATTTGTATTTGGGCACCTCTGGAAGCCCTCATCCTTGGTGGGATTTTAAAAAGCACAACAGTACTTTAAATGCATCCCACTGATTTTCAATAGAGTGTAAATCACATCTGTGATTTTTGGAGCTTCAGACAAGTAATTGTTTTGACAACACTCTGTGCTATTAAAAAGCCTGTTTAAAAAAACCCAGAGAGTTAATGCATCATTGGAAACCAGAATCGTAGAATTTCACACTTGTTAGCAATAAACATTTACACTCAACTGACTCTCCGAAAATTTCATTCTCTTAATTTCTTTTTGATTTAAAACGACAGAAGAGCTCTAAAACTATGGTAGGAATACATTGTCTGATCTATTCTTTTTATTCTTTTAAGGAAGAAAATAAATGTTAGTACCAAGCTGATGCAAAGAAACAAAGAAGGCATGAAGAGTGATTGGTGACAGATGTGAGCACACCCTGCCACAGTGGTAGCACCAAAGCAAGGCAAGGGACCCTGAGCTTATGCCAGTAAATGCTCCCACAAATCCTGACCACCAACACAAGGCACCGCAGAAGTGACCCTTTGGGATTGCCTTCGGCATCGTGTTTCAGCACCTTCCAAACCTCACTGCCAGGTCCAGGGGGAACATTGCATGGCCCCAGCAGACACCTTGAGGGGAGTAAAACTGCAGGGGTTTTTCACATTTTTCAGAGAATTGTTTGGCTCGGCTCCGTAAGGAGGCTGAACTGAAAATGGCACAAGGGAATGAGGGGCTGCCCGTGCCACGGCTCTGCGTTCTAACAGTGAAAGTGTGTTATCCTAATACAACCCCCCCTGTTCTTTCAGGGCCTCTGGTGCTGCCTGTCCTCTCTCTCTTGGAAGAAACTGGGAGAGGATCCAAACCCTTTCACAGCCATTTGGGGCAAGGACACTGACTCTCCCTTAGCTCATCCAGCCAGGAGGAAAGGTCTGGGGTAGCTGCACTGCTGAGCCCCGCTGCAGGGGCAGACAAGTTTTCTGTGTGGATCAGAGCTGGTCAGCATCATGTGGTGGCCATGTCCTGGGGATTTGAAGGCAAAACCGATTGCAAAATTGAAATAAATGTCTCAGTCCTATCACAGTGTCTAGAGAACTGGAGACAGACACTGCTGGCCCATTTAAGCAGTAGTTATCTGCACTTCCACCCTCCAAAGCCTCTCCCAAGTAGTGTGTCTTTCATCTCCTCCTGTTTCTGAGATTACTGTGTGCTGACAGGAGTGGTTTGGAGTGATCTTAAAGTGCTTTTAACGGGTAACATGTGGAAATAAATAATTCAAGTTTTTCTCGAGTGTTTCTTTAGTGTCTCAGCTTACATATAGAGAGTGCTTTTATGGAGTGCTCACCTGTACAATGGGTTGTGCTCTCTTCTAAGCGTTTTGCCCAAATGACTTTTGAATGCTCTTCTAACACAAAGATAGCAGACTTTTATATCCCTACTGTGATCACACCCCTGCTCTGCAAGGGATCTAAACTACTAGACACAATTACTACCATGGTTTTTAGCAAAACACATGCTTTATCATTTAATATGCAATATTATGTGAGTTTTTAATAAACTGTACCTAACAGGAATAGTATATGGGAACAAAAGAGAATGGAGAATTTTTGAAACAACCAGGCAAGATTTAATAATACCAAAAAGAGACAGTAACATAATAAACATTAAGGACCTGAAATTACAGTTGCAATCATATCCCATAGCACCAACAGCTAATACCGAAGTGTGCTAAATTAGTCATATCTGCTGAGAATTATTTATAATAGAATTATGTATGATATGATATGATACTGAGTGGCTACGGTACTTTCTGATTATCCCTCCCTGCTAACACATGATCCACATCAAAAGAAATACACATTTTCTCCTGAAAAGGCTGGATATTCTGCTGCCAAGTTTTCTTTTAAAATACTCATTTTTTAACACTTGCACGTACACTCAGGATCAGGCGGTAAAAGCAAGTTACAGTTAGCACATTCTGTGATGTTTTTCTGACATTTTCTGTAAAAAAAATACTCATGACTAAAGATTTCAGTAGCTACTGATACGGTTTATAATCCCTTAAAGTTTCAGAGGATAGCAGTCCTTAAAAAAAAGTGTTTTAAACCTCTTTTTCTTTCTTCCTCTCTTTTTCTTTACAGCACAGCCCAGGAACCCAGCCTTTAGGAGAGAATCTGGCTGGTGGCATCAAAACTAAAGCTTTCACCGTCTATTAACGTGCCTTGGAGGGCACAGACTATGGTACAACTGCGATAAAATTAAACATCTTGGACCAGGGATGTTCAACAGTTCCACTTTGGATGACATACAGTGCAGATACTATTTTTATCTCTGGGTTAGCAGCCTGCTGTTGTTCAAACTCCTTTGCTTGTGTGTCCCACCAGCCCGTCCTCTCCTACCCCACACAACAGGAGAGGGTGGATGCTGGGGGGTGAAGCCTGTGGGCTGAAGCAGATCAACATTCCAGCTGACTGATATGAGGTCAGAGGAACAGGGCCAGGGGTCTGGGCGTCGCTGCTGGTGCACACCAAGCTGAGCATTTACACTCCCTCTGTGCTGCAGCCTGACCCAGCTCACCAGACGTCACACAAAAGTAATTAAACACATTTCAAAGCCTGCTGTCTGCAGGAGAGGGGACTGGATGACCCTCCAAGCATCACATTCATGACACTATGTAAGGAAAAATCAGAATAATGTGAATATATGGTTTTGAAAAAAGTGAAGACAGATAAAATAATGAAGACTGTAGAAAATTTAAGTTGGGTGGTTTTACTCATCCCTTCTCAGAATGTATAAACAGCTGTCACAGATCAAAAAAGCAGCAAATCATCCTCCCAGCACCAACAGTGCTGATTTGTCCCAGGCAAGGAATAGAAATGGCTGTACGGAACAGTTCTTGCAACACAGGGAGACTGGCCAGCCTGCTGGGGAGACATCACAGCCTTCCTCAAAAGGTTTCAGCCAATTTTAATTGACCATACTGAAGTTTTCTTCCCCTCTCCCTTGTAAGCAGCAGTTGTTTATAAACTGCACCTTCTCTTTTCTCAGTGCAGTGCTGCTCTTGTCAACCCAAGACACATTCTCTTATTCAGCCTCCCTAAGTTTCACTGATAGATGTACCAAGTGTAACCTGGTGATAAGATTAGCGGTTAGTGTCTATTAAACATTTCTTGAAAACAACATTTACTGAGCTAATGGGCTTCCAGTTCCACCTGTGTTTATAATTCACATACTCCAAAATCCTGTTTGACTATATGTTAGAGTGTAGAGATTTATATTTCCCATTCCAGCAGATTTTGGAATAATATCAGAGAAAAGTAACAGATTAAAAATAGGAAACTAAATTGTACTTTATTGTTCATCCACTGCAGGATGAAAGTTTATTTGCACATGGTAAGGTAACTTGCACTTTTTGCTTTCACCAGAAGCAGCTGAAACCAGTAGCTAACTTATAGGCAGGATGATTTATAATATATTGTTATGCCAGCCTGTCAGCTGACCCCTGTAGAAATAGTTTATCTACACCTGAGGTTTGACACCTCTTCTCCCACTTTGTCTCACCTCAAAATGCTCAGAGAGCACATTTTTCATGCTCTCCTGCTTTTGCTGCTGCTGACAGGAACAAAAGCTGGAATGCCAGCCAATTCTCATACATTCAGGTTTCAGAAGACGTTGTGCTAACTCCTATAAGGTACTGACTTACAAATGCAGAGAGTAAAAATCTTGTATGTTGGTAATCCTCATTAGTTATCCTGAAATAACACTGTGTATCCCTCATGTGATTCCCCTCATGTGTTATTGTCTGTTTTACTGTCTTTGGGCTTCAGCTTTGGGAGCACTCAGGAAGTGCTTCACTGGGGCAAACTGAGAGCCCAGAGAGACAGACCTGTTTGAGGAGAACATGGGGCTCGGCAGGGACGTAGCCCACGTTGCAGGGAATGGTCCTCAAGTCTCCGGGTGGCAACAGAATGTTTCTCCCTACAAACTCTCAAAGGATGGCCAAAGTTCTGAGAAAACCCTTTTTTCCTAATACAACCCCCAGCTAGCTGTAGGTAGTACCTCACTCCAAGAATAATTTTGATTTCTCACTCTTCTAAAGTAGAGTGGAAGCCCAGATTTCCCTGCTGAAGCAAGACCCCCAAAGGAAAGCACTAAAAACACCCTTAGTAATTTGAACATCCATTTCTTGACATTTTTCAGTAATCCCATCCATCACTGTTTCTCCATTTTCCTGGCAAGTGCAATAGGGATCTGACTACAACATCATTGTTGATCACAGCCAAATAAAGAATATATGGGCACTTTTAAGTATATTGGTCTAAAATTACTTTTATGCTATGATATGTTCTTTGCATTGCAAAGCAAAGCATCCATATTTTAAGTAAAATTAAGCACAAGCTTCTAAGGCTTTCACCAAGGACATTTCTCTATGCCATTTACAGGCAGTTACAGCTTTGACTGCAGATAAACATTTTTAACCAAGAGGATGAGTTTCATTAGTCACTTAACTCAGTGCTGCTCTTCATCTGGCTCCTATTTTTTTGTTGGATCCACACTGAATGCCACAAGACAAAGGACGATAATCAGATTGTTGTTTTGCATTACTTGGCCAACATGACAATGCCATTCAAGTGCATTTAGGAAAATCTTTTTGTTTAGATGTATTACAAATCTGCAAAAAAATGAGTGCTTACTTACAAGCTTCATAAATCACTTTCCTCTCCTTTTTTTTTTCTTTTTTTTTTTTTTTTCTGGTTAGGATGTAGATAATGTCTATTTTTGAGGGCCCTTGTGGAAAAAAGCACTTACTGAATTGGACTGAAGAAAAAAATCCCAGTAACCTGAAAATTTAATACCCAGAGCTTTCCTTTCAGACATGAAATAATGAGTATGAGGCAATGCCTCCAAATCCTCAAATTTTCATGTGGTTTACCAAAAAGCCACAAACTGTCTTGGTCAGAACTGCTCCCAAACTCACTGACAGTCGGCAACTTCTAGAAAGTTCAGAGTGAACTAAATTTCAGGCTCTGTTACGAAACCCTGTTTTTAAAAAAGCAAAAATGAGAATCCACAGAGCCTTAAGTTCATTTTGTATCAGAGTGAATTAAAGCATCTCAGTAATTAAAGACATGAAAGTTGTAATCGCTAATGACAACCATCCGCAGAGCAGCATGGGGGTGGCACTGATGCCAGCTACCTCTCTTTCCCCAGCAGATCAGCCTGGGACAAAAACATGCAGTTTGGTGACCTGGATGCTAATTCCCCCACAAACTCCTCAAGGAAAGCTAATGCATAATTAGCATGTATGGAAACACTGGAGGGGTTTTTGTGCCCGCCGTTCCCGCCCGCCTCTGGCTCAGCCCATTTATGCCACCTCAAGCATAAGCAGATATTCCAGGGCACAGTTTTGCAGTATCTGTTGATGCTTTAAACACAGGAACCTCTCTGATTAAAAGCTTATTAAAGATAATGCATATGTTGTTTTTAATCATCTTAAGAAGTTTGCCTTCAGTTTCACCTCCCTGGACAGCTACTCAGTAGTGACACAGGACTGCCCAAAACATGTCCATTACAGCCATTGCTGCTTCTACACAGATTCTGTTGCCTTTGGAAATTTTTACTACTTCTGAAATACTCTAGAATATTTCAACCACCTGCATTTCACTGCACTGATAAAGTATTTGGCAGTGGAGGGGGTTTTCCTTTTCCCAGAACTGGAAATGTGAATTGTCTTATCACAGAAGATCAAACTCCAGGTCAATGTACAGGTTGCTCATTTTTTAAATTTTTCTTAGACTTTATTTAACTCTCAATTAACTAATTAATTTGCTGCACACCAATAATTAGACCAAGGCTCTTTAACTGGCATCCAACAGGGGCAACATGTGGCTGCACAGGGTGGGCTGCAGTGTGATGGGATGAGTTGGCTGAAGTCGATACAGCTGGAGCACCAGCAGCTCCTCCTGATGCAAACCTGCTTGGGCCACCTTGAGTAGCCAGCTGAGGGGAAAACATTAAACCCATTTTACCCAATCCTGAGGCTAATTCCTCATTGGAAGCTGGAAATTGTGTCACTTCTAGAAGATGAATTCTAAGCGTTGTTTCCGGCATTTTAAGTCTCCTGTTTCTGATGAAAACTAACCAAAAATACCTTCAGGGCTACCATGGGATTGATTCTAAAGAAAACATCATTTTCATATCCAAGAAATATCCTCAGTAGGGATCCCATGAGGTGGCTGTGTTTGCAAAGACTCCAAGGCAGTAACACGAGTTTCAGAAGTCAGACTCTGACAGTCCCAGGAAGAGGAAGGAAAATGTCATTCTATTAACAGTTTACAAAGTACTACAATTTTTATGGTATTTTCAATTTGTTTTATATCTTTAATGTCAAAAATAGCACCCTCACACACTGTACATTAGATGTTTTATCACCATTTTCAGTCAAATAAACTTTAATTAGGTTGACTTTTTTTAAAAATGTACTTGACATTTTCCAGTCTCCAAGGGGTTTATGCCTGCAACCCCTCCACTCCTCTTTTGGAAAAACCCATAAGCCTTCTGCTGCTCACCTCTTTAATCCTTCCAACTGTAACAAACTAGGGGATGGAAAGAGAATTCATATTTATTTGTTTACTCTTAAAATGTCTTAACATCCCCCGCTGCTTTAAGTTGGGGGGGAGAGGGAAGTTTGACTTACAGAACCAGCTTTGATATTTCTTTTAGAACAAAAAGTTTAATTTTTACAGAATAAAATGCTGAATAATGTGACCCAAAAATTTTGCTTACCTGTTGACCTCAAAGAAGGATAGAATATAATGTAAACAAAACTATGACGAGAAAATCACATGGGAGAAAAACAACTTCTTTTGAGCATAGATTCTAATCTATTCTAGTAAGAATTTAAGATATGAGTGGTCTGTAAACTTTAAATTTTTGAAATTTAGCAGTGAGAAGCACAGGTGAGATCACTAATGAAATAAATGCTTGTCAGTCTACCCTGAGCTTTTATCTGTTTAAGACCAGGAGAGGAGACAATATCAAACCTTTCAGCTGGATCATATTAAGTGTTTTAGATTCAAGTCAAATTCTGTTGCATTTAATTTCCATTTACAAGGCTGTACATTCTTTGCCAAAATATTCTTCATTTGTTAGTTGGGGGTTTTTTACCAAGAATTGGTTAAATCATTCTTAAATGTGATCTGGAACTATTCTGAAATAGTAACATTTTCTAAAGTCTTCACTTGGTTACCAAAACCAGCTGTTACTGATCATCAAATTTACTCCACAATCTCAATCTTTATCTCATTGTTAGCATGCAAAATTTGACCCCAGCTCAATACAAAAAGCTTGCAGAAAGACATGGTTGAGCAAAGCATGAGTACTTCTACTTAAAGGTCCATTTCTACTTTAGGGGAAAAGAAACATTAAACTTTCAGTTCTAAAAGTAAGATTAAGTAAAAAATATACAAGTGCTCTAAAAATATTTTTCATTGAAGTCTATCTAAAACTTTTACATACTGCATTTAAATATCTCTGAACCTAGACAGGTTGAGAAATGCTGTTTATTCTTTGGACCTTCAGGGCCCTCGGATGAGCCAAGCCAGCATTTTTCCTTTCAAATGTTCCTTGAAACAACACACATGGCAGAACCCAGAGGAATAATACTTGCTCACATACAGTGTAAAACCTTGCATATTTGTTTTAATTTTTTATGGTTTTTTGGCACACACCCTGTCAGGAGAAGGCAGCCAGACCACACGCTGACTCTCTGACTGGTTCATGGCATTAGCGATGCTGTTTCATACCACAGGCAACAACCCTGCTTCTGAAAATGCTTCCATCCACAGAGAGGATGGTCTGGCTCTAAAATGCTACAGCTCCTGCTAGAAACTTTAGAGAGGTGTATCAATTAAGTACTTTTATGTTGTTAATTTATAGGGAATCTTATATTGTAACATCTGGGTAAAAAAGTGTTGAAAGGAAGGAGAAAGAAAGAAAAGGAATGAGAGAAGGAAAAGGGGGAGGAAGGAAGGGAGGGAGGAAGGAAGGAAGGAAGGAAGGAAGGAAGGACTGTTGCCATATAAGTCTCATAGCAATTGTTACTGTATGAACTCTTGAGCTGAAGGAGGAGTTTTCATTTCTGAATATTTTTTACTTAGAAACAACATAAAGACAACACAAGCAAGACTCAGCTCTACATCACTTTGATATGACCTCTATTTTTCAAGCTCATTTAGCCTTCTGAAAGGCTATGTCTAAAATTTGCATTGCAAAAAATGTAAATAACTCAAAACATCAAGGAAACATGTTTTCTGTCTCAAAGAAACCTCTGATGAAGCAACTTTATTTTCCTCATGAACTGGCAAACCTAATTAAAGGATTCAGGATGTTATAGTGACAGATTTGGACACTAATACATATCTGAGAAACAGGCTGGCTTCAAAGTACAACAGAGAAGCTTCTATTTATAAATATTTAACTGAAGCATTGATACAAAAATGAGAAAATCTCCTTCATTTTATTCCCTGAGGAATTTCTTTGGAACAAAACTACTCATTGAAACTAGCAACTTCTAGTTCTCACAGATATGGGGGGATTTAATATAAGCATTTGTTTTAAAAAAGCTTCTGAAAAATTCCAGTTTAGCAATACGACACAACATTTGAGTCATGGAATTCCGGCATGGTTTGGATTGGAAGGGACTCTGAAGATATCTCACTCCAAAAGCGCATTGCAATGGTCAGGGACACCAGTTTCCTCAAAGGTGTCCAGTCCTCCCCAGAGCTTGTGGCTACACCTTCCGCTCTGCCCCACGGCTATCCCAAAATTCAAGGTGTCCTTTTCCAGCTGTGTAAGAAACGTCCTCAGAAGCCAGGAGTGCATGGAAGGATCCAGCTTTGTCACTGCCTGCTCACACAAACACTGCTTTTATCAGCAGTTTCAGCTGCAGGTGCAAGTGATAAGTGACCCTTACACCTCTCTAGAGACATGTCTCAGGTCCCTTCCAGCCCTAGGAGGTGTCCAGGGAAGACCTCAGCCAGAGGACAGGTAAATCTCATCAGCTGCTCTTTAAGGGGCTGAAGGCCCTGATGGCTCATGGGAATTACCCCTTCTCCTTAGCCACCTCCCTACCCGCCCGTCCCTCTGGCTGACCCCGCTGCCCCACCAGCTCATCTGCAGAACCAAGATCTCTCTTCCCTTGCCTGTGCTGGTTCTCCATTTTCACAGCCACACCTAATTATACAAAGAGTGCCTGATCTTCTTTTAACCAACAAAACCTTCATCCAAATGACTGTTGCAGTATTGTATGTCTGTTAGGTCACTAATTACTAAAATGTTATTGGACTAGAAACCTAAAGTGAGTCTCAGAGCAATTAAATAAAATTTAGAAGCTGGCATTAAATTGAGATAATCATTGGCAGCCTACTAATCTTAACTGTCCAAGAGCCACCTACTGAAATGGGATTAAGGAGAAGATGATCAGTGGGAGTTCCCATCATCACACTAAATCACAAAGCCACCCAGCACTTTGTGTGTATTTAATGTGCTTGAACATTCAAGGCATCTTCCAGCCGTGGCAGAGACCATCTAAGCTTGCTCTCCTTGTAGCCATTACCAGCACAATCCTATGATTTCAAAACAGGTTTGAAATCAAGTAACAGAGAGTACAAGCCCATGGTCAGGTGTGATCCCATTCCCACAGCTGAGAGTCACCGTACGTCAGGTGGGACAGTGGAACTCTCTGTGTGTTCCCACTCAGATCTGATGAACTGAGTCCACCAGGGTGCAAAGATGTCTCTGTGCTGGATGTTCCCATTCCCAGCAAGGCCCCGTGAGGCTGCTGCACCATGGAAAGAGCACCTGCGCTGCAGCCCTGCTCCTGAAACCTGAGAAAAACCCAGACATGCTTCCACTTCCCTTAAAAACATAAACTGCTTCTGAGCATGTGCATAGCTAAACTGTTATTGCTCTGGTTATTGGTAGTTATTTATCAATTACACTCAGGATCTGCAGCAGATTTCAACAATTACTCCATTTTTACTATTTGATTCCAGCCACATTTCATCAGCACGCTGCTACAGCATGCATTATACATGCTGTATATTCCTCCAGCATGTTCAGTGTTCTACGAAGAAATGATGTATCCAAGAAGCCCTAAAGTCAGCCTCAAGAAAGTTTTGCAATCAAGTTTCCTCATAAGATCATTTGATGCATGTTGATTGCACTCAACACCACCAGCTTTCATCTCATCAGCAAACTTGGATCATATCTTGCCTTCAGGAAAGAAGGGCAAAAATCTTTGTAAGTCACCACTAAATATAAAGCTACATTATTAAGAAACATAACTCAAACTCCTTCAGCAGAGCCAGACAGATTTCCCAGCTCTGTGGCATTTCTCACTGAATGACAAGCAAATCAATCAAATGTGGTTGGACAGGGAAGATTTTCATTAGGTTTTTTGTATCCATCCTCTGTTCTTCACACAGCAATGAAGATTACAACTACATCAGTTCATTACTTTGACATGCAAAGATAATCAAATATTCTTCACAATAATGTTCTTTATTTACAAAATGTTTCCTGCAAATTTTAGATCATTCTATGTCTTTAGGAAAGGTGAATGCAAATACGTCCTGACTGAAAGAAAAAAAAACAAAAAACCCAAAATCCCAAATACAACAGCAGCTTTACTCTGCATCTTGTCCAAGAGCCTACAGATGACCTATAGAGAATTCAAGAGTCACCTACCCAATGACTCTGTCTTCTTAAAAATCAACGGGACTTCTGCCACTTAGTCTTAAAAAGGAACAAGACTGGTACTTATCCTCCTGAATATTGTATTTCAGCTGGGTATTGAAAAGAGACCTCAAGGTCTCATCACTTCTAACATCAAGCCCTCAGCAGCCCTGTGCAAGATATTTAAGTTTCCTTTGCCTCAATGTCCATCATAGAAGGGAATCAATAGTGCCTAATTGTTCATCATGTTGGCATGTGGCAAGAACGTGACCATTTCTTGATGTGTTTTTTGAAAATGTAAATTGTCACCTACGGAAACTTCAAAGTACCGCAGACCTGACTCAGAAAAAAACATGCAAGAAAATGTCTGAAAAGAAGAACTTTTGATTAAATAATGATCATGGGATTAGATCTGTTATTAAAAAGATAAAACCCATCTATTATCTAGCTTTTGTAGCCAGGGAGATTCTCCATAAATCATAATGAATAAAGTAGTCACATAAAATAATACTGAATTCAGAAGGGTTATCAGTGTCATTTTAGTATTACCTTTTACTATCTTCATTATCTTTGAAACTTTTTATCATCCTTTTTTAAGTGGCATTTTGAGAAAACACTGAGAATCAGAAATTAACTATTCTCAAGTAATCCCCCTTACTGAAAACAGTTGCAATATTTTAGCTCTTTTTCTCCTCTTTTCTCTGAAAGATTCAGCAGCTCAGCTCATTACCACTACCTTTTCATCTACATGAGAGTTCTCCACAGGCAGTAGGATGAAAAATACAATAAAAAGAGAAAAAGTTACCACAAAGCAAAGTACGATGCCCCAAAACAAAAATCCTTCCAGCTCTTCCAGGCTGCCTCCCATTAGATTGGGGGGATATTACTGACAACGTTGCTGTGATTCATAGTACTTTTAATATGCTCCTTTTTCATAGAATCGTGGAGTAGTTTGAGTTGTTAGGGACATTTAAAGGTTATCTAGTCCAACCACCCAGCAATGAGCAGGGACGTCTTCAGCTGGATCGGGTTCTTCAGGACCCCATCCAGTCTGACCTCCAACGTTTCCAGGGATGGCCCTCTACCACCTCTCTGAGCAACCTGTTCCAGTGTCTCACCACTGTTTTTGTAAAATATATCCTTATATCCTAGTTTAAATCTACCCTCTTTTGATTTTAATTACCCCTTTCCTTACCCCAACAGGCCCAGCTAAAAAGTCTGTCCCCATCTTTCTCATAAGCTGAGAAAGAGTTGCCCTTGAAGTGTTGCAAGGCTGCTCTGAGGTCTCCCTGGACACTTTACAACACCTTGGCTCCAGCTTGAAAACTCCCAGCCACCTCTGCTGCTGGTGGCATCTGCCCACTGGCTGGCAGACAAGAACTTGGATGCTTCCACAAATACTTTTGGCATAAAATCATATGTTTGGCATCTTCAGCCTTAGGGGTAAGGGATGATCAATTCCAGCCTGGATATTTTCTTGGAAACTAAAATTATCAAAGATAATGAAAAGGAAAAAAAAAAAAAAAAAAAAAAAAAAAGCTGTTTGTGTGGTATGCAGTGAATTGCTGCTCTGCAGAACTGAATTCGCTAATAAAATATCTAGGGAATAATTTCTTATCCATTAAGATGGCTTATAATTGATTAATGATGTATAGAGTCTCAACATTTTCCTTTTACTGAACATTTTCATATTACAATGCCCAGAAATATTTCTGTAAGTATTTAATGGAAGAAATAGATTTGGTCCATCTTATATCAACTCTCATCTACTATGCTTAACTCTGTGTCAGAGGGAATAGTCATTACTGCTCAAGGATATAATCTCTATTAGACAGACAGCCAAGAGAACCTACAGCTTATATCAAAAAACTGCCCTCCAGCCTTTACATATTTACAATTTGCATTTATCTTTTTAAGCTTTCAATAAGCAATTTCTCTGAGATATTTCCTCTAAGATGTTTTATTGTTTGTTTACAGCAATTTAGCTACTTTATCAACCACTTAGATGATATATTTACTCAGCTACTTCATCTGGAACATGCTTCCTTTTATATCTCATGATCTACATTGCACTTTCTACAGCAGAGTTGTAGCTGCTCAATAATTTAAACTTTGACATTGTGAGACTTTGTCAAACATTCATAGCACTAATCTGGAGAACTCTTACATTATCACATACTACTCTATACACCCTATACCTGCAGGTATTCAACATTTTAATTTAAAAAGTTAAACTCTTAATGCTGATTGTGTGAGTGTGCATGATCAAGCACACAAGTCTTCATTCAAAGCAGATATTAAATAGAAACAAAAATTTGTGTTAAACTGTAATGTTAGTAGTTACATTTCTATGCTCTAAATGCAGAAATCACTAAAGAGTGATCTTTGGGCTTTCAGATACTTTACTGTCTGCTTTCTCTGCAGTAACAACATAGAAGAAATACTGGAAAATAACGAGCACATTGCATCCTCTCTCAAAAAATAATTGACCTAAGCAAGAATGCAGCTTGAGAATTGTTAGTGTTTTAGAAAATACTGAACCATAAAAAATAAAATTCTTCCCAAAACTCTCTCTTATCAGTTGCAGGCACTTTTCAAAAATCTTGCAATGCACTTTTTCTGCAATGTGTGCAGCATTCATCAAACAAGAGTTCACAGTATCTTTTTGATTACAGTTTGAAAATGAAACATAAAAATCTTGTCAATCAGTTATTATTTCTTTTTCATTCAAACTCATTCTTTCTTAGTTCCACAGCATCTAACCCATGCCAGCTTTATTTTTTAGGGCTAGAGTACTCAGAAGGTGACACACACAGGAAATACATGTTTATCAATCTTTCTTAACCTGACAAATAAGTTCATCAAAATCCTGCAATGATGATTCTTTTTCTTTATCAAAATTTGGTGCTAAATGATTTAGATCTGAAGCTATAAAAATGTGTTTCAGGAGGAAAGAGGGTAGACAGGTCGAAACTTTAAAGCTTTTTCAACTATTTCATGTAAAAATGCAAACCAGTTTAATTACAGAAATCTTCTTAGGTACAGTGACCCAAATTCTCTCTTGGCCCATCTCTCTTGCAGCATCAGGCGAGTTACTTCAGCAAGCAATTTTGTGCACAACATTCATTCTGAACACTGCCTGGGACTATAAATGCATTTATTTTATGCAGCTCAATCCAGTACAAAAATGACAGAGCTGTGCTGGGAACACAAAGCCTGGTAGAGAATGAGCCTCTCGCTTCCATGTGTCTGCAGCTCAATCCAAATATAACTTGCCTGTCTCAGGATTGCTACAGCGACCCTGCAGAATTTCAAGCCAACATGTATGAAAAGAAACAACTTAAAAATCAAAACTTCTGACACAATGTAAGTTTACTTATAACTCATGAAATAAATCTCTTTTACAGCATAACCACCAACTCAATGACTTGGTATTTAAGCACTGGATGTGGAAAAGCACAGCTTTAACCAAGCAATAACCAAGGGGCCAATGGTCATCTAAAATTCTTTTTCTTCTTTAAGAATCCTCAAATATTAACAGTACTTAGTGTTGTAATTCTGGTGATGATGGTAAAGTTATTTGAATCTATAAAATATCAGTAAAGATATCTCAGAAAATAGCTTCACAAGGCCTCAGCTTCTCTTGGTTTCACCAGTAAAGGTGACCTCTCTTGGGATGCAATTAATGTCACCAGAGACTTCGAAATCACTGAGACGAAAGAGGCATCCAGAGAGTTTGGGAAATGTTTAGAGAGCCACAAATACTATGAAAATAGAAATCCACCAATCTTTGCTTAATTATTTCACGGATTTGTTCACTGAGCGTTTGTTTGCCCTCTGCAAATATTTGCATAATCAAGTTTCAGAAACATTAATGTTCCCAGAAAACACATTACAGCTGTTGAATTATAAAACTGAGATTTTTCAAACTCCAGACTAAATCTGCACAAAAAATATGTACTCGTGGATGTCAACTGAGGTTTTACTGTAGGCAAATGTAGGGAATTCACACCTTAAAAATCACCACTAGGAAAAAGAACCATGGGTAGTATATTTTGGGTCTTTAAACAGACAAATCCTTGGTTGTATTGACTCCCAGGAGTCAGATAATCTTGTATGAAAAATTAATTGAAAAGTATGAGCCCAGTCCTGTCACCTCAGAAAGCAAAAATCATCCCAAGCCTTGGAGGTGCTCACCTGAGCACCTCTAAGTATGTATGATGTGCCATCAACAGATGTGTCTCCTGAGGCCACCAGAATGGCTCTGAGGGATTAACTTTTCTCCCTCTTCTTCTTTTTCAGTCTTTTTCTGCCATCTGTATTCTTTTGGCCTCATTTCCCCAAAATTACTGCTGTCCCAGAGCAACGCAGGGACTAAGCCAGAGCCAGCTCTCTCCAGGCTGCCCAGTGACTGGCACCATCTCTTTTTCTGCCACAGTGGTGCACTTGCCCATGATTCTCCAGGCTAACAAACCACAAGGACCCAGAAGGAAACAGAAAGCCACAAAGGAAAAGCGAGTGAGAGGCCTGAGCTCCCCTCACTGCAGTGCTGAGGTCACCCTGACCTTTGGGCAGCTGGGTCAGCCTGCTAAGTCATGGAAAGCTTCCTTCCACCTCCTACGAGAAACAGTTAATCGAAAAAGCCAGCTTTAGTTCCGTGGAAAAGCTCAGCAGAAACAGTTGCAGAATCTCTGCCTGGATGAACAGTTACTGCCAGAGGTAACAGAACTTGTAAGTCTACACCAAACTCCAATTTTCTAGTTTTCAGCTCCAGCAATAAGACATTGTGTCCTGTACCAAAAAAAAAAAAAAAAAGGATCAACTAAGAAATTATTGATACACAAAAATTACAGCAAGAAAACCTTTAGTCAATCATTCCAGCACTGCTAGAATGCTTTTTTTGGGTTTGGATTAGTAGAAGAGTCAGGGAAAGGTTCCTTACAAGCAGGAGGAAACTAATACATCCCACAAGGAGAAAATGCAGAAGCACAGTAATTTCCTTCCAGCCTCTCGGAGGAGCAAGCTTAGGACAGAGACTGGACAAACACACTATTGTGCTGCTCAGTGCCACACACACACACACTGGATTTGCTTGTACAGGTAAAATGCGAGTGATGGCAAAGCTCAAAAGCTTGGAGGGGTTGATTCCTCTCAGTGTTCAGCAGCTGTGCTGATAATCTCAGACCATGTTCGAACTTATTTATACTGACAACAGGCAAACAGGTTAAGAGGAAAAGAAGAAGTCTCCTCCCTTCCCTAGATTTATCCAAAAAGCCAAAGCAAGCCCTAAGTCTTCCTGGTGTGCAGTGGGACCAATCTTACTCCAGGTTTTAGGATGCCAGGCTGTGTGTGTTCACAAAGCACCAAGTCTTGTGCCTGCTCCCCTCCTCTAACCAGTAAAAAGAAATGCAGGAAAACAGAGGCAGGTTTTGGCTCTCAGTTATCAGGCACAAGGAATTATAAAAGCTATTTTTTAACATGATGGTCATGTCTGCAGGTCATCTCTGCAGCAAATATGAGCAGGAACGTTTGTGGCATTAATCCCACACTGGCAGACTGATGCGGCTTTCAAGCTGAGTAAGGGTTTAATGCTCTGAAGGGAAGGGAAAAAAAGATTTCTTTTAGATAAATTGCTTAATTGGAAAGTCAGGAACTCTCCTGCCTAAGCAATTGATTTTACAAAAGAAAAAAAAAGTTTATTTCAAAATGTAAGCCTGCTATTCATCTATAATACCCAGGGAAAAGCTAAGCCAAGGGATACACTCTTGCCTATACACTGCTGAAACCACAATTTTAAAAACATTAATAAGGCTAATAAACAAATATTTCAATAAATATTCTTCATTCCTTGGCTATTGTAGTGGAGAGTAAACCCAGAGACAGAGACACCGTCCCAGATCTCTGACAGATCGTTTACCCAGGCGGCAGGGGCTGAGGAAATGGGGTCCCCAGAGGGACACTCAGCCCTCACCACTGGCATCAAGAGATCAGCTCCCCTTAAGCTTAATGGACTTTGCTGCATTGACTCCCATGGTGCTGCAGATCTCGGGGAAAAGCTCCAGCACCATCCCCCGCCCTGGACAAACTCCTCCACCTTCTGCAGGAGCATGAACGGAGCATTTACAGCCACCAGTGCGACCACCAGGCACCGGCATCCGCCCCAGCTTCTCCCTCCCTCCCCCCGTGAAAAACCTTCAGCAGGTCTCGGGTTTGTCAGCACAGAAAATGTTTGTGCTCACTTGTCCACGGGGTGTGAAACTCTCTCCCTCTGCACCTACAGAGGTTCCTGTCCCAGGAACAGCTGCAGGACACGCTGCCAACCAAGGATTTCCCTTGGGCAAAGCACCGCTGGTGAGGAGGACAATTAGGATGGGATCAGTCATGGTGCTTGCCCAGCAGCCAGCGGCAGCAGGAGAAACACAATTACCAGCTTCAAGAACAGCCACCTTTGAAGACAGAGTTCATCTTTTTAATGATACAAACTTAAAAGCCAGTTTGATATTAAGCACTAGCATGTTGCAACTTTGTCAAGCTTCAGGAAAATAAAACAACCTAAGTGTTACCCTTTAACGTAATAGCATCAATTTTTCTGTGCTTAGCAACTTGCTAAGCACCCCTGATGTTTACTACTGTAATTTACAGAAGCTTGCCCACTTTTGTTACACAAATAGCTTTAATTTTGACTTCACCACAATTGTGCTAACATGAAAATTCTTGGAAATCCTTGTGCAGAAATGTCACTGAATGACTATACCTGACATCTGTTATTTACAGAAGTAGCTCAGATTATACAAGAAGTAATAGGTTTGTTATTACTACTTAAATATTCATTTTTTATGAGCTACATTATAAAAACAGTACAAAATAAGTTTTCCAACAAACTCATGGTGAGGGCTTTTTTTTGTTACTTTTTCTATGTAACTACACAAATCAGTGGACTTAATTAAAACTAACCCTGTGTATATATTTTTCTATTTTTGCTCATATTGCCTAACTCTTCCAAATACACACCCAAACACACACACACACAAACATATATATATGGGTTTTTTCCCCAGCATGAAGCTTGCAGACACTGTGCTCCCTTGCTTCTAGGGGTTCCACAGTGAGATAACTTTGCAAACCTCATCTCTGACACTTCTCCAAAAAAGTACATTGTCTCTGTCTCTTGGTTTCTCTTTAGCCTGTGACTTTCTGCAACGACTTCTGTGTGACAGTTCAGATCTAGCACTGTAATCTAATCCAACAGCCAATATCCCAAGTAACGTCTTCTTAGCTGAAGCTAAAATACAATACCCCACTCTGATCTTTCTTGACTTGCCAGCTGCCGTCAGCAGCCAGTCGCGCTCAGATTCCGTCTCCCTGAAACTCCCTTGTCTCTGTCTCCTCCTGCCAAGCTGCCTCCACCACCTCAAGGTGTCCTTCTGATATCATCTCTGTTTCCTTCTCAACTTTCTGCACAACTTCCCCAGGGCTCGCCCTCCACACCCCTTTCCCCTGGTAAGGTCACACACAAGCTCGAACTGAACAGCCGTCTCCATCTCTCCAGCTCCATTCACCTCCTTTTCAAACTCTAACTTTGGATTATTTCTCTGATGGATCATCAGGGAAGAGGTCAGCAGCTCAAGGCCAGCAACAGTATCACTAAGCTTTCAACATCTTTGGACATTATCCTGCTTCCTTGGAGGGCCCAGCATCCTCCCTCCCTCTGGCAGTCCTGGTGCAGGGATGAGACCCACAGCACACGCCCACCACTCAGCTTGGGCGCTGGAGCTCCCTTTGCCATCAGCACTGAGAAATTAGCATTTTAAAGCATAATTCACTCAAACTATTTCACTGGTTAAATTTAAAATGAAATAAATCACACTCTCATCTGCAGCAGTTGCATTAGCTTCCCAGCTCAGGACTGTGGAGAGTCTTTAATTAAGCTGATGACTTTGATTCTAGGTGTTCCTTCCCTCGGGTCCCTTGGGTTGGTGTATATTGCTGTGAATCACTCTTAGCTCCATTCACAGTGTAAGGAACCTGCTTGTCTCATTCTCTCTCTTTGAAACAAAAAGCCCCCAAGGCATTCTGCCACATCAGGTGCCTCATTTTTAAGAATCATAGAAGTTAATTTTGCTGTGCTTCTGGCACATGCTGCCAGTAACATTGGGTGCTGTCAGCACGTGAGAAGTCAAAGTCACTGATCCAAAAACCTGTCAAATGATTAACACAACACAGTCACAAACCTGGATGCTGCATAACTTAACATTTATAATTCAATTTGAGGACCTCAGATAAAAATCTTTAAACAAGGAAGGTCCTAAGCAAATTCCAAAACAATGCTCAGGTGTTAGACTGCATGCAGGTCTTACTATGCTAAGTTTAAGAATTAAATGTTAAACAAAGCACAAAATTTTCTTAACACATGGTTAGTAAAACAGTTTTGGGTTAAAAATGAGAAAAATTAAATTCCTCATGATGTGGTATCCGTTCAAGAAAGTGTTACATAATACCCACAGACCCAAAGTGGCTTCAAAGAGAATCAAATTTAATGCCCTATGTCTTAAAGTAATGACAGGCAGTAGGAAAATTTTTTATGATTACATTCCAGGAAAGTACTAATACATTATTAATTATAATTCATCACCACGTTCATATATATCTTTGTGTTTATTAGTTGTAAAGTGACTGCCTTCTAAATTCCTATGATCAGAATTACACAGAAAGCCATGAAGTGTCTATGTATTAGAATACATGGGGGTGTGGCTGTATATTATATATCTCAAACCTATACCACAGAATCAGTATATATTCATGCATACAGGAGTATTTGCACTTTTTTGCCAATTGCTTTTAAGAAAAGAGCAGGGAATTAAGAGTGGAAAGGTCTGAAAGCACATTAACAGTTTGTAGGCAAGGAAGTGCCAGCAAACACACCCCATAGCAAGGTCACAGCTGCAGAGTTGCCCTGCAAGGAGAGACCCCAACCACTTCCATCTTGGCTGTGGAATGCTGGGCAATTGCTGCTGGGACACACTGGGCCTGAGCAGCACACCCATGGAGACACTGTGCTGCTCCTTACAGCAGCAGCTTGGGATTTGATAGCAGCTCTTTCCCTTCCTCTCTCTTTCAGTTTTTAACTAGTACTGGTTAACTAATCTTGATGTTACCTTTGACATGGAGCAATTCTTTCTTCATAGACTGGAAGGGGGAAATAAAAGCATTTCAAATGGGTTTTTTTCCCCCTCGTTCCTGCCTCTTTTTCTTATGATGCAGGAAGGACTGTTTTTAAGAGGCAAAGGCCCCGGTTATTATTCTCTGGTAATAGAGATGTTGACAAGGAGACTGAAAAAATATGGAAAGGTAATACATGGAAATGGGAATATTTACAACTTGTGATTAGTTCTTCAAATTTCTACCTAGAGACCTCTAGCTTGTCTTCCCCACACATATGTGTCATCACGCATGTAGTTTTGGTCTACAAAATACAAATAAATCACACCAGCAACTCCACTCAACACAAATGCACTCAGACAATACCTAAGGTATTTCTATCATGCTCCAAGCCAGTCTCTTTGATGAGTGCTATAATCTATAATTTTTTGAGTCCTCTAACTGGTCAGTATACACCTCCAGACAGAGTCTCAAGAATAGAATAAACACAACGGTGTTATAGGTTTGCTCAGTGTTTTTGAAAATAGAAATACTTACTTTGTTCCAAGTCTGCATTTTCAGCTGGCCACATCCAACAGTGAGCTGTGTCCCCATGGCCAGTCCCCTCCTGCCACCACGGCCACCACCACACTGCACTTCCTTGGAAGCACACGGCGCAGCACTGCTCAAATTCCATACTGCCTTACACAAAACACCGTGCAAACCTCTTCAATTTAAATGCACCACTTATTTGTTTGGGGTTTTTTTGCATTATTGTGCTGCCATAGACCGTGTTCCTACCAATGACACAGCCTGTTTCACTTGTGCCCTTTGCTGTGCATTATCCTGGCTAGTTCATAATTGAAGACTCACTGAGATTATCTGTTAGTGACTTGCTTTAGATGTAATGGATTTCAGAAATGCTGCTCTCATTTTAAGGGATTTATTTCCTAAACAGCCAGTAGATTGCAGTGATTCTCCTATCTGCACAAGGCCTGGTGTGTGCACATCCTGTGGGCATTCAAAGATCCAGCTACCTGAAGTTTCAACCCAAAAAGTGTGACCGAGCAGCCTTTATGACCAAGAACAGCTACATATGACTCTCTCTCTCTCTCTCTCTATAGGAGGAGATGCATTTGCAGTTTGCAGGAGTGGGCAGATGTTTCCTGCTAAGGCACAGGTTTGGTTTAAAAATCTTCGTTGCTGTAAACACATTTAAGTCCAAAGGGAACACTACAAACCCCCTGAAAGTCTGTGCTCCTCAACCTAATTGTAAATAAGAAAACTATTAGTACACCACTGCTCATCAATTAGCAGGTGCTAAAACACTACTACAATAAACCTGAAATGTAAAACTTGCTGATACTGTCCCTGGACACTGATGAAACTTGCTGCAGAATTTTTGCTAAGGACATATCTGCACTTTCCTTTTATAGTTTACAATCTAAGAGCTAATGAATAAATAAAAGTGAAAGGAAGGCAGGAAAGAAAGAAGAGTAAAAGGTTATAACATACATATTATATTACACAGTAATTATGTGCTTCTGAAATGCCAATTAGTAACTCCTTCTATGATCCAGCTCACAGTCAGATCAATATTAGGTTGATAACAGCAGAGAGTCGTGATCTGGTAGAGAGTATTTTATTATTAAAGAATGTACAAAGCCACAGAAATATTAGCTTAACTCCACTTTTTTTTTTTTTT
>VZRO01006070.1:57004-156225 GCA_013397915.1 Daphoenositta chrysoptera
GCTCCGGACCGGGACCCAGCGGAGCCGCGGGCGGGGGGAGCCCAAGCGGTCGCACCGCCCTCGCCCCCGGGGCCGGGGAGCTGAACGAGATCAGCCCCGCTCAGTGAAAGCCGAGCCCCGCAGTGCTCTCAGCCAAGATGAGTGAGGCTGCAGCAGAAAGTTTATGCTTGCTGCTTTTTCCTTCGTGCTCCACGGTTTTTTTCCTTTCTACCTTCCCCGTTCCCTCCTGCCGTCTCTTCCCTCGGTTCTAAAGCGACTCCAGCCCACTGCAGTATCGGGATACGGGCGTGCTTATGTAACACAGGTACGAGGCACAAGCACCAGCCTCACGTTCCCAGCCAGCGCACACGGGGTTCCCGAAATCACCGAGCTTTGTTAAGTTCCGCACCAGCTCCGCGCTTCCCCGTGGAGCAGAAGAAATGCATCGCTAATTAGACTGTCACCCAAATAACTTTCAGTGGGGTTGGTTGTGGTACAGACTAAGAATCTGTACCCTCCAGACTCTTGAGCAGGACTTGCCAAAAACACAAATTCTCTTTTTGCGGGTCCAACACAGAGCTGGTGCCAAAGCAGGATTTGGGGATGGAAGCTGGTAAACTCTGTGAGCAGATTGTGACACCTCAGGCTGATAATGAACAAGCAATATTTTGTATATACAAAACATCCTTAAATGACTCTTACTTTAGAGAAACCTCCCAGTACAACAAGACACCGTGTGCCCCACACCAAGGCATTGCTGGGGTGTCTTTGAGGGGTGCACGAAACTGCAGCCAGGGTAGGAAAAGTTGGTTCAAGAGGAAGCAAAGAAGAAAAAGGACAGACTACAGCCAGAAGCCATGGCACAAGTCTCCTAAAGGAACTGCTGGTTTGGAATCTCTCACTGCATGAGACTCCAGCTTCAGGCATCTCTGAAGCATCTGTTCTTTCAAGAGGGAGGCTGTTGAGCAGTATTTGCTACTGTATCAAAAGTTATACTCCCAGTGCAGGAAGTTATTGCTCAAAAATAAAATTACTTTAAAAAATTCAGGCCCCAGGTTGAGCTTGTTTTATGGTTCTGTCTCCTTTTCCTCCCTACTCCCACCCCCTCTTTTTTTTTTAAGTAATTTGAAGAAACTGTACAAAGCATGTGCCCAAAAAGTAGCGATGCAAGAAAACAAAAGTTTTGCTAAAGACTTCAGACTGTGCTTTGCTACTCATAGGTCCATCCCACTCTGTAAAGAAGGCTGAGAGCTTGCTGTGGTCACAGCTCAACACATCCTCCCAGAGGTCTGTGGGGGCCTTCAGCTGTGCTTGTAAAACTCATCATGACTTCAGACATCTGCCAGAGTTCTTTTAAATGGGGTTCATTTTCAGAAGATTTTAATTTCCTGGAAGAAAATCAGAAGATTTTAATTTCCTTTAAATCATCTCAAACACGATATTCCGAAGTCAAAATTCATTTTGCACACCTGAGCTCAGACCCAAAGGCAGGTGCTGCTGGAGATGGAGCTGCTGAGGAAAGGACCGATCTGCTCAGCCTGCAGACTCTCAGTCTGCTGCTGAGGCAGCCTTGGATGGGAAACCAGCCCTGGGTACAAACATCCTCCCCAGAGAGGGGAGAGCAGTCAGTGTTTATTCCAGTGATACTGAGAAAAACGTCGTTTCCAAAGGAAGCCAAATGCAAAGTAAAGGCACAGACATGATCATCTCTGGGCACCACAAGCGAGGCATCCTGGCTGGCCTCTAGCCTGCAGGACTGCTCACATTAGCCTCCTTCACCTTAGCAGATTTATTGGATTTTGAGCAATAAAAAGCACATTTAGCAAGCATATCAGGGGCTCAGCAGTGCTCTTTCACCTCTCTCTATCATATGCAGACAGGAATGAAACTTAATGGATATAGATGGGAAAAAAAACTACCCTCACATAAAAATGAGACATGATTCAACTCAAAGGTGAGTGTTGAGGAGGAGGGAACGAGTAAATGGCTGTTTGGGCAACGGGCTAACAGGCTAACTTTCACCATACTCTGCCCAAACATTTGTCCTGAAAAGAAAATCATGACTTGAAGTTATTGTCACCAGGAGCTCAAGCAAGCAGAGGTAACCTGGAAGATTCAAAGACATTCTTCTTCATCTTGAAGTATATTTGTGTTTAACAATCTCACATGGGAACTACTTTAAGAAAAAAGAATGAACTCATGACATTTTTAGTTGGACTAAGTATCTGTGGGTTTTTGTAAGCTCCTATGAGAACTTCGTGTAAAGTTTTCATGCTTGATTTTATGCTTTGCAGTGGCTGACCTTCCATGCAAGCCCCAAATCCAGCTTTAAGCTAAACGAGAAATCTCTTCCATATAATAACAAAGAAAAAGCAACTTGGGTTTAAAAGTTGCCAAAGACAGAGACAAGATCAATAATTTCCTGGCATTGTTTTTAAATGAACTGCTACAAATTTTGAGATATCTATTCCTAGAAAGTACAAAGTTTCCTGATTAACCTCCTGCTCTCACAAGGTGGGACCCAATTAGAGGATGAACCTAACAAGGGCTGGAGCGTAAAATCTCTATAAGTGCATGGTTAGTCATTATAAAATATCCCAGAAACAAGGCAGATCAATAGAGTGGGATTCCACAAAATGCCTGCTGAAATCCTCCCAAGCACCACTCTGCTGCTTGCCTCTCCAGTAATGTCATTCCCTGCCATCCCTCCTGTTCCCTGATGTGGCTGTTAATCCCCCATAGGTGTAATCTTCTTTGGGAACTGGCTGCTTAGCAAAATGCAGTTCACCCTGGGTGTTGACTGCTAATGCAAGCATCCACGTTAGCCCTGCAAGGAGGTTCTCAAATGTTTCAGTGCCTTTAGGGTGCAATTAAATAACTGAGTGATTACCGAAATATGCTGGAGAATATTAAAGCTGGGAGCAGATGCCTCTGTTGCACATTGCAATAGAGCAGGTGGTTCTTGCCCATGTTGGAGCAGCCCCTCAGTGCACTGAATGAGTCTCCTTCCTGAAATATTTAAAATGAGTAAGAAATCAGTGTGATCAGCCAGGAGAATTGATTAAGCTATCCAGAAAGTTGGAGAGAAAAGAAAATCCCTGCTTGTGACAGAAAAGCCTGCCTGTCTCACTGTCCAAGTGCAGTGAGTGGCTGTGGGCCGCAGCACTGCTGCTGGAGGCAGCATTTCCCAGGGGCTCCTGATCACTATTCAAGTCCTGCAGTAACCTGCTCTTAGAAACTCCCAATACAGTTCCCCAGCCACACATTTTCCTGCCTCTTATTTTCTAAGCCTTATGCTCTTCAAAAAAAAACCCCAAAGACAACCCTTTCTTCTTTTTTTTTGTCACATTACATGAAATGTATAATCGCCGTCCTGAGAAATAAAAAATTAAAGTGTATATTGATAATTATAGATACTTCAGGACAACATGTTTTTCTACAGCTATAGAAAAATATTTGCTCTCTGTTCTGTTTTATGCAAGTACATAAAATTTACTCTTACTGCTGCTCCACATACCAAGGGCCTAATTCTGTGCTCGCACATGTTGGCAGCTATTGACACGAGTGAACTCAATTTCTGATTCACACCACTTCATGATCAGATTACAGACTTCTCTGTTTATGGATGAAGAAGTTTTAATACCATAAGGGAGGCTGACTTGGGATCACTGCGAGGCTGCCAGCTCCCTCAGAATTATTAACCACCAGGAGCCGTGCTGTGTGTCAGTGCTGGGCTCGTGTGAAACAGCACAGGGCGGAGCCTGCCTCCGCTCAGCTCCCCAAAAATCCTCTTCCCCAAGCAGCTCTCAAGGGAAAGGCCAGCAGCTATCGAACACTGCTGCTCATGGCCAGCAAGCTCACACACAGCTCAAGGTATCCCAGGAAAAGCTGTTCCAGGAGGATGGCACTCTGGCCATGCACACACAGACACACACACACACACAAGTGTTTATATTGCACAATCCCACGTGCCCTGCAGCCTTCGATCCGGCTGCAGGTGTTGAAGGGAATGTAAAGGAAAATTCCCTCAAGTAAAGCACAACTTCAGGCAGACTCAATAAATCAGTGGGATGCCAGGCTTCAGCCTGGCTGCAGTGCCAGGAGCTGCTGCTGCTGTGTTAACCCGCAATGTTTGGTTACTGCAGTGAAAGATTTCTCCCAGTAGACACCTCTCCCACTGGGAGAGCACCATGTTATCCTTGCCAGGTGTTGTCACATTAACTGTATGTCCAGTCCTTTTAGCACTCCAACATTCCCTCGCAGCTTACTGTCTTCAGGTTTTGCAGGATGATTTCTAACCAGCTCAGCATGGTTCAGTAATTGAAATTATGAACAAAACCAAGGAGAATCCACTCTATTGCTGAAAAACATGCTCAAAACGTATAATATCCAGTCCAGTATATGGAACTGATGAAGAAGCAAATACAGATCTTCCTCATTTATACAGGTTAATATCCGCTGAAGTATAAGGGTACATTTATTATGATTACTTTCTGTTCTTATTCACTACACTGATTTCATTAGAAAATGTTTAGATTAAGTATTTGTAACTCTTTTTGGAAACAAAAGGTGTACTAAAAGATTCTGGTGCACAAAGGAACCATTGGTGCACAATGATTCCTTCACTTAATTTTCTGTAAAGATGAAGGTGAGTGGTATTGAATTATAGCCAGAAGATGAAAAAATCTTCCCTGTTACAATAATAATGAATTATTTCAACTAGGTTATGCCTGCAAACATGGGATATCATGAAAATAGATTCAGTAATGTATACACATAATTGATTCATGCAGGGAGTATGTTGTGAGAAGAGATGGAAAGAACAGCCTGCATACAACTGCCTTGTTACCAGGGAAGAGAAGCAAGTGGGTTTTGAGACATAAAACTGCAAGCAGAGGCAAGAGAAAATAGTCTGTACCTGAATGAGCTGCATGTGTCACCCCCAAAACCTGCACACAGGAGGAGACTTCACGAGCAGCACTTCACAGGGCACCTCTTAGCAGGTCTCTGTGGGCTGCTCAATGAATTCTGATGAGCCACAGGCAGTGCCACAAGCAAAGATTATCTTCTTCAGGATCCCTCCAGTCTGTCCTGTGCATGCCTGTTACCAGACTCAAACAGGGAAGGAGAAAAGACAAATCTTGAGTCTTTTGCATGTTCAAGTGAGGCTTCAGAGGAATAGCCAATACTATCCAAGTAAACAAAACAAAATTAAGAAAAAACCCAACATATATGGCCACCAAACTATATTCATTTTCTTTAGCACATTTTTTTTTTCTTTTCTTCTTTCTGTGTATTGACAGATACACGTACTTTACAGGTGAGAAACTTCAGGACAAAAGAAGAAATCCTTTTTCTTTGTTCTCCCATGAATTCCACAGCAGACCCCAGGAGCACTCCCCTCCATCTCACTGCATTCATTCAGCCTTCTATTTGCACAAGCTATTGCAGTATAAAAAGAAGAAGGTGAACCTGACCTATCTGAGTAGATTTAATTTCATGCATAACTCTTACACCACTAACAGGATTCAATATTTCTACCATGCGAGAGCTACAGGATGAGAAACGCTTCTGCACGTGTGAGGATTTACAGGAGCACAGCCACCCATCTCCCCGCCTGTGGGCACTGCACCACGCTCAGGAGCTGCCACAGAGTACTGGAGACATGCCAAAAGTGGTGCCAAGTAATGCCACGTTTCCGTTCAGGTTGGTACGCCCTGAAATCTTCCTTGTCGTGGGAAACGCTGAACATCATGCAGAGCACCTGCAGGAACATCACAGCCCTGTCCAGTGCTGGTTCTCCAGGGAAGTTCTTGCTCACTGAAGACAACCTGAGTGCTGGATTTCTGGGTTGAGACCATAGCCAAAAGCCAGTCCAGAGGGGATTTATGGAAGGTTCAAGATTAGCTCACAAGCTTGAATGAAATTTCAAGCAAGAGTGAGGGTATTTTGTCTAAGCAAGATCATCTCCCTTATTTTCAATATGTATAATAAGTCGTCCAGAGGCAAGCCCTCTTTTTTTAAAGATTAGCCCCCAGGTAGTAGCTAAAATTCTGAAACTGTATAAGAATTCCTACACTGATAGTAGTCAGCCCAGCTTTCAAATATTCATCCACCTAAAAGATAGCCCTAAAAATTTGTCAAGGCTTTGCCAAATTTGCTATGGCAGAATTTAATGCAATCAAATTCTTTGTCCCCTCAATATGAAGTTACCCCACAATTCCCTCTGCATCGGGGGTATTTGCACTATGTATCTCATGAAAGCAAATAGCATGGTGGGCCATTTCTGGGGGATGAGAAATTTTGCCCTGAACTCTTTGCATGTAGAGGTATCATCCTGAAATGTTGCCAGTAAAGCCAGAATGAAAAATAAAAAAAGGAAATTTTACATTATTTAGAGAGTTTGGAGTTTAAATTAATAGTTTGTAGCTACAGAGACTGAAGTGGGGAAGTAGGGGATTTTATGTTAGGTCTCAGACGCTGCAGGAAAGATACTTTCCAGATTGAATAAACCACAAAAACTCAACAAAAACAGAAAAAGGCCCTTTTCCTTCATCTGTCTGGGTTAATACAAGTCTAAGCAAAATTTCAGATGCATGCTATCACTAAGAAGAAAAAAATGAGAAGAATAAAACTTAAACCATAATTATTTCCATTATGCTTCAGTGCTACTGAATAACAGACCAAAACTCTCCCTTCCTTCACTCTGTGTAAATCTTATAGCACATAACATGATATCTTTTTCACAAATGAAAGATAATCTACCATCAAATGAGTACTTTCCCTGGAACACTGAAGAGTAGTGATCAAGGAGCAACAAGAAGCAATTGCCATCAGAAATGAAAAGATGATTTTGCTACTCCTGAAGACCACCCTAAGTCTCTTTTCTCTACAAGACATGTATTACTGTCTCCCCACTTAAAAAATGTTCTTACAAGACCCTCAGGGCACTGAAGAAGGCCCTAGCTCATTGCCACATGTATAAAAATGCAGATGAGTGATTAATATTCTGGTTTATTCTTTTCTCACAGAATTTATTAGTTTGCATGTGTTATGGCCCACCTCTGAGGCAGGGCAACAGATCAGCCCCTTCCCTTATCTGGTGTGAAAACCTTTGTTTAAGACATCAGGTCTGGGCCATAAGGGAAGCAATAGCAGGTCTAAGCAAAGGTCCATCATAACATGTTCCTTTGTAGTGGCAAAACCCACCATTTTAACCAACCAGGGTGAAAGATGGGATAGCCAAAAAGCAGGTTGGGAAGGACTGCAGCTCGGATTTCCAAGGTGGCTGTTGGGAGGTCACTGCTTTGTTTCCTCACCTCTGGGGCAAGAGAGAGTATTCTGAGAACAACAGAGCCTCAGGCAAGCTGCCAGTGCTGATGGCTGAAAGTGAACCTACCTGGTGAACTAAGGGTTCTGTATCAGCTCAAATTGTTGCTTCAGTAAATTAAAATGCAAGGTGGTACCAGGAAAATGCTGGTGGGGAGGAAAACTTAAACAACTTAAAGGAAAATGGGAGAAGGCAAATCACAGGAATATGAAAGGAGAACTTGTCCAAAGTTCTAGTAATGAAAGAGAAACTCAACCTCACATTTTAGGTACAATCCCTACCAACAGGCTATGAAGACAACAGTGGGGTTACAGTCCAGGACCAGACTTGACCATGCCCTTGACTGCTATTGCTCCCATCCATAAATGCTGCTGTTAACATGTTCCTGGAAGACAATTCTCTTCCTCCATGTGTAAAATTTCCCAGTCTCTTCAGATTTGTGATGCCTTTTCAATAAGAAAGCATCTGAAATCCCCCTTATCTCTGTTTTTCTGTTCAGTCAGAAGTGTGTCAGTCACAAGCCCACACTGCTCAGCCACCATGATTGCTGCTGTGCTTCAGCTGACAAGCTGCGAAAGTTTTGGCTGCCCAAAAATCACTGGGAACATATTTATCTCTTTTTGTTAGAACGATGTTTGCCTCTTACTGGCATCTACCAATGTACCTTCACACACATACATTGGGGGTTTTAGTGACATCAAGTATCACATCCAAGCAGTTAGGAAATACAACCTTGGTAATGAGACACAGCCTTACTGCCAGCTACTCATTCCAATATCACTTAAACAGGCATAGAAATCATTTCCTTGTGCCTTAGCATCCTTTTTATATTCTGATTATAAAAAAAGTAGAACATTGTATGGGGAAAAACAGTGTGGATCCCACTCCTGTACTTTGCAACAAAACAAGAACTGTTTCAATGTAAATTGCAGTCAATGTCACTAGGATTAAACTAGCCAAGGAAGATGTGAGATCAGAATGCTTTCTTCTTTCTTTTGGGCTGCGAACCTTTTAGTGAATCCCAGAGAGCTCTTTAAGACCTCTGGGGCTCACAACGTTGGGAAGAATTTGTCGAGAACAGCCAGGTCTCATATGCAGTTACATATTCTCTAGCAATTGTGCAATCTTCTAACAACTAAATCCAGAAATTATATTATCCTGGTCTCAGTAAAATACCACAATTTATGCTTGCTGGAATGCTGAAGGCCTCAAATACAGGCTGACAGCTATGGTACCTGCAGGCAAACACTGCTCATTGCATTTACTCGTAACTTGTGAGGCAAATGTAACACAGCCATCCTGCACACACAGTAAAAGGACACCAGCTCCAAACACATAATCCAGCCATTACTTTGATTGCAGTATGTTTTCCAAATTGATTCGAAAATATGTTATTAAAGTGCGTGTTTTGTCAAAAGTGCTTCCTGGAGGTGTAAGAAAAACAGCAAAGAAATTGGAGCTTGCTTAACCAAGTTTATAAACCTGCTGTTTCAGCCTCAAAGATGAATTACACTGCAGGAGCACGTTCACTAAACGTCCGTGCTCTCCTTCTTGCCCTCCTACCTATGTTCAAAGAATAGAATAGAAAAACATAAATCAAAGTCTCAGAACATATTTTTCCCCCAATTCTGAAGCTGCCATATCTCTATACCAGGATCATAATCCCCTGCAATACAAATAAAAAGCACAGCCCAGCAATCACCACCTCAAAATAATTACAGGCCACACAGTAATTTACACTTATCTAAAGCCTTTCACCCCAAGAATCCCAAAGCAATTTATACACAATATAGATGTAGCTGATATGAAAACAATAATGCCAAGGAGCTACTTGGGAATTAAGGCATTGTCTAAATCATGCGGATCTTTGCAGACTGAAACTTACTCATTATTCTGATAGCACTTTGAACCAAATCTATTAAAACCTTCCATCTCAAATTTAGGTCTCTTCTAGGCACTGAAAGGCATGTTCTGAATCTTTCTTTAATTTCAGTCAATGATATTGAAAATCAAGAAATTAAAAGACATGAAACAACACTGCCCAGAAAATATACACAGCTTCAGGAAGTGCTCATCTGAAGCACAACCAGGCCTAACACACCCTTCTGGAAAGTAAAAAGGTCTGAACTTCTATGTTTGCTTCCCTTTTCCTTTATAAAATTTAAATCTAATCCATCCAGGCTGTGGCTAAGTACTGGCCTACAGGCAGAGCTTCACTCCTTCCGTGGTAGCTCTGAAATATCATCATTTACCTCCCAGCTGCTCAGTAAATTAAAGCAGACAGCCTACAGGTGCTTGCTGGAGTCCCAGCACTCTCAATGGCACCAGGCCACACGGGTACAAATTGGTCTTTAAGCAGAGCTGTGAAATAGCTGCTGGTTCCCTAATCCTCCAACCACGCCCCTGGGGCTCTGGGGAGAGGGAGCTTGGGAAACTGAAGGGATATGCATTTCTAACAATTAACTGGTAATCCATTTACATTTTCAAAGCTGTTTTCATGTGGAAAAAGGCTACTGGCTCTTTCTATATTATTAAACACAGATTTTGTTATGGCTTTCCTCAGTCTTTAAAGTGCAGACACGCAAATGTTGAAAGCATTCACTGTACACTTTGTAAGATCCCCAAAAGGCAAATTTGAGGAATATAAAAATCTCTTTTGCAAGGTGAGTTATAGACACCAGTGACAGCAGAGCTCCCTGGCAATCTTCACATCCAGAGAGATTGCTGCCAACCCCAGTATTTTAAGGGATAGCTAGATATTATTACCTCATTTTAAAATTAGGAAATTGAGTTAGAACACCTTCGTGCCATAAGATGCTTCGGTTTTAAGGGTAGGAAACTCTTTTCCCTTGCTCAGCCCTCTGTAACATATTTCTCTACCCAAACATGTACATAGGCCTGTCAGGGAAACACAGGATTTTTAATGTTTTTAGTGAGAACAGCACACACGACAGGACTGCAGCATCTCATCTGCATGGCTGATGCATCTGCAGTCAATGTGATCACTGAAAGCATCGGCCTCACTGCACCATCAGGAGTGCTGCTGGCTTAGGAAGGAGGAAAACTCAGTGTGTTTTGGGGAGCAGAATGTTTCTTTTGTTTTAAAATAAAGATAACATCAGGGGAAAACCTTACTATTTTTGCTGCCTGTGTGGTACCACGCTTCTGTTTCACTCCTGAGTGGCAGCTGCAGCATCTCCCAACAGGGAGACAGGACTTTGCTATGAAAATGCAGAGAGAGAAGCCACTGGATAGGCACTTGCACTTCTTCATGATCCCTGGGCTGACAGCTGATCCACTAACAACACTCAAAACAAGTGAATTATTCAAGCAGTTTTCATAATGTTGTGCTGGAGATGGTTGATTGCATTGCCTCACACTGGATTTCTTTTCCTTATTACTTTTTGGGGGGCAAAGATGTCACAAAATGAACATCTTTGTTTAATTAAAATGTCCCTAGAATTGCAAATATTCAGTGTTGTCTATTAAGAGACCGATGCCACAGAAAAAAAATGTGATGAAATAACAGACCTCATAATGAGACTGGATTTGATCTAAACTCTGAAACTATAACAGCCAAGATATGGGGTTTATTTCTTTTTCAATCTTCATATAGCTTCAATTTGTGGTTCACATCTTCAAGAGGTGAAAAACAATTTCATTTAGTAAAAAGGCTGCCCAAAGAAGCTATGTCAATTTATACCACCTGGGAATCTCACTCTGTGCTAATCTGTTTCATTCATCCCCATTTCTTGACACAGAACTGCCAAGGGACCAGCCTGGATGTGGAAATGTATTACCCAAGTGTCACCAGTAATGCTGTCTCTTTTTCTCCCATTCTCTCCAGAGCATCTAAGCCAGAACTGACATCAAAACTGGATTTGTGAAAGTGAGTGGAGGCAACGGCAAGAAAAAAAAGGGCTGAAGGAGTAGGATTCTGTAGTAAATTCTGGGTAAAACAGGCTCTGTCACTGCCTTTACTGCAGACAGGAGTTAATTCCATAGTTCAGTTTTATCTTCTGTGTTCATATATTTATGAAAAGGCTTTATAACTTGGAGCTTGTAACTGTAAGGGAGTGTATTAGATGACCCCAGTGGTCCCACAGATCTTCATCTGTGGTTTCACTGCTCTCATGGAGCACAACTATTGTGAGAAGTTGGTCTGGAAATAGCAAGGATTTTGATTATCCACACTATAGGTCTTGCACTGACTTTGGAGTTCAATAAAGAATCATTGCAGAGACCTGATGTCAGGGAGTACATATTTGCTGCTTCCTCTGTTTCTAATCACAGCACACTGGGCTGGAAAGACATCCTGGGGTATTCAGTCCAGTCCCTTGCCATTGCAGGTGACCAAATAATAAAACCCATTTTGTAACCTGATGGATTGTTTTGTTCTGTCAGATGACATTTCATGTCATGTAGTTTTATTTCTAGTTACAGAAACTTTCAGTCAGTGCCAGGCACACTCTTGATAGAAATGTATTTTGCAGTCTCAGGATATTGAAGAGGCAGGGAGGGAGGGAAGGAAGGAAGGAAGGCAGGATCAAAAAATAACCAATGTCACACAATCAACAAAGAATTAGGACCTAGGAATATACTTATTTACTGTGTATGGAAAATAGGCCATCTCAAACAAAATTCAAGTTGTCTTCCCAATAAAGTACAAACTTGGCTGTAAAAGTGGCTGTGCTGGTGGAACAAAGTTCTGTATCTCATTTGATTTAGTTCCAAAAGATGCTCTAACTGAAAAAAGCACTATGACACTACACAACAAAGTTCATGCTAAATGGATTTAAATTATAGAACTGATAGATCTTACGGCATAAATTTTAATTTAAGTTTCTGTCTTAGCTCTGTGCTGCTGTACATTGCATTTAGAAGCAGATATAAGTGATCATTAATAAAATTCACAGTAACATTAAAACCTAGTGAGATAGTCAATAATATCAGGAACTGCTGGATTATGTAAATCAACTGGCAGAGTAACATATTTTAGAACTGCAAAATGTCAAGTATTAAAGTTTCTTAAAAGGTGGAAAACAGAATAGTTGGAAATGCTGGCAATGAAAGGGACTTGTCACAGGAAATCCCCAACCAAATGTGACATCCACAAGAGAGAAGGGGCAGAGCAAATATTTGGCTGCATGAGAGGCAGAACCCAGAATGCTCAGGAGAGATTTTTTTCACTTTTTTTAAAAGGAGCTGTTGAAAACTCTGGAGAAGGAGAGGGGAAGAGGAAGAGGCTGAAGGCAGAACAGGACACATGAGTGGTGTGACAAGACACAGAGGGATTATCAGCATTGAGTAGCTCAGAGCTCACCTGCTATCACATGGGTTTATAATCAGGAGGTACCTGTGAGAGTTTTCACTCCCATCATGGCTATTGCTGTAAAGAGACTTCCCCTCTAGCCTGTAAGAACTGCAATGTCTTACAGCTTCTGCACTACTTCGTAGATAACTTGATAGTTTATTGTAAAGCACTTCCCTAAAGTAATACTCTTTCATTCCCTGTTAACTTTGTATCTAGCTTTACACAATTAATTAGGGAAGTGTTCAAAGACCTAGATTTTAAACCACTTAATTAATTAGAAATGAAGGTTTAATGGTTATTCCTCTCAGACTATTTAATTTAATGAGAGAATTTGCAAGGAAAAGAAGGAAGAGAAATCAATTTAGTGTATAACAAATTGCAACAGAAAAGGGAAAAGAGATGAACATATGTATCTGTTTACTGTTCGACTGGATAAGAGGATCCCTATCAGAGCTCAGGGGGTTGCAAGTTTTTGGTAATGGGGACACAGCTGATCAGTTCCAAGAAACTGCCCATTCAAACAAACTGGTATTTCCATCACACTTCAGGACGTCACTGTTTCATCCCATCTCCTGGAAACAACATCCAGAAACACAGGAACAGAGGAGCCCTGCCCCAAACCTAAGAAAAGTCTGGAAAAGAGAGACAGGACCTGCCCAGGGCCCCTCTCAAGAGCAGGTGCCAGCAGCTGGCACTCAGCCCAGCACTGCCCTGGGCAGGGAGGCTGAAGGCTCTTGCCATGGTATCACAGGAGGGGGTGACCCTTTTCAGAAGGAGAAGGACACATGTGGCCCCGTAATGTCCCTGACTAGAAAAACTAGTGAGTCATCATCCTAACACCCAGCTGAGCAATGTGATTTCATGCAGGACACACTTACTTGAGCTAAATCTTTCTATTACAGGAAACAAAGCCATGCAGCAGCAGCAGCCCATCAGTTCTACTTTGTAAGAGCTGTCACACTGACATCTCTCTAAAAGCAAAATTCCTTTTTATGCCAGTGGAAGGTCTGAAAGCCAAATGATGGGAACATGCCCTTCTAAGTTACTGAAATATTTTCAGTTGTTTCTTTCCCTGAGGTATCTGCCACAAACAAGAAGATCCAAGACTGAAGACAGGATAACTTAGTAAAGAACACTGAAATACTTCTAATAATATGAGTAAGACCTAAGAAAATATCAGAGCTGCTGTTGCACTAAGCTTTGTAAAGACAATAAAAGAAACTGCCCCTCTACTGAGACATTCCAAATCTAATCTCTGCTTTTAAAACAAAATTACTCTGGTACAGAGAAAACATCAGGCTTTGGGCTGGGGAGAGATGTTGCTTTGTTGTTTTATTTTAAGAACTTGGAATTTGATAGGATCTAAGTATAAGCATTCAAAAAAACACTAAATTTGACAAGAAGCTTTGTTCATGAGTGCTGGCAAGACTGATTGGTGTTGAGATGAAATGAGACTCCAAAGCATATAATACTTAAAATAAATACCAGCATGCAGAACTGCTGTGATTTTGCCAGCCATCTGCATGATTCATTCCCATAAGATGGTTTAGCCACCTATCTGTTTTTACCAAAGCATTTGCAATAAAGGCTTGCTGATACAAAGCATAGCTTTTTTTCCCTCAACTATTGCTAACTAAGCCTGCCACTAATTCAAATCAATTCAGTTGGTCTAATTAAATCAGGAAATGGATCTGCTCAGAACTGGGCCTTTCTTCCACAATTCATATAGAAAAAATATCTACAGTGAATATTGCTATTCCACATCAGCAACTGCCTTTTTAAAAAACTAAGGGATAATCTTCTGTGCTGTAGAGAGGAGGGGGGAAATATTAGGGCAATTTTTTTGGCTTTCAGAGGGTAGGTCTGGATACAAAGCCTAAGAAACTCTAAGGAGTAAGGAATAAATGCCAAAGTGCCCAAAAAGCAGCAAGGCTGGCTGGATAAGTCAGTGGCCTGGGGTAAACAGCAAAATATTTCATCAACAAATCTCTGAGTCCACTCCAATAAATTCTATTCTGGCCAGCAGCAGTATCACTGCCAAGGAGGGAGGATGCCTCTCCATTTTCTGTTCCAGTCAGGACAGGATTTAATCCTAAACAATTTTTTTTTAAATCATCTAATATCTAAAATTTATGTAATCACTTATGACTAACTCCTCATTGCAACAGAAGTTTTAGTGTATGCAATTATCTCTTTAGTTTGGGTTTTAAATTAATGTCAGTCATTCTCCTTCCATTTAAAATCTCATTTTTCACATGTACAACACTTTCAACCAGCTTTGGAAGAGAAATATCAAAGGAACTAATTCCCCCTTGGTTTAATTTAACTGAAGAAAATAGAGTTACAGAAAGGACAGTTTTGAATCGTTACAGTGTGTCTGAACTCTCACAAGCAAGACAGAAAGCAGTGGCAAATCTATGGATGCATAAAGAATTCTGTGTCTTTCACTGGGTTTTAATGAGGCTTTTTGTTTTTAACTGAGGGGAGGGCAGGGAAAGAGGAAAGTATTTCTGCAACACCACGGTAAAGATACCATGGAACAACACTTTTCTTCTTTGACCCCTATTATGCTCCTGGAATTGCTCACAAAATGAAGCATAATTGATGTGATTGTCAAATCCCCTTCCTCCAAGCACCAAAATAATTTCCTGCACCAAAATGCTGTGGGACTCTTGTCAGCAGTCCTCAGCACCTTCCAAAAAGCAGCAGCTTTCTTGGCACTGCCATTCTGTTTCAACAAAATCATCTGATCCATATGCTAAATTATTCCCACACTTGGAGCTGCACCACTGCTGTGCTGTCACTCTGCTGCTGCCCCAGCATGGGGGTTTTGCTTTGGGACATTTTGTCCAGGCCAAACCTGGCCATACAGAAGATGCCAACACTTAGCAAGTGGTTGCTTTAAAGATGCCTCATTACATCTGATTTTGACTAACAAATGATGAAGGTAGGTAAATAAAGTTTGGCATGATGGACCTGAAAAAAAAAACCTCTCTCATAATTATGTTCACTGTACTTATGTATGTTACCAAATCCACTACATGTTCTTCCACAGTATGAACTCCCCTGAATAACAAGAAATTTATAACTGAGTGTATTTTGAGCTCCTCCTTTCTGTATTTCTGTTCCTATATTAAGCAAACATAAGGATTCATAGTAATAATGTGAGCACACATAAATATCAAATCCTCTTTCTGAGTTTTAACTTTAGAATTCACTCCCCAGACAAAATTTGAATGCTCTAAAATAAGCCAGGAAAATTATCAAAGTGAATTGTGAACAAATATTTGAGAATGTTTGAGGAATTTGGAAGCAGTATTTGCTGTATGTCTTTGGCTTCATCTTTCCATGGGATTGATCTGAATGCTTTATGAAGACTATTAGAATGCATCCCTCCTTTTCATGGAAAATGGAAATTCTCTGACAAATTACTTGAAGTGGAATGTATTCAATTCCATCCCAAGAGATAACATTTTGTTTTGAGAAGAGCCAGATGCTGTAGGCACACAAGTACTTAAAGCTGTGTATAGTGTATAATTTAGAAGGCACCTCCCTAAAAAGGCACTGCTGGAAGATTGAGCAGAGCCCATAACACTCCTGGTCCCTTACTGGTCTGAAAAGGAGGGGAACCCCCTGGAAAATCCCTGTCACAGCAAGGCAGTTGGATTTAGGGAATCCAGAAAGGCAGCCTGGCAGCTGGCCAGAGGCCAGCATGGAGATGGGCAGCTGCTGACAAGAACAGCAGCAGCCACCGAATACAAATCTCTGCTAAAGCAACAAGATTTAGTAACAGACAGTTACTGGTGGTGCTGCTCTTCCAAAAAGAAGCATTCCTAGAGAAAAATATTCCAGGTTTTTAATTACAAGTTTTCATTTTCAGTGTTTTATATTTCAATTATAGATTTAAAATAAGGAGAAAAAAAAACCCAACAAACTCTTGGTTTTGGCAGAAAGCAGAAACTTCTCTCTCACACACATTTCATTTAATTAGTAATTTGCCAGTAAAGGATTTCTGACAGAAAAAGTTAGCCCACCCCATGCTGCTTCACACACAGTGAAAATGGATTTTAAAAATTCTCCAGCGTTTAGAGGGTGAAGCAAGTTTGCCTTTGCCCCAAGCACAGCACCTTCAGTTTGGTACCCGGGATGTGAACAGCAGCTCACTAGAAGCTCCCCCAGCTGTGGGCAGTGAGATGCCCAGCACTGTGGTTACATCTGAAAATGCAATGATCAGATGAGCACACTGAATGAGTGACACTAACACCTTGCAAAGATGACAGAAGTAAAAATTGCAAGAGAAGCAACTTCTACAAATGCTATATTTAGATCTGGCCATGATGTGGAGTAGATCAGCACACCTTTTCTGTGAAACTATTTTTGCCGGCATTCTTAAAATATTGTTGCTAATCCATAAGAAATATTCCTCATTGATTTGGACAGTTATAGATATTTGATTCTTACCCAGAGATGATCTTTCAGTGACTGGCAAGTTAAATTTTTCCATGCCATATGTTTGCAGATGGGGCAGTCAGCTCCCTGAATGGCTTAACTCTCAATGTGGTTCGAAAGACTTCATATTGCTGAAGGTTTCTTTCCTAAAAAACATTCACAAATTTGATGTCAAAAAAGGTAGCCAAGTAATCTGTGACTGACATTTACACACAATCATATGCAATATATTAACTCAGTGTTTATGGCTCTGCATGCAATTAACAGCACTGCAATTAAGTTCTGGCATAATACTGCATTTCAAAAGGCTACCAGAAGGATGGATATAAAATAAGCCAGCAGAAAAAAGTCCTTTATCATTGCATTTTCCCTTAGGTAGCTGCATCCTTAAAGAGGGACTCACAAGCACTGCGACTGGACTGAGCCTGTGGAATGTTCAGAAAAGAGTTTCTTTGTCACAGTCCTGCTGGGGATGATCTGACTCAAATTTCAGTACCTGTTCTGAAAGCAAATGTAAGGCATGAGTCACTCAGCCCATTATCAAATATCATACCCAAACTAGATGAAAAAAATATGATGATTTGCAACGTGACCCGCTGCTTAATATTGCGGTTTTATTTCTTCTTTATTCCAAAGAATCCAGCTAAAAGTGCTGCTGTTGTCAGATTTCCAAACATCTCAGCAGCATGGATTGCCTCCTTTTAGGAAGATGCTCTCAGATCCATCTGGACAATTCCCAGTTACAGGGATGGCATGTGCTCGGCTGATGTATTTCCCCCAGAGTGCCCATTCAGCATTTGTGCCCTTGTACCCCATCCAAACAGCCTAAGCAACTGCTCGTGCAGCTGGTCATAAAGTTTCCAACAAAACAGCTATCCATCAAAAAATGCCAGTCTGTAGAAATTAATTCTTGTCTTGCAACATGTCAATTTTGATTTACCAGGGGCAATCTTTTGCTTTCCAGCGGGATTTCTGACCAAAAGCACACAGCACATTTTACCCCAGAGGCCCCGTGGGTGAGTGTGCTCATACAGCACCACTCTTCTGGCAGACCCCAGGACTTCTCACATTCCTGGGTGCCTTTTAAAGCACTTGGAAAATGAGCACAAACTTTACAAGGTCGTTCATCTTTAAGGCAGTTTCTAAATATTTTAATATGATCCATTGTTTATGACGTTTCCTGATGAATCCGGGGTAGCTACCCAGGAGAAAAGCTGCATGCAGTGTAGATGTCACCACTGCAAGGCAACAGTGGAGCAAGGATTTTCTTGGGCAGGATTCTGGCCTTAGGACCATGGACAGCACACTCGGACTGATTGATTTGTTACTGCTTCGGGGCTGGTGGCAGAAATTGTCCTGATCCTTTACTCATGTAATGTAAACTGCAAAGGGGATGACATCAGCCTAAATACTGCTAGCTGGTGGTTTTTTTAATCTTAGTTGTATGGCATCTTTTCTCAGACTAGTTAATGGATATAACACCCATAACACAAACACAGAAAAGACTCTGTCATCGGCAATCGGGGCTCTGCTGCCGTCAGAAGGGAAAGTAAAAGTGAGCATGCAAAATGCTCTTCACTTTGGAGACACAAAACACAAGGAAGCTAATTTGTTTCTCTGCTATCGCCATTTCTCAACCTGGCAAGGATCTCCTAAGCTGAGTCCTATTTTATTCATAAGAATTATACAGCACTTTCAGGAAAGCAGCTGGCAACTACCAGTCTTTCTGCCTTTTAAAGCTGACTAAGCAAACCCTTTTGTTTTATTAACTAGTACGGGTTTTGTTAGTGTCATCTGTAATACAACTGATTCTATTGATTACTGGGCTGGCTTGTGCTAATTAGCTAAATTACACTTCAGAAAAAGATCACTGAATTCTCCAAGTTTCATGAAAGGTAGATGATCTGGCTGATCAACCAAATCATTCCAGAACAGTGAGTATCTGTTGTATTTTATCCTTGCACAGTAATCAGAAACCTCTTTCTGAAAAACTTCTGAGGAGCCAGGAGTGATTCAGAGTTAAAAGGCTGGGGTGTGGAGCAGGAACACTTACAAATGAAGGTAACACCTAGTGCTTGTTATCTGCTTGTGCCAATTCACCATAGATAATTGAAGTGTGTTTGCTATCCAATTAGTGCTTGTTTCTGTCCTTGGTACTGTACTAAATCAGTTTAATGAATGAAAATTGCTGACTGCTTAGTATCACTCTGGCTATTTTGACACTAAGCAGATTTATCATTGATTTCTAACATACATTACTTTATTCAAACACAGTTTGGGTTTATATATGCTTATATATACACACATAAGACATAATGATCTGTGAAGTGAGGGTGGAATAAGGCTATCTCCTGTACGGTAATCCTAAAGTCTCAAAAAATCAATTTGAAATTACATACCTGCCTCTATGCATCACAGCCCTCACAAAATTGTGTCCAAGGTTTGCATCTTACCATGTGCTAAACCTGTGCATGTGGCAGGTGACAGCCCAGTGGTTCAAAAGCCAGTTTCCCACCTCTTTTTTTATCTCCTCAGTAAACTGGTGGCAAGTATCGCAGTTGATTATTTTTTACAAAGTCCCCCTCTTACCCCACTCTTACCCACACTGAGACAATGAACTCAGCCTTGATGGACACAAATTTGGCCAAAAAAAGAAAGGTCTTCTAAGTATTTTTGATAATACTTGTTAAAAAACCACATATAACTGCTCCAGTCACGTATCTTAGTCACCCAAAAGTATAAACACTCTAAAGGGCACATGAAATAGGCTACCCCACAGTCAATGCAAACCCAAAAACTGTTTCAGAGGCAAAAGCTCTAAATTTAAGAAAAATGTCCTTTCTTTGGCTAATTCAGTATTTTAACTTCAAAAAACCAAGATTAATTGACTGCAACCTAGAAAGTCCTTTTGTAGATTAGCGTTAGTGAAAGTTTCAGGAGCTGTAGGGATTTTTTGAAAACCTGACCAATCCACATATTGCACTTCTCTATGCTTTTAAACTTGAAGTTCCAGCAGTGGCGAACTAACGATCAGACAAGGCTGATTTGCATGAGCTAAAAGTATAAACTCAGAAGTTAAATCCTGCTTTTTCCCATTTTCTTTGATCCAATCAATATACATACTGTCTGAATTCTTCCACAAACCATAAGTGAACCTAACTTGAACAGAACTTTTATTGTTGAGTAGTTGACATTGACTGTCATTACTGTTCCTACTGAGGCAGAGAGTTTCTGATCACATTTTCCTGCAATATCTTTGTAGAGTCATAGGATTTACTTCACTTAGACATGACACATACCTCATCACTCTGGGAGTTATCCAAATTCTTCCTGTGCCCATTAAACTCCTAGAACCAAATGAAGCTGTACTACTTTCTGTGGGTTAAAATGACGGAAAAATATATTTTGAACTATCAACTTATCATACTCTTCAAAGAAACTGAGATTTTAAAAATGTATTTCACTATCTCCAGTTTCTGAACTATGTGACTAGAACAAAAATATTAGAATGTGAGAAGATCCATTATTGAACCACATTCATTTTTCATTGACACTTTTTGTCAATTAAGGCAAGCTTCAGTTTCTCAGGCTTCATAGAGTGTATTTTATTATGGTAATTCTTCTTTTTGCTTTTTTCCTTCAAGTTTGTCTGTTATTTTTAAACTCCTCATCTCACAGAGGTAGACGGCTTCATAAGGTACTAACATGGTTTTATAAAAACTCTGCAAGAAGGAGTTTTTTCCATGATCTTCTACTTCAGGGATATATCAGATTTTCCTCAAAGAGACCTTTCTCCTTTTCGATTTCCCCTCCCTGACAGAAGTCCATTCATGCTTTTTTTCACAGCCAGCCAGGAAAATAATATTAATTCCCTGCTTTCATCGCAGGAGTCCCTGTGCCACCACATAGTTACAGTGTAACTGGGAGAGATTTAAGCTGAGGTTAAAATCAGCCGCTGTGTGAGAGGGGAATTAAGTTAGCTGTGAACTTCATAGCCAGGCTACAGTATCCACGCTATCCTTCTGAGCTATGGTTTTTAATTTGTTCACTGTGATCTTGGACAGTAACTACTTCAGGAAATTATTTTTCTTCCCTTTTATTTGTTGTTGTTGTTGTTGTTGTTGTTGTTGTTGGGTTTTTTTTTTGCCGGGGGGTTTGCTTGGTTGGTTGATTGTTTTGGTTGTTTTGGTGGGGGGTTTTTTGTTGTTTTTTGGTTTTGGGGAGGGTTTTTTGTAGGTATTTTTGGGCTTTTTTTGTTTGGCTGGTTATTTGGGTTTTTTGTTTGGTTTAAGCTTCTTGCTAATAGGTAATTCAACAAGAATAGACAATTCCAAACAAACAGCCAGAGAATTCAATAAGTCAGAGCTGCCATGCAGTCTCTGTCTTCCAGACTGAGTGATCACCCAATACTGCAGCACATTTCAGGGACATATACATTTATTCCTCTGTACAAGTCCTTTTATCTGTCTTTCCTCTGCAGTGTCTGAACAGTTTCCTGTAATGCATTAAGAAATATGAATATTATACATCACCTCTATGGTTCTCTTTCTCATGTTCATGTAGGTGAGGAGAGAAATATATTAATGTTAATGATCGCTTTAACTTCCTTAATACTTAGGCTGCTTCCAGCTTTTCTGAGCAGGGACTCCTTCTTACTGGTAGGACCATTTGGGCTTTAAGGCTCTTTCTGATTTTAAAATGCATCACAGTGACAGTCTTTGCATTTCAAGGGAGCAGTAGTAATGGATTTAGTGACCTGTCTAAAGCAGCATAAATTTGGTGTGTGAGACACTCATGGACTTCTCGAGACAATGGGCACTCAAAGGACCCTGCAGGGTGGGGTGACACATGACTGTCCCTCTGCCCCAGCACCATGCCAGGGATGCTCTCCAGAGCCCTCTGCCTGTCAGGACTCCCCAGTCCTGCAGTGCTCACCTTCTGTTCAGCCCTCCCTGATTATTTGCTATGGATGCTCATGCAAACCCCAGCAGGGGAGATTTGGTGACTGTGGGTCTCACCGAGGTGTCAGCGTGTCCAGGCTCTTCCCCTCTAGTCCATTTCCTGTGCTTGAGAGCAACCAGATTCTTCTCATCTGATCTCTGAAAGTTATCACTGACTCCTCCAGTCAGTGCATGGATCATCATTCATTGCAGTTTATATTCACTGTTAGCATATATTAACCAGCACAGCAACATTTTCATAGCAAAGGTGTTATGGGCAGATGGTTCAGGCAATCATTACACGTTCCTGTACAACTCGCTGCAAAAGAAAATGTCTGAAGGCAACTTTTCCATACTTGTGATTAGAAAACATCCCCCTCTTCCTCTTGGTGCTCCAAGGACCTGCAGCCACCCATGGTGCAGGACCAGTGCCTGGTGCAGGCAGGGATGGCCCAGGGCCATGGCTTTCCCCACCACCCAGCTGGGAGTTAGTGCCACAGAAACCACCCCTCCCTAAATCCCAATGCACCGCAGCACAGCCAGCCCAGGGACACTCCTTTAACAGGCACAGGGAAGCTGAGACTCACCAGCCCTTATCTCTCCCATCTGCTCACTCTCCATTCAGCATTTCTCTTCCAGCTGTCCCTGAGCCTATAGACATCCTCTCCTCTAAGCTGCTGCTCCCTCTTCAGAAATACATTTTGGAAAGCTGTATCATGATGTAAAACAAAAAAATCCCCTTTTAGGACTTATCTTTCTCTTAACACGGTTTCCAGTTGTTTGTAGGCTTTGTTTAATGTCATCTTTTCAATTTAAATGCTCTTATTCCAAGATAAGAAAAACAATTCCCTGACTTGAATTTCTTTTATCTGTCCTAATTAGTTTTTTAATTAATTCATAACTCCAAAAGCCTTCATTTATTTCATGTTTCAATTTAACTTCCGAGCTGGCATAATCAGATTAACAATCAAACCCATTTTGAAAATATTTCTCCTCACAGGAAGCTGGGAGAACTCGTACAAAACTGCCTCTGCAAATCTAAGAAGCTTACGGTTCCTGCTTTGTTCTCCCTGGTCTAACATTCAAGTTTGCAGGCATCCCACTCCATCTGATGTGAACTTACTTACAAGGATGATTCTTTCCCCCAGCAACAGCTCTGTTATTATTAGTTATTGGCACTGCAGTGCTTGGAAAGGATTCAAGGGAGCAGGGATCTGGGTTACAGGGAGCCACACGACGCCTCCTGGGCACAGCTATCCAGCTACCCTCCTGTTTCCCAAATTATCGCTCTCCCCTCAAAGCCAGAGTGTTCCGCTCCTGAGCAGTGATAAGCGACATTTCACGGGGGTACTTGGAAAGCAGTCCATTAAAAAGTACAGGCAGCTGCAGATCAAAAAGGCTGTGATCAAGCAGAAGCAGATAGCAGGGAGTTGTTCCCTTCTCTGGAACACTTCCACAGCACTGACTCAGGAGAGCACCACACTTTGGAAAAGCACTTAAATATGTGCTCGTCTGAATATCGGCTCGGTGCCGCTGAAGGCCCTGAAAGATAAGCATCTGCAAGAGCAACTTGAATAAAGACAGACTTAGCTTGTGTTTACACTCTGTAGCCGATTTGGGATCTGGGAAATGCAACCAAAAAAGCAGAAAGGCATTGTCATGGCAGATATACAGATCATCACAACACTGCCTGTGCCAATCACACAGCAACACTAAGATTTCTTATCCAACTAATACTCCCATTCTTGCCCTGGAAATGGAGAAATTATACAACGTTTCCTACAGCATCCCTTCTAATCTTTCTGCTATATCCTGGAGATAGTCAGAACCTTCTTTGCCATGGTAATATTTATAACAGTTTTCTAAAACTCCTAATAAACACTGTCCCATTTTTGTGCTCTCCTTCAAGTGTTACCTGATGCCACAAAGCACTCATTAAAAACAGCCCGAGCACACCAATGGTTCACACCACACTCACGGTCTCTATACCTTAGAAGATTTTTCTTAAAGATTACATAGCATGCTATTTTATTTCATATATGTGTAAATAAATGGGAAAATGTTGAGAAATGACGTAGATTAGCAATTTTTTCCTTCATGCTTTGAACTTCTTAATTCACACATTAAGAAGCAATTGAGAGAATCACAGTACAATAACTTTAGCATAGACATTGAAAGTACAAATTTCGTAATTCCTTCGACACATCAAACCCATAAAGATTTTAGAATTTAACTAAAAATTTACTGCCCTACCCCCAGAAAGCCCTGTAGTGTCTGGCCAAGGATAATGCAATTATTCAAATATAAACATATAAAAAGAGAGGACAACTTTAGTTGGATAAAAGCTACTACATGAGAATTTTACCAAGGCTCAAAGTTTCATGCATACAGATGAAGAAAACCTTGAAAAATATAGCTATGAATAAAAAGTGATTTAAAATAAATATAATTACTCATCTATTTGTGTAACACTGGAGCTTCTCTTCCTTTTAAAATCATTCAAAGAAATCTAAATGGTATGGCATGAAAATACAGTTTAAATTAAGTCACTCACATTAATCAATATTAATTTATTCTTATAGTAAGTAATATGTGTTGTCAACATTTCATCTTTAGAAAAGGACTAACAACATTAAAACCAGCTCTCATGATGATTAATGTGTGTTAAAAATTAAAATTAAAATTAAATGTGTGTTTATTCTCACTAAAGAATATATGCATTTCTCCTATCATGTTATTAAATTAGCTTTCAATGAATTCACAGTATTTGCACATTTGCACATTAAACATTTGTACTGATGAACTGCAGATTCACTGCTGAAACTGCTAATTGTGCAAACTGCATAAAGATTATTTTTTACAAAGCCAGAAGGATATTTTGTCTTTTAAAAACATTCTGCACATGCTCTCATGTAAAACATTGCAGTAGCTGACAGTACCCAGATTCGGATGTCTGTGTGAGCTGAGTGGGAAATAATCTTCCATTAATTTTCAAATAACTTCTGGATGCCATGAGTGGCGTGATGCTCAGTGTCATGTTTTTCTTGGGATTTTCTTGACGACTGAAACCCATTCATAATTCATCTGCTTATAAAATCCACCTGCAGAACACATCAAAGGAGGGGATACAGCTGTACCTGCCATGCTGGAGTGCACAGGCATTGCAGCATGATCAGAGGTCTGTCCCCATAAAAAAACCCACATCTTTTTCTGGCTGCTAAACAACCTTAAAAAGTGGTTATAGGGAAGGGCCGAACACTGCCAGCGTTTCAGTTCTGCCCCAGCATACTCTGCCACCGGGCATGGGTGCATAGGTGAGGTCTGGGTTTGGGCTCCAGAGCTGCTCTCACGCCAGCCTATACTCCTGCCAGAGTGGGATCCATTTCCAGCACCCGAGGGGCCCTTCAGAAAACCCCAGTCACACATTTAAGCTCACATGCAGTGTGGGGACTGTGTGCCATCCTCATCCCACCCACCCACACAGCCCATTTCCGCTGGTGCGGACAATGAAGGTTTACCAAGGCAGAAATCAAACCTGCAAGCAGAGCAGTTCGAGGGCTTTAACACATTTACAGTTGTCTCCTGCTGTGCAGTTTGTGTGACACTTGGGCTTGTCCCCTCGGAGGGACATTGAAATGCCAGACAGAGGAGCAGCAGCTGCAGATGTACCTGTGCAGAAGGTGGCTTTCGTCAATTTTTTTCTCCACAAGGGCTATTATAAAGTTCCCAAATCATCACTTTTTTTTTACTGAATTTCACTAACACCAACATACATAAAGGAAAATGATGATGTATTAAATGATCATTATCTGTAAAAGCTGTAATTCCCACCTTTCCTTCTCCTCCACCCATGCAGTGTTATGGGCCCAGACTGGGCACACCAGAGATGTAAAGAAGTGCTACTTTTCTTTGTCTTATAGATAATCTGTGATGGGGTGAAGGAGGTGACAGTTAAGAGATGTGTGACCTCTCAACAGCGTGCCCACATTTGTGTTACTGTCTCTTACAACACCTCCTGCCTGCAGTGTGGGTGCAGTGGGTGTCAGCGGAGCTGGTGCACCAAGATGTGGCACTCAGCTGCCTCTAGCAGTGCCTTAATGCTTTCCTAAGCATTTTGCTTGAAGGATTTAATTCTTCCCATCATCTCCTTTCGCTCCTTACCCCTCTGTCTGACACGTAAATAATGAAAGTGTGCTCTTCCTATTTTGGTATCTCATCCTGACAATCAGCTGCCAGGAAAGCGCAGTCAGTCAGTATTTGACAGGAATGAAAGAGAAAACAGGCTGAGTTTCATCTGTGCAGTAAGTTTCAAAGGCAATCCCATAAACGCTCTTCAGCAACACTGGAGCCTAACAATGCCAGCTGCTGGAAATGCTCATCCCTTTGCAAAGTCCCTAGCTCTGGCTGCAGTTCCCACTAAACCACATCAGAGGAACACCGGAGCTTTAACAGCTCTGACAAGCACGTGACTGGCCACACATCCCTGTGCGTTGGGGTTTTGGGTGAGCCTGACGTGAAAACCAGAAACTTTCAGGCAGAAATAGAAAGTGCTGTGTAACTGGGTCCCCCTGCTGCTCTGAGCACAACAGCCCCATGCGTGGCCACCACGCTGCCCACAGCCACACTCACTGAAGTCTCTGGTGGCCTGGGGTGGTTGTCCAGGGATGGCAAATTCAGATGCAGCAGGAAAAAGCTTCAAGGGCTTGGCAGCCTGGACAACAGAGAGTGGAAATGTCCATTTGCCAAATCCACTGAGAGGCAACTAGCACTTCACAGTTTCAATGTTTCTGAAGCTTGGATTAATCTGACTCCCAGACTAGATTTTCTGAGCTATGAAGATGGTTTTAATATTGATTCCTTTTGTATTCCCCTTTATCAACTGCTACTTGCAACTGGATGGAAATCTTCCAGGAATTTTGGAAACGATTGATGGTTTGAAAACACCTGAGATATTTTATCCACAGAGATGCCCCTTATACTGGAGGAAATGAGAACCTTTCACTAAACATTTGGGAAATATTTATTATTCATACAATCAACACCCAGTCTTGGTCTCTGTTTATGTACTTCTCCATCAAAACATTTTACACCGCTCCTATAAGTATCAGGGCCTGTCTTTTTGATGCTGAAGTTTCACATCCTTTCTCAAATTTAGACTTTCAGTAGCTTGCAGCCCCCCTGCACTGGAACTGAGTATTAAATCTATGATGAGGTCAAAAAGCAGCTGTTGTCACTCCAAAATATTTACTGCCTTTCCCCAGGTCCCTTCCTTGCATAGTTACCCACATAAAGTAAAGATGCAAGCCTGGTGCTTTATTTTCACATAAGGCATTTCTCACAGAATGGTTTCCCCCCATATAGGAAAGTTTTACCCCAGTGAAAATTTATATTGTGGAGCTTCTGCAAGTGGATGCTGGGGCAGAGGCACCTGCGCCCTCAGCTGCTTCAGAAAGCAGAGCATGAACCACTCAGAGCAAAGCTAACAAGCACCAAGGCTTTGTTTGCTTGGGGCATTTTAGAGCACTTGGGTAGAATTGTAGTTGCAGCTGACCCCATGTAATACACAGAAAAAGATCATTCCCCCTGGAAGCATCTCTGACTCTCCACTGACTGCAGAGATCCCAGTGCAATTCCCTTCCTAACCTGGATGCCTCAGGCAAGGTAAATCCACACTCCTTTTGTGTAGTCTTAGCACTAAAATGTCTTGAATTTCTACTGTTTTGCCTTCAACTTCATCCCCTTTCCCTGTGTTGCCACATGTCTGCAGAAGGCATCTGGTCCTTCCCATTGAGTCTTTAAAAAACTAAACTTTTTATTGATATCTCTGACCTTCCAGAACAGAAAGGAAAAGTGACACAGGTTTCAAATTCAGAATGGATGGAATAAGTAGCTACAAATGTTTTCCTTATGAATGACAAATAATGACAGTAGAGAACACCAAAATACATCTTCAAGACATTTTCTAACTGGAGGGAGAAATAAATTAAAATGTGCAATAAAAATTTTATAGCAGTTAGTGATTTCACTTTGGAAAACCTGCTAGGAAAAAAGTTAATGGCATAATAAATTCTTTTTTGGGGGTGAGAAATTATTATTTGGGGTGTTTAAGGTGTGAGAATTTCTTGTAAATCTAATCAGCCAGCTAGCAGTTAATAACATTAAATTGCTTCATGTCTTTCATGCTGTACCAAGGCAGAGCTCAGGTTTCTCTTGCAGGCTAGTTCACATCAGCTGTGTGCACACAGAAGAAAGCATTCTGAAATGTGTTAAATCACTATAAGCAGAAACTCAGGGCAAGGGATCAGAGGACACAAGATTTCTACCAGCATGGTTGGAAGACTCTTTATTTTACTTTGGATTCTGCCCAGTGTATCTTTAGCATTTCATTTTAACTCTAAGGAAGAAGCAGGTAATTTGGGTCTGACATCTCTCAAATCAACACTCAAACCCTCTGACATACTGTGTTTTCATCTATTAGGCTTTTGATCCTTGAAGAGACTGAAATCTGTTTGAACCAAATTATTTTTCAGCATTGTGGATGACACTACAATGTTTAGCCACAAACTTAGTTCAAATGAGGAATGAGGAAGTGCCAAAATGTCAAAGCCAGGGATCTGGAGATGGCTTTGGTACTTTTGTTAATTTGGATCCAAGATTATATACGGGACCACAGGGCACAAAAAAAGAGTTTGTGCTTGAAATAAACATTAAAAAGATAAGTGGGATAACCAGAGTTCAAACACAAAATTCAAAGTGTCCATTTCCTTTATACACACCCCCCCCCCCCCCCCCCACTTCAGAGTTTTGCTTTAAAACCGAACTCAACCAGAGTTTAATGGCAAGAGATGATGTGAAGCTGAATCAGTGGCTGGCAGCCTGAAGAGAAGATTCATAGCACCATTGCACAAGAAAGGAGGCAGAGCTTAGCTGGTGTGACTTAAAATTTGTATTTGTCCATTATAATACTTTTTCTAGATTATTACATATTCCTAAGAAAAATGAATGTGCTACAGTGGGTTTATTTAAACCTCAGTGGAGTTTGGAGTTATTTGGATTTGTCTTTGAGCAATTTCATCTATTTCTCTTCTCGTCTCCAATCAGCAGACACGTAACCCAAAATCCTGTTACAAAATCAAGTAGCTTTTCATCTTCAAATGTTAATTATCACAAAGTCTTTGTGAAGCTGATAAGCATCACTGCCCTCCATTCCTCAAAGGAGACAGACAGCAGCAAAGCAGCTTTCCTGAAACCACAGAGAAACCATCCCAGAGCCTGAAATGTGATTTAACTTCTGTGCTTTTCTAAACTGAGCAGTGGCAGGGAAAGTGCCTTCGTGATGAGTGTCACTGGGCACCAAGTCAGCAAACACTTTAAATCACTCTTTTGAAAGTCTGCAGAAGTGAAAAGCATCCTCGTGGCAGAGCCACGGGAACTTGCCCCATGCAATTCCACAGATACTTAACTCAGGCAAAATGTTCTCCAGGCTCACATCCCTACAGGCACGTGAGGAGGCAACGGATCAGTCCAAGGCAGGAACTGCAGGCAAGTGTTAGTAATAATATGATTCCAAGAAAGGCCGTGCAGATCTTCACCTCTGCACATGATCTAACACCACATATGTGAGAGAACATGAATCCTGTGCTCCCCACACAAATTTGGTTTCAGTCTGTCTCTCCCAGCTGGAGCAAACCCTCTTCTCACCACAGCAGTTCCCTTTACCTCCTCTTTGATGTATTTGCTGGGATTCTTATTAGGCCACGGAGAAAAGGCATCAGAATAGATGAATTCCATTTTTCAGGAGCTCTTTTGAAGAACTAGCCCTTAACCACAATTTGTTTTCTTCAGTTGAGCAGAAGGTTTATGACATTTGGTGTAGCCTGGGTGTTCCTCAGGACAGAGCCTTTATCTGCCAGTCCACAGGAATTTGTGCAATGAGCTCCATATCCTTGGCCAAGGCTTTTCACATCTCACCACAACATAAATCCTGCTCTAAGCATAAAGTACATCACTTTTATCAGAAGTCTCTCACTTCAAAGGGAAACTGCAGTGGAACAGAGCATTAAACAGATCCATGGGGCTCATAAGCATTTATAAGCCTCCTAAAAGCAAAACTCTTACGGTTCATCTTCTCAGCTAAAAAAAGGCTCGGTTTTAACATCTTTTTTTTTTATATAGTGAAATACAGCAATATCTGTGAGCTGTTCAAAGCTCTCAGTGAGGATAATTCAGGGATCTTGGTCCTTCCCGTGTGCAGACCAGCACCGAGGGCAGCCCAAAGGAGCAGCATTCCCCCACAGCTGGTGGCTCCCCCCGCCCTTTGCCCAGCTCAGTGTCCCCCTCGAGTGCCCTCCCAGAGCCCAAACCTCGGCACTGCCCCGCACGGAGGGCAGGGGCTCACTCAGCCCTGGACCTCCGGGCAGCCACGCCTCGTGCTGTCCCCTCTGTCACAAGGCAGCTCCCTGGGCACAGGACAGGGAGCTGGGAGATTTGACTGGTTGTGGGCTCTCCACAAGTGCTTATTATGGGATAATTAATCACAAGCACTAATTGTCGCTCTGCCTCCACCGTGAAGTGCAGTGTGTTGTTCCTGCACGCACAAGCTGTGAAAGGTTGGCAAAGGCAGAGGGTCAAGGCCAAACACAACCAAAATGAATCACACAGCACAACAGGTGCATGGTGAAGCATCACACACTCCCTCATCCCTTATTCCCTGGGTTTTTTGTCTTTTCCTTTAAAAAATGAGTAAAATTAGGCTTTTAAAAATTCCTATTACAAGTGAGGAATTTGATAGCAAAGAACATGGTTGCATGCAAAACTCAGGGTACATAGTCCCACAAAAATAATGTGTGAAAGCTTCCACTCAATTAATGCTGCCAGTGCAAATTGTTTTCACTGGAAATGACTTGATAAAATGTTACACAGCAGGTGGGAGCTCCATTACTAAATGCCCAGAAGGAAACCACATGAAGGATTTTTTTTTGTCTGCTGAGAATTGACCATTATTATAATTGAATAACCTTTTTTAAAAAGAGGTACTTATCAAAGTTTTTATGACCTTAATTGCTTCACATAACTTCCCACATCACATGCTATTGTTGTTCATATCCTAAGTGTCACTTGATATTCATGACAATTCATAAAGACTATCATTTGTGATAATTGATGTCATTAATATACAGTCTTTGAAGGCCTTTCTGTAATCATTAGCTAAACCATATGGGATGTAAAATCAATGATCTGAACTATGTCATTAATAATAATAAGTTAGGTGTGAATGAGTTTTTCCCCAAAATACAAATTCTTCAGGTTATTTAATTTCTATTATCACTGTAGAGAAACAATAACCTTGACATAAACCAAAGTTTCCATTTGACCCAAGACAGTTATTTAATGGTAGCTCCTTTTTTCCTTTAGTTGGAGAAAAGTTGAAATTATTTTCTATACACCATGTAAAATACTAGTCCAGATAAATTAAGACTTCATGGTGGAAATGCAGAGGGTCAAATCAGCTCTAATGTAATTACTTAATAAAGTGTCTGAGTACTGAAAAAAATTCCCGTGGTCTGAGACAGGATGAAACCAGTAAATTTTTGCCACTAAATTCATTAATAGTGCAGTATTTTCTTCATTTCCTCCTGCTCTCCATAAAACTCTGGGGGACTTTGCACTCTGCCTGCATTCTCTGCAGAAGGTGCAAGCATCAAGGGGAAATAGTGTAAAGGAAACCATGCAATCTCCTCATTTTTGTACCGTCTCTTCTAATACCTTTTCTCTCATAAATCAAGTCACAGGCAGGCTTTACCTGTTGTCCACATTCTCACTTGGCAGGGAGGAAAGACATCACTGCAGTCACCAGATTTAATTCCAGCTGCTGACAGTGGGAAGGGGACTCCTCCTTCCCAGGGATGTTCCTGGGTCTCACGGTGGTGAACTCCAGAAATGCTGCCCAAAGCAGCACCAAAATGCAGCCCAGGACATCACACCTGCTAAATGCCCCTCATGAGCTGCCTAACCTCAACCCTGAAGTGTGGTCAGAGCTTCTTGTTTAAACAGAAACATCGGACTTTTTTTTCCAGCTGAGAGAATGGACGGACCCAGAAGGCAGAGGCTTCCTGGCTAAATACTGCCTGGAGGCATAAAAAAGAACTGTAAGAGCTATTTTCTCCTGTGAACTATGAGCCCGAGCCTGTTGAGCCTTCCTGACCTGGGTCACGCTGGTATTTTAGATTTCAGCTGACGAGGGCAGGGGATCATCGAGGCACCCAGAGCAAGCAGCACACGGCAGGCACTCCAAGCCAGCCAGCTCCCAGCTCCTGGGGAGCACAACACAGGGGAGAGAGAAGCTTCACCCCGAGGGGCAGCAAGCAGTGATTACGGGGTGGGAGAGACCTGCTCCTGGAGACACGCTGGGGGAAGGTGACCTCTCCTGAAGTGAGACCTCTCTGGGCACCCTCCTGCCCTCTCTCTGCCCTCCCAAGGCCGGATCTATCACCCAGCCCTGGTGGGAGGCAGCAGGAAGGAAAGCAGCTCTGAGAAAGCAAAGGGAAACCTGTGGCTGTGCCTTATCCTAGCAGGAGGTGCTAAAATGCCCCAGTCGTGGGTGCTGAGCACTCTTGGCAGTCATTTTATCCCCATCCATGTATTACACGCAGATCCCAAGCTCTAATTTCTAATGCCTCTTTTCCTCTTGACTGAAAACTCCCCAATATGACAGCTTTGCAAGAAAGATGTTGCTCAAGACAAGATCTGACTGACAACATCTTTACAAATGAGGTGCTGTCAGGCAGAATGCATCTTGATTTGTGGATTTGCAGAGAAAAATGTTTAAAATGTTTACTCCTAAACTCAGCAGATTTGCAACAAAGAAATTAAACTATATTAAAGCCTAACAAAGTTTAATGGCATTTTATGAGAACTACTTTAAAGAATATTACCTCATTACGTAAATAAGAGTTTGCTGTTTGAGACTGAATAATTACCAGTGGAAAAGCAGCAATGTGGCTGTGAATGCCTGAAAAATCACTGACATCAACACCACTGATAAAGAGAGTGTGTCTGCTTTTGCCTGAGAGGAATATACCCGTAAAGCCCATTTTTGTTCTTTGGATGTTTCAGAATGCTAAAATTTGTCCAGGGATGCTTCTCCTGAAAAAATGCAATTTCTCATCAGAAAGTTTGCATTTCAGAAGAGCTTCCAATGAAAGAGAGGGTTGTTCATGGAAAGGCAGTCTGTCTCTGGCCTCTGCCATGGGTTTATTAAATCAGCAGGGGCACGGATTTCTCTTTGCAGTTTCCTATCCATTAACAGGATTACTTGTGAGCATTTCCCCTGCCTCGTGTCCCCCCAGGGAGGGCTCTCACTGCCACTCCTTGGCTTTCATGTGCACACCCAGAGCTGGACACCCTCCAGCTCAGGGTGGCAGAGGGAGGCTGAGGCTGCAATTGGGGTGCTTGAATTTCCATATTTCATTTCCTTCAGCACAGTGCAGAGTTTCTGTTTCCATCAGAGATCAAGATAACTTTGATCAGGCTATTTTTATTTTGTATTACATTTTTTCACTGCTGCATGATCCCCTCTTCTTGCCTTGAACTGAACCACAATGAGTTATCTCCCCGTTTTCAATCATCAATTCTTTGGGGAAAAAGAAAACAAGGCAATCACACTGCAGTGACAAGGGAATCTTTTTTATAAAGATCTTCTGGATGTTTTTCAGCAAGGCTGGTTTTATTCTCATCCCTTAGTGAGAACCGGAGGAACATTCTCAGGAGGCTGAACTGGCATTTGGGCACCTATCAAATTTGGGTTTCACTAAAACTCATTTCCTTGTAGTCTCCTTGAATTAATTCTGGTGGCTGACACATGACTGTCCTGGCTCACTACAAAGTCCATTTCAAACCTCATAGAAACTGCATTCCTGCATCCTTCTTGAAAGCATAATTGTGTTCATTCTAAATTTAATTATTTTAATTGCCAGCCAAAAGAACTTTCTTTCATTACACTCACGTAAAACTTATCATTTCCCCCCTCCTACAGTCACTAACCAACTTGCATAAAAGAAAATACATTAAATTGATTTTCTTCCATAGGAAATACATCAAGGAATGGAGAGGATTGATTTCCCTCCATAGGAAACAAGACATAAATGTTTTTAATCCAGGTGCTGCATTCAGTTACCGTGTACAGTATGAAAAACTGTGCCAAAAAAATGAAATTAAATGCATAATAGCATGGGAAAATCTTCCCTCATATTATCTTAAAGTATCCATTTTTTTGGCAGGACACAAAATAAACCTTTAAGCATTACCTACACCCATCTATTTTCCAATGGATCCTAGTACTTATTTCTGCATCTTTCTGGGATGCTCTTTGGAAAGGACCATGTTTCATCATGTCTCTCTGATTTCAGTGAGCAGACTCGGAATAATATGTACTCACTAAATTTGAGTAAGAGTGGCAAATCTCACCCTGTGCTACGGCAGATTGCACTCTTCCATCATGTATCAATCCCGCAAAGATTTATAACTCACAGCCTCCTTTAAAGTTTGTATCTCCAGGCTGCACCATCCTTGACTTTAAAATCATCCATGCAGACTTTACAGGTCAAAGCTGTAATTACATCAAATTTTAATAAATCTTGTGGGCTGTATAAGGCAAAAAGAAGGCACAGTTAGAAATATCAGAATCAAACACTGCAAAGTTTTCAGCTCAACTATTACAGTAAATCTCGTGCTTATCCTTAGTGAAAATACATTAGTTATTATATCCTTCAGAGGTCATTATCATGGACAAGCTGCTGTTGAACAGAAGGATTTCCCCATATTTTCCGTTCAAAAATAATTCCCAGCAGCCCTTCTCTTCTGCTCTGGAAGCACAAGGGGAGAACACAGTGTTCTATGATCTCCATGCCCGCAGGAGGTGCTGAGTGCTATACAGGGGATGTTGTGTGTTCATGCAGAAAGGATCCATGTGCCATCACACCCCTCACTCTGGGCAGGCACCAGGACCCAGGGAAATGCACCAGTGCTCCCAGTAATGCACCAGTGCTCCCAGTAAAGGAGGGATATTCACTTGCTGCTGACTGGTTCACTTCTGAGCCTTCTGTTGCCTTGAACACAACATTTACATTTCTCTTTCCCTTCAAGTCCATTTCCCTGGTTAATAAACACCAGATCTTCTTTAATCAGTATTCAGTAAAAGTCATGCAGATGTGATCTTTTTGATTGGCATTTTCTATATCTGTAAACAAAATATCAGCCAAAGGTTGACTGCGTTCTATCTGCCAGAGAGGGGCACAGTTATTGATCTGGACATTATACTGCCATTTTATTGAAAGATTGATTATCTTTGTATCTAAATTGGCATAAGATATCAATAAGAAACTTCCTATCTTAGCATAGATACAGGCAGGTCCTCTTTCCAGGGTAGCATGTTGGCCAACAGCAGAGTCATGACTTCCCTCATACTTCTCTAGCTGTCATTATCTGCCATTGAAAAATAGATGATCAGTTTTAGATCAATAGTCCTGAAGTCAAATACATGGAGTGCCATAATTGAAACTGGAGATCAAATGCAGTTTCTAGGGTCCCATTTTTAATCGTCCATCAAAATATGCAATCCTAATTCTTCTAATTGCCTTCTGCCGTCAGTGTACCAGAAATGCCCATGTGTAATCTCTGTCTCTGGTTCTGATTTCAGAGAATGACAGAGCCACAGAAAGGGTCAGGTTGGAAGGGACCACAGTGGGTCATTTGGGCCAACCTCCCTGCTCAAGCAGGATCATCCCAGAGCACATTGCCTGGGATTGCTTGCTTTAGCCATGCATTCATCAAATCTAAGTTGTGCAGATGGCAAGAAGAAAAGGCCCCACCAAGGTCAGAAGCAGTCTTTGAGTTGTGCTGCAAAGGCCACCAGAAGTGCTGGTGACAATTTGTGTGTAGCTGGTTTGTGCTCACTGCATCAGTGTGCTGCTCCCAAATATGCAGGTATCTGTGCAACCTCTGCAAAGCTTTTCCTCATTCTTGCAGCCCCTACCCTACTTTTACTACCTTGCCCGGAGTTTTAATCATCTGCCTTTCTAATATTTTCTCAAAAAATTTGACCGCCTTCGTATTTTTTACCAAAGCTCAAATAGGCTCCTTGGCAGGCTTTACTAACAGCTACTCAAGGGGTGGAAGTTGAGTCTGCTACACAAGTACCACTCTCATGTGATGTTCATTTATAGACCAAAGGGTGAACAAGTCCACAAGAGCCATTTAGGGGTACACTGTCAGCTGTGCTGGTAAAATATCCCAGCCTCTTTCTGGGAGATTTCCACACCTTTATTGGCAAGATTTCCCATTAAAGAGAAGAACTACTCTGAAAACAAGAAGATGCCTTTTGCCTAAGATTTTATTAAGTCCCTGTGTTTACAGGGATACACAAGATTCAGCCACAGCTCCAAAACTTTCTCCTTCTTGCTAGTTAATGGTTTGTTTCTGCAGGCAGAAAGCCAGAGCCAGAGCATTTGTCAGACCACAGTACATTAAGGTTTATCTTTTACCTGTCTGTGCTGCTGGCCAGGAGACACTGCATGCCTCCCTCAGCTCAATTCCAAGGAATAGGCTAATTTCTTTAATTGATTCCTAATCTGAAAGATACCTTCCTAGGAATAATGAAGGGAAACAGTGCTTATGTCACACCTGCTTGGTTTATGGTCTCCTATTCAATATCTTCACAGGAAGAAAATGTAACAACACTTGAATTCTCTTGCCATTGAGACACGGATGATAGACTATTCCTGCAAGAGTCTCAACACATCAGTAAGAATCAAATAGTTAAAGCTGAATTCACACAAGGAGGGAGTTACATCACTGGGAAGGAAAAAGAATTGCAAAATGTTTGCAGACTTCACCCCTCCTGTGGTTGATGCCCAGCGTGATTCCCATTCCTGTCAGACAGCAGAAGCAGTAGCTTGTAGTTTCTATAAGCCCCTGTAGACTAGAATTCCATTTATCAGATAGTGTCTTACACCAACCTGTGTGCCTTTGTGAGACACGTTCCTGTCTGTACAACACTGCAACAATTTATCTGGACATGGAGCTATCGATACCCAGGACAGGAATGCAGGACACAAAGGAATGAGCCAGTCTGGATGTTCCTCATTCTCCAGTGTCTTTTCAGAAAGTGCCCTTATCCTAACCCTCAAGTTATCAGTGGCTTTGCTTATCCTAGAGATTTCCCACAGCAGCAGGATTAAGGTTATGGTCAAAATGTGCTTTGCAGGTAACAAGACACCTTGTGTCACGAGGGCTGCCTGGGCAAGGGCCAGCACTTCCTCACTGACTTGAGCAAGATATTTCACTGCATAAAAGCCTCTGTGTCAAACAGAGGCCAAGAATAAAGGTTTTGGCCATCCTTTTTGTGCACATAACTTAGGGACTATAGAGCAAAACCACATGCAAAACGTAAGAAAACAATGAGCTGTTTAATGGTAAAATGTCACTGCATCATTGAGAAAAATTCCTGGTAAAGCTGTCACGAGCTGCTGTCAGCTTGTCTGTTTGATCTATTAATCTGTTACTGCTGCAGATGTGACCCTTATTTGCTTGTTTTTCACATGTGGCATCTCGTTATAAACTTTGTTCAAACTTTCAGCAAAACAGCGATTATCTTCAGTTATTCACTGTGGCATAAAATGTCCTGACCCCCAGATGAGGATCTCCAGCCATGGCTCACTTGTAAACAAATATAAATGCAAACAACTTCAAGCCATTAAGAAGAAAGACAAAGTTTGCTTATTTTGCCACAGCTCTTTATACTGCCTGTGTCCATTTCTAGAAATAACATTGCTACTCTATAGTTCAGAAGAGGCTGCAAATTAACCAGCACTGCTCTGGATATATTCACAGTTACCATTTGCCATTGTCAACCACATATAGATTTCCAATAAACAGGTCTCATTCATTGTAAAAATTAGATAATTGAAACTATCTATTCGCTTCAAGGCTGTGGTCTCAGAGGTGATGGTTCTGTGTTGCCACAGCTAGTGAGAGACAGCAGCCATAATTCACTTCCACAATACTCTTTGCCCACTTTTTTTTTGTCAGTAATAAGAACATTTTATGAGATACTGGAGATTATGAGTCGACTTCTGCCCACAGCTCTTATGCCTGAGGAACACCCCTTTTCCCCTTTCACCATCCCTTAGCTCAGCAGAGGTATTCAAAAATGATAAGAGAATAGAATCTTATCAGGAACAGCAATCTCAAACTACTCTATTACCTTTTCCATGGTGCAGATTGCTAACTGTTGATTATTATACACACTCTGAAATAAATACATTCCAGATAGTGGGAACGTATAAGAAACACTGCCAAACGAATTTTCATGTAGCCCTTTCCACTGAAGAGTAACTTATCTACTGAAGTACTAATTAAATGTCTTTGCCTGTCTGATTAAAGTCTTAGGGTTGGAAATGTATATGTTGTGTTAGACTGCAGCAAAGTAGGAGAGGTAGAGAAAGGCTCAACTGGTGTAAAATGTTTGCATCAGCATCAACAAATAAATAGTTGTAAGCATATATATCCCTTTTAAACAGAAAAAAAATCCAGAAATGAGAAGTTTCCCATTCACAAAATGCCTTTTTGTGATTTTCTCATCATTCTTTTCAGCCAGTGCTACAACACATTAACTGACTCCTTGCTACTGTAAAAGTCCACTTAGTAATTTTTCCAAACCTATATTCAACTGCATCATGAAGAAATGTGTCTCCCTGGGATGGATCTCCCACTTGGAGCTATGCTAATTTTTTTTCAGGACAGTCATTGAGATTACATGCTCCTTAGCTGAAAATCAGTCAAATATATCCCCTGATAGTTCAGGAAGTTGGTGACTGGATGATCCATCACCCATTTCCCAGGCGCAGAGCTATTCCTGAGCCACTGCACCTTGTCATCTGACAGACTGCTGCTCACATCCCTGTGAGGCAGTTTATAAAATCTAATGGAGTCACTTTTCTACTTCTTGAAGAAATGTGGAGATATCAGACATTATTTATACCACACATCACTAACTTGAAACCAAAATACATCTGCAACAAAATTACATACACATTTTTCTCAGAAAAATTAAAATAAAGCTGGCCAGGAATTTATAAAGGAAAACTCTTCTCTTGTTTTAATGCATGAATTGCTGGCAGCCGGACGTGTCTTGCATTTGTAAACCAAGGGGCAGAAGAAACTGGTTTGTATTCCTGTGCTACCTGAGCCTTTTCCCACATCCTCAGGAAGCTCCATAATAACAAAGATAACAGAAACTTTGGGTTGGATGTTTGCCTCAATCATTTTCATGTAAAGGAGAGTTTCAGCCTCCTGCAGAAATGCATCCAAAGTTAGCAGATCGTCTCAGATTTCTGTATCTTAAAAAGGGGTTTTCTTGTACTACAATGAGCAAATGAGTTTAAACTCCCCCATCTTTGTCTACCTGTTTTTTAGGTAACTGTCTGGTGCTCCCACAAGCAGCCTTTGCGCAGCATTGGTGACATAACCAGAGCTCTGCAGGAAGGACATGCTAAAACCAAAAGCAAGTGAGAAGAGCAAGCGTGGAGCAGATTGAATTTTGTCCCTTCTCATGAAGGACTTGCTGCTGAAGCATCCCCAAAAGCAACTCTCCACCACTGCATTGAAAGGGAACTGGAATTTGTGCAATTTTTTAATAAATATGGCTGTTCCAAAGTAGTACTTCACCCATATTATCATTTCTAATCCCAAAGGATGAGAATAAATGAGGGTAATGCTGGCAACTGCCCAGGCTAAAAGGGCAATACCACTCAAGAGATGTCATCGACAGCTACAGTGGGAACGTTTGACTGAGTAACTCAGAAGCATCAAGGCCTCTACCCTCAAAATTATGCTATACTTCATATATAATTTCCAGCCATGTTCTGCATCATTCACTTCATGATCGAAAACGATCTTTTTACTCTTACTAACAATATTTAAACTGTGATGTACCTGCAGGGAAATACATGATTGCTCTGCAAGAGAGCACTTCAAATATTGAAATAGGCAAGTCCTTTATCCATAAGCCAAGAGATTTGTTGCACTTGTAAAAATTGAAATATGCAATACTGAAAGAGAAGGATATAATTACAATTTATGGAGAGAGCATTCAGTAAACAGTGTGATTCAAGTCGTTTGTACATGCTGCTTTAAATAACCATTCTTCTGCATGAAAAATTAAGTTCAAACAGAACAAATGAAGAACTGGAATTCAAGTTGGTGTTTTATTCCATATAATGACCATTCAAATATAAAAATCTCTACTGATTACATTCATTTATAGGCCTTGGTAAGCATAAGAAAGTATTTTAGCTAATTTCTGAGGATTAGAATAGTCATGACTTATAGGAAACAATTTATACAAGCAGTTCTAAAATATACTTTTATATTAGGAAAAAGCTAAAGCTCTGGCAGTGGCCGAATTAACAAAGAGAAGACACACAATAGTATTGATGAAAATTTGCATAATATCTACTTAATTTTAAAAAGTAGTGTTATAGATTGCAGCCAATAGATTAATCCACTTTTCAACCAGTTTTAAAAGAGTAACATAATTCTAGATCAGAAATATTTTTTCCTCCAAGCAATTTTCCAAATAAGGGGCTAAAATGTAAAATATTTTTTTCCATTAGTTTTAGGTAATTGAAATGCAAAGTGCTAAGCACTTAATCTTTCCAGGCAGGAAAAGCTGCCTGCTGTCAGATTTTATTAAGTCTTTTTGCTGCTCTTTGTATAGTCAATAACAAGTGTCTAAACCCAGGAAATGATGTAGAGGTAGTGTTCAAAGGTAAGGATATGATAAGGTGGTGTTTGCATTCAGGATAATATGAAAAAGTCCAACATGTACGCAGGAAGATTATTCTCCATGTCAACTAATTAGCATGTTTATTGGAAGCATTAATTATTCTGACAACCAAAGAGATTTTTAAGTGTGTTAACTCTTCATATGCTCATTTCCTACATGCTTTTCTAAGAAGACTGCTCATATGTTTATATTAATAAAGTTAAAATAAACGGTTGTTTCCAATTCTAACATGTGCCAGTAATTAAAAAATAAATTCTACCAGGATTAAGTGAGTTTGAAAACATATCCAAGAGAAAAAAAATTCTGACAAAAATTAGAAAACCCTTGACATCTTCTAGTAGGTGGCCTCCCATTTGAGCCCATGATGCTATCTGCACCTCAGAAAGATGGATTAGATGTAAACTTACACCTGAAAACACGATGGCTTACAAGATCCCAGATATCAAAGCAGCCACTAAAGACAGGTGCAGGTCCATGCCCATTTGACATATAAACAATTCAGCTTCCTGATGTGTCCCAAACTACAGTTCCTGGAAGGCCAAAATAGGAAATCCCACTTGCAGTCCGGTTCCAGTTTCTCTCCCACAGAGATGGGGTCCAGCAGCATCTCCTGTACTTTGGCTCTGGAGCTGGGACCTGCTTCATGCAAAAGCCTCCTGCCAAAACCTTCACTGCCACAAAGCACAGCTGGGACTGACAAAAGTGCTGGGGAGGGTTTGGGAGCTGATGTCTAAGCAAAGCTAAATCCTGAGTAGATAAATAAAAGCATTGTCAGGTTTGATCATTCAATCCACGTGCAACACTTAAGTAAGTGTTTGGTGTTGGATTCAATCATAAATTAAGTAATTTGGCACGTAGTTTTGCTGCTTATAGCAAGCACTGCATTGCTAGGACCACGCTCTCCCACCAGACTCTTCCCTAGTGCTGTTCTTGCTCATATTGAAATTTTTGGAGACAAATAATCATTTTCACTGTGCCCAAAAGCACTGCTTGGAGCAATGTTTTCCAGCCTCAATATCACAAATCTGTTCTCTGCAGAAGGAAAAGGAATTCTTTATGTTTTTCTAGTCTTTGTAGTGTGCCAGTGCACAGCTTTTTGAGAGCAGCACAAATGTGCCCTATTTTCTCCTATCTTTCTTCTTTCCCGTTATTTTCTTTCAACTCTCTTTGCAATTTTTCCTTCTTTCATTTCCTCTAAGGTTATTTTCCCTGTCTACCTTTCTTGTACTTTAACCATCCTATTCTCAGTTCCATCTTTTTACACCCATATCTGAGTCAATCTTTCTTTCCTGACTTCTCGCTTTCCCTCGCTGCATCTCTCACCTCCAACTTTTCATTTCACCATTATCTCTGTACCGAGGCCTTCCAGTACACACTGCACAGATTCTCCTTCTGCTACATACATGCATAAAATTATCTGTTACTGGCATGAATGCATATGCAATGAAAATTTGGTGTTTATTAATAGCTCAACGTCACTGACCTCTGAGGTTTTTTTACATCACATTAAATGTTTTTCTTACGATTTCCTGTTATTCCTGTGTCTACATTACAAACCAGCAAGACAGGGACCTTTGTCTATAATACACTTTGAAAAACCCCATATCTAAGGCCATAATATAGCCTTTCTTTTTCTTGTGTCAGCTTCTCCTGGTTTCTTCTTCCTCTGAAAAACTAAACAGATACAGATCTAATTACCAGTATCTCAGGCCATCATTAGCAAAGTAGACACAGAATGAATTGAATATCACTTCAGGGAGATCATTACTTGAACAATCCCACAAAGCACTTTAATATACCTTTCTTTGAAACTGCACCTCCAAGCATTTTACAAAAACTCAATAAAACACTTGCGAGGCTGAATAATTTTGGGTACAAAGAGAGAATTTAAGAATCTGCATACCAAATAAAAAAAAAACCAACCCTAAGTCAAGATAAAATCCAAGGAACTGCAAAGTGGCTGTGGGTGAGCTGATAACAGTTTCTATCAAGAAACAAAATCTGAAAGAGCTGTTAACCGTGCACAGCTCTGCACTTCAGAGCAGCTCCTGGCCTGGCACAAGGTGAACAGCACGCCAGTGACTTCATTTCTCTGTAAAAAACTACAACTCAAGTCTCATAATTTTATAACTGTTTAGGCGTATAGGGACAAAGCTATAACTACAGCTAACTACTAGACACTCATCTGCCCTTTTAGGTGTATCAAAAGCTACAGCCCTTGTATTGAGTCTACTGGCATCACATCCTGAATACAGCATTGATTAGGACATTGTATGGTTTTCAGACATCTTCCAATCACATCTTTGTGTGGCAGCAAAAACAGTCCAAAAGGAAAAAATAACTGAAACAACTGGTATTAAAGAAGAGCAACAAAGATTAAGAAGAAAAGAGCAACACTCATAGAATAATAAACTGAGACCTTGCTGGTAGATTTCTTACTCACTGTGATGATTGAGTTAATTTATTGTTAGCACCAAAATACAACTTTTGTATGAGATAACTGATAACCTTTGGCTACAGAGCAGGTTCCTTCCCATGGGAACGAAGGGAGACCCAAGCCAACAATGGAGAACTTCAGCCAAAACACTATTTCACAAAAGACTAGAAAAATTGAAGGGTAAAATAAATTGCTGAAAAAAAATTATTGGCTTGATATTTAAAACTGCTGAGCATCTGCAAGTCCCTTTTAAGTCACAGGGAGCTAAAGCCATTGACAACCTTTATAAATCAGGCTGGAAATGTGGCAGGACCAACAACAAGCCACGCTTACCAAAGAGATTTCATAAGCTAATGATGTGATAAAAGAGTTCTCACTTGAGCTTAGTGGCAAAAGAAAATAATACAGCTTAACAAGAAAGCTCTCAGAATCCATGATGAAAACATTTCCCAGGTTATATTTTTTGTGTTTTCTTTTAAAGAAGACTCATTTTCTCTGTCATGTTTCTGATAAGGAAAGCATTTCAGTGACAAGTACAGGATTATATGCAAACCAAACCTGTACAAACAAATCAGTATTCAAGAGAAATTTTAGCAAGAATATATATGTGTCAAAGCTTGCCTCAGTGATTTTACTTTTAGCTTTGTTTTTTTTCAAGAATGTACTGAAAATAAAGAGGAAAAAAAAGCCTTCACAGTCCTTTGACACTGACATGCTCAGGGTTACAAATATAAGGGAGCATCGTATCATTTTCTACTGGATGGTACCATCTAAGGTGTTTGAACATCTCTTTGCACCCAGGTCATAATGTTTTCCCTTCTGTGGACATCTTCCAGCACAGACTTGCAAAGAATACCATAAACTGCTAAAATCTTTGGGCACAGTGAAGTAGCAGTGAAGCATTTCAGTGTTCTCTGAAATGAAATCCTAGGAAACTGCTTTGAAAATCCTTGCAGTCTTGGGAACAGTGAAAATTATTTCATTAACATTCATCAATATGTTCAATTTCTTTTAATGACACATAGGCCACTGTAAATGGTTGTGTGTTTTGTCACTGAATACACTGAGAAGATCTGACTACTGAGATGCCATTAAATTTGAACTACTCATGTTGAAAAGTGTCTCAATTTGCCCTTTTTTTAGTAAGGAGAAAGAAATGGTTTTGTTCCTTCCTGTAATTTGTCAGAGCCACACAAATCTATTACATGGCTTGACACATTTTTGAAGAGTAATTTCTGAAAGAATTCATAATAGAAAGATGAATCCACATTTCAAGATGCAGAGACATCTCAGTGAAATATTGTGCAGATCATCATCCGCACATGCAAAATTAAATGGACATTGTCCCTGCTTCAATACAAAATGATTTGTACCACTTTTCCACTGTTTCCAACTCCCAGACCCCTTGGAAGAACCCTCTAGGGGACAGGAGGATTTGCTGCTGCCAGCCACAGGTTTTCCAGAAATCCTGCCCTACCCTGCCCAGGTCAACCTCCAAATGCTATGGGGACCAGCCTGGAAAGGGAGAGACGAGGCAGCCTCTGGCACAAGATGGAGCTTTCAGAAATAACTCTCTGGATGCAGAAAATCCTGGGAAAATGGAGACTGAGCCACTTGCTGACCAACAGATTAGAAATCTTCACCTTCAGTGAAATGGTGTAGCACATCCAAGCTGAAAATTCCACCCATTTCAGAGGAGAATGATCCATCTAAGCACTTTACAAACTCCTGGATCAGTATTTTTCAAGTGAACAATTAAAAAGAGACAAACACAGTCCAGCAAACTGGCAGCAGTAACCTGGCTTCAGTGGTGGGCACCCAGACACAGCACATGGGTCTGTGAGACTGTTTGAAAGCGTTCCATCTCCAGTACACATCAAAACCTGCAGGTGAATAACTTGTGAACTGGGGAAACATGAATTCAGCTGGAGCCTGATGGCTTTTTGACCATTTTTCTGATAGGTCTGAAAAATATGGAGTAGGGAGAGAACCGAGAAATTTTTCATGTGTCACAGTTGTTCTCTGCTCTTACATTTTCTGAAGTATAAAATTGGGTGTCTATACTATTAAGCAGGGTGATCTAGGCCTCACCTATTGTTTTCTCACCACCCTCTATGTCTTCAAGAATTTCAAATGTTCAAGAGAAACTCGCCTTGGATATGAGGTTTTTCAAGTCCTGAACGCACTAATAGATTTTCTTCCTTTGAAGACTGGCTGATTTTGTTGCACCAAACTTCATATGTTGGTCCTGACTCCAGTGCATGGCAAAACAATATCACTCACTTCACACTCCAGTGGTGATGCTGTGCAGCCATACGACGGTAGGAAAGGTCAAAGTCTGATCACTCTGTGTTAAAGAGGTTTTACCTTCTCTTCTCCCTTTCAGGTTGGCTAGGTATTTGTTCCCAGAGTATTTTTTAAAATTCCCATAAAGGTTAGAACTCTGAAATTCAGTGGAAAGTATGAGCATAGTGTAATATAGTGTAATATAGTCCTAAACCTCTTTTTTTTTTCCTTTTCTTTTGCAGTTCTCTGAAGTCCCCCTCAGCTTTGGTTTCCAAAACACCATGAAGATGCAGCAAATTCAACTAAGATCTTCCACAGACTAACATGGGGTTTTATGGTGCCACTTTGTTTTATGAAAGGATGTCTTAAACTTAGACAGCTGCAAGAGGGAAGAAAACAATGAGGAATTAAAATATTCATGCAGTAAATAATCTTTTTGCCTATGAAAGAGGAACACAGTATTTTTCTGGGATGTCTCCACGAACTTTTACTGATTTCCTCCCTCAGGTCCTCTTCACCCTGTTAAAGGTAAAGTGGGTCCAAAATCCAAAGCAGAACTTGACTAAATAGCTCTTGCACCTTGGATAGAAATTCTGGCTGAGTTAGGAAACAAATTTTACAGGAAAATACATACAGGAAGAAGAAGGAAGTGTCTACAGTTTTGTTTATAAACAGCTTAGCACAGCAGGGCCTCTGATCTTCAATGAGGCCTTGAGTGCTTTGCCATGCAATTAAGAAGCTAATTTTCCTCTTGCAGACATGTCATTTATAGGTCACTGAGCCTTTCTCCAATAATGTGATAATTTCTCTTTTCAGATTAGGATGTAAACACTTTCATGGATATAAATGTTTGTACAAAAGAATTGCTTTTGTGTAAACACTTCACTCATGAAAGTCACAGAAACCTATTGATGCACAAAATTGTGCATATATTTCCAGTGCTAGTCAGGTGTTTGTTACCTCTGAGAGCACAAATCAGGGGTAATGAGGAGCATTCTGGTTTTGATCCTTTTATATTCTGTGATGTGTCTTGTCTGCTTTATTCACGTATCAAACACCAGTCACTGTACTATAGAGAAGCTGCTAAGCTGCAGAAACAGTCCGTAATAAGCTTTTCAAGCAGCTGATGTGGAAAAACAGAGTACTTGTTTATATGTTCTGGGAAGTTTTGGAATGTGGGTTAAACACGCAGTATCCATAAGATGCAGAACATTTTATTTTACAACACCAGCAGTTACAATAGTGTGAGAATTTTTACTTTACATTGTATCATAGCAACTAATGAAGCCATCATTTTCTTCTGAATTCAGCTCACTAATAATTTTGGTGGAAAACTTATTCAAAACACTTCACCAGAGGCATCCCTAATGTTCTGCCAGTAAATAACATATTTCATTTATAAACCTGTTTTCCGTCCCACTTGGCTGGTCCTTTAGAAGCCTGTCAATAGACCAGGGAAATCCAATTTTCGAATTCAGCTCAATCTCATTTTCAAAAGTGACTTCAGTGCTCAGAACTTGTCCTCACTTCAGTCAAAGATATGATTGCAATTCAGATAGGAATCTCAGCACCAAATAACTGTGCAAGGTATGATCCTGACACTCCTGACACAGCACAGGGGCCAAATGGGAGAACTTGCAGTAAATCCTGGATGGGTTTCTGACCCCTGCCTGGGCTGCCATGGTTATATTGCTGTCTCTGCTCTAACACTGTCTTTGACCTCGCTGTGCAAGTTGCAGTCTGAGTTCAGCCCTTCACAGGCAGGGTGTCCACGTGCAGGATTTTACATTGATATGTTTTACCTTATGCTTGCAATGGGCTAAAAGTGATTACATAGCTAAGACTGATGGAAAGTCAACAAAATCTGACATTCAGGCCAGGCCCACTTGAAAAGCATTGAACAAAAACCGTTAGCACAATCTTAATTTTGAACTCATTTTGTAAATTTACAATTAAAAACTGAACAGCTGAAAACAGTACTATTATGTTAAAGGCAGGAAGAATCCAACTAATCACTCAAAAATTGCTAAACCAAACACGCTTCCAGCACATTTGGAGAATATTTTGCCTTTTAGTAGGGGTGTTAAGCACTGAGCTGAGCTGAGCTGAGCTGCCTTGCAAGAGCTACTGCAATGCAGAGTAACCCCCTCACAGCTGGTGGGTTTAGTGCCTCTGGGTAAAGCTTGCCCTGGTTCAGTAAGTCCTGAATATGAGTAGGTGTTAATACTTACAGCAAGTTTTAGAAGGAAAAAGCACATATAGGATACAAATCCACACTTCATTTTATTTAACCAAATATTTAAGCATGTGGATAAGTCCTTTGAGGCTCCAGTAGGTGTGACAGGGAATTTTTTCTCATTTAGCAGCTGCAAAATTTTAAGGAAATCTGAAACTTTACATGAAGAGGAATAATAAGTCATGAGGAAAAGAAATCTGCAACTTGCATCACTTTGTGTGGAGATACATGCAGCATGTTAGCAATTCAAAAAGAGCTCATTGCAGATACAGGACCACAAGAATGAGTAAATGCAACTAAATAAATAGATCTCACAAAAAGCTACTTCATGGCATTTTCTGCACTTAGAAAAGAATATTCAGCCAATTAAGGCATTGAAATTGACTTCTGATTTAATTACTTGAATTTCTGACTCTCAGAACATTCACAGCTACACACAGTAAAATGACCTAATGACTGAGCATTAGGAAGGAATGGTATCACATCTGAAAAAAGCTGTAGCACTTTACCATGTTAGAGACTCTCTGAAATGAGAAAACAGTAAAACTATTAAATTGTCTGGGGAATACTCATTGATTACACATACAGTCAACTTCTTTTCTTCTGCCAGGTTTTCAATTACACCATCTAGGTGTATGTTTCCTCATTTTTAAATACATTTTCTTTTTCTCCCAGCTTTGCTTCTAAAACTCGTTGTAAATCAGCTGCTTCTCTAGCCTACAAAAAATATTAACATGTTTAGAATTTTATTATGTGCATGTGAATGATTTATTACTGTAGGATTGCTCATAAGTACAGGTTGACACTTAGGATTCTTCCCAAGTTTATGAAATAACTTGATTTCAATTCCAAAAATTTTCAATATACTGCCAATTTTAAAACTTGTACTGTTATCTAAGAGGTGTTTGACACATGCCATCAATTCTAGCATTTTCTTCTATATATGTATATATATTCTGTAAAGCAATAAGGAAAGGTCAAACTGGTGACTATTAAAGCTTCTGCTATTATTTTAAGAAATGTCATGAGGTGAGTACATTTTAATCACTATACAAAAGATGTATATTTCAGAAAATCTCTTTCTAATCAAAGAAAATTTGCAATTCTCAAACATGGGAAGAGGAAATTTCTCATGATCTAGTGGTTATAAAACTTCACCTGCTTTGATCTTCTCAGGAGGAAGGTGTTATGGGAAAGTGTGTTCCCCTCTATTCTGTTTGATAGCCCGAGCCTTGGCAGAAGCTGTTATATTTCCTTTGCATCCATCTCAATATGCTGAAAATCTCTCTCCATGGAGAAAATTTCATCACAGCCTTTCAAGAATAAATATGTCAACATGCAGTATTATAATTAGCTAAAGGGAAACACAAAAACAGCTGAAAGTGTGACAAGTATTTTGTCGATGTTGTTCATTGTGGTATTGAACCAGAAAAAGCTGGACTTTTCTAATTCCCAGTGTCCTACCCTATAAAATCTAAATGTCAGCTCTTCACAAAGAACATAAGACCTTACTCAAGACCTTATGGCTTGGCTCAAGGCTTTGAACATGAAAAGCCTGGCTGATGCACACTGTTCTTAGATTATTGAAATTTTGGGGTCACAGTCTGCCGTTAATGTGTGATGTTTGCTTTGATTTTTATGATCAGAGGGGATATATTCATTTATACTCTTTTGACTGTCTTCGAAATAGCATCAGAATTGCCAAGAGAATTAGGTCAGGCTTCTTTGGGAAAACTCAGTGTCCATTATAAGAATGACAAGAGACAGAATACTCTCCAGTGAGTCCTATTCAATGTAAATTGGGAGGAACTTCATGTTGAAATGATGCACCACATTGTGTCTGAACTCTACAGCATCAAATTATAAAACAAAGTTAACTTCTCTCTGTCCTCACCTTCGACGTGCCTCATCAATGGCAATGGGAGTTCAACACAAGGACAATTTAGATGCCATCCAGACATCAGGGATGCCAACTAGCAGCTTTTGCAATTGGCAGTTTTCTACAGAGCCTTGTAAGAGAATTGATGCTACCTTCAGTAAACATGGTTTGGCATTTAAAGCATTAAAATTTCCCTGGGTTTCAGTTGTGAACATGTCTAGTTTGGAAGTTCTGCCAAAAGGCATCACAATGAGCTGGAATATTTCTGTCTTAGAGAAATGGGGTTTTGGAGCTTGGGGGAGGGAGAGGGGCTTAGATTGTGTCGTTGCCTTCTTTATTAATTCCCTTCCTTCTGCTGTCCTGTCCTTTCTTCTCATCTCTGGAACTTGTGTAGCCTATTTCACAGTTCTGCTGCTGGTGGAAAAAGGGTAACATCTGGAAGGGAAATGGTTCAATTTGCTTCTGCTGGGTTGTTTATCATTTTCACAAGATGGTAGCCTAGTGGTAGACTGTAAAATACTGCTGAATTTTCTAATTGCTAATTAGCTATCATTAGGATAACCAAAGTCTGCTATCCAAATGATTTTATTTTTTATATTTTTTAAAGAGAAAGCTACATGAAAATTCATAGTATTGTATACATTTGCAATACATACATTAGTACAGAGTCATTTTCATCTTCAAATTGAACATAATTTAAAGATAAAATGGCCATTTTGACATTTAGAAAACAATACAAAAAGTGAATTTTAAAAGCAAAAAGCCTGGACTTAGAGAAGAACACTGATTTTCTTCAATTCACAGCTAAGACCTCCAATTTCTTTATGATGGTGAAATTGTCATGAACAATATTTGCGTTGTTTTATTATACAATATTTCAGCCTGAAATAACTTCAGTTTTTTATTAACTGCAAGACTGAGTCCTATTCATCAGTTAGGCAGGTGTATTGCCCGATAATGCAATAAGCTTTCCTGGATGTATGAGTTGTTTTATTTCTTTTATACCAGCAATCAGCCATTTCTTTTATACCAAGAGCGTAATAAAAACAAAAGGCTTATTTCTTTCTTACTGGTAGCAGAGTTATAAATTATCATCCATCAGCAATAACTGTTGCCATTTAATAAAAAAAGAAACCTTTCCTAAATCTCTCATGGAACGTAATAGATAAGAATAAACAATGATATTAAAGTTGGTGCCAAAATGAAGGATTGCTGCAAGTGAGGATGTGCAGTGAAGTTATTTATGCAGATAACACAGTCTGGCAACTAAAAGGAACTAATTCAGTTGTAATAAAATAGATAAACCAAACTTTTCTTAAATATAAATAGTCATAAATTGTAATGATCCCAACTTGCTCTCCAAGTATTTCAAAGACAAAAAATTGGTCAGAAACACAAACTAATATAAAAACAACAACAACAACAATCAAGGCAGAATGTTCTAAATATTTCACCTGCAAAGTACCTATAAGGCGTTCACCTAAGAATCTCCAAAGAAAAGCTCCTCTTTCAGTCATGTCCTGCTTAGCTCAGACCATCAGTCCAAAGTTGGTGGTTTGTTCTAGATTTTCTAGAATTTAATGTCAGCTTTAAACAACCAACATGTAGATTGCTACTCCAGAAAGTCTGCAGATCTTGCAGCTGCAGCCAGATATGCACCATATTTTGAAAACTGCATTCCAGATGAAAAATTACTGTCTTGGGTACCTGAAAAAAATCAACAGGTGTAAAAAGCCGTGTTTTCAAACACAGTCATCAAGCACTATTGGATGTGAACCTCTCTGCAAGACACAGTTTGCATTTAGATAGCCTGATGCTTGATCAAGAAAACCTGCACACAGTCTCTAGGAAAAGCCAGAACAACAACAATGAAATGTGTTACCCAGAATCACTGCTTCTGTTCTTGCTCCCATCAGGTTGCCCCTTTCCAATGCTCTGCCCTGGCACAGAACAGCCCTCAGCTTCTCTCAGCTTAAAGGGCTTTTGTGCATTATTTAACCACTTTCAAACTTTAACATATTCAAAATGACAAGCACCATTGCCATATTTTTTTGCAATGTATGGTGAGTCTATAAATACCTCCCATTGTCTCATCACTCTTACTCTCTTTTCACAAGACACAGTGCACTGTGTGTACATCTTGGAGAGCACTTCTTACACCTCAGCTGCAGAGCCCTTTCCCAGGTGCTCACCCTCTGCTTCATCCTCAGAGCCTGCAGCAGAAAAGGGTGATCAGGAGCTCAATAAGTCAGCAATATCAGTGTATCAGCTGGAGATCATGTTCCTAGGAAAACTGATTTGTGGACAGACCTCTTATCTTCCCACCCGTTATCCTGGGAAGGTAATCCTTTGTCCTCCATCTTTCCGCTGGGTGAAAGCTCTCTTTTCCATTTGCACAATGGCCAGCTGGTGACTGAATCATCACTTCTGTCCTTCAGGAGAGGGGAAAACACTTCTGCGTTGAAGCAGGGCAGAGAAGGAAGCACAATCCCACAGGAAGCTCCTTCACCTTGGGTTCATAAGAAGATGGAGGAAGCAGAGTGCAGGAGGAGACAATGCTGAGGAGCACTCACCAAATTACTGCTGCCTCCCCCAGAAACCTCATGCAGGTGTGCAGCTGCAAGCTGAGGTTGGAAGGACAGTACCCACAGCTTCCTATAAATCCTGAAATTTAATACTGGCTTTTTAAAATATAGATATGTTAACTACAAGGAAGATACATTATGACCTAGCAATAAAATTCATAGGGTTGTATTTTTTTTCCACTTAAGGTTTGAAAATGGAAAATTTCTTTCCATTATCTCTTTTCTTGATAGATAACCTTTATAAATCACTGGCACTCCATTAGTCTACACTGGGAAACCTATTTATATGAGCAAATAATGATGTGGTTTCCTCACTTTTTATTTCCACACACACCTGACCAACTCGAGGCTAAGGAAGATGTAGACAAGGGACTCCACAGAGTAGAGGATAAAAACACATGGGCCAGAGGGGATGCCAGAGAGGATACACAGGGCATTCAACAGCAGAGTAGCAGGCTCACAGGCAGTGGATTAATATCCACTCTTTTCCAGTCACCAGCCAGAAAAGAGCATTAGAACAAGCCATCTGTGAGAAAGAGTTGCATGACAAAATTTTAATAGAACACAGAAATCTTTATTTCCTATCCCTAATCACTTGATATGGATTAGTGTTAAATTTTGGGAAGTCACATCTCACTTCACTGGCAAAAGTTCCCTTACACTGGTACGAGTTCTCTTACTAACAGTTGTCTCTTCCAGACCATTCTGAAATAATTTTTTCTGTCATTCCTTCCCTCTTGTACATTCTCCTTCCCTACTCCCAGTCTCTGGCAGCCTAAGTGTGCACCAGCTCTGTCCTTTTGCCCTTTAGGACTCATCCTAAAAGGGAAGTTATGCCAAAGGCTCATTTCTGAGAATTCACCAGAGCCTGGGGAAAGCCCAGGGTCCCATATGAACACCTTCAAATTCTTTGTCATGGAGGGCCAAAGAAAAATTTTTAAGAAAAAATAACCTCACTGCAAACATATTTTAAGGACCAAGTGCATTTGGTCTCTGCAAAAAGGGTCAAAATTCTTTCCTAAGGGGCCTTTCAAGAAATATTGTAATGTACAAAGGCATGAACTGGTATTAAGAGGAGGGGAAATTGCAAACATTTGTAAAACAATGAATTCAGCAAGACACCTGGGGTACATTATAGGCTTTAGCATTTAGGCATGAAAAGTCATCCTTCATGAACTCATTCATTGTCAATCCTAAAAAAATCATGACTTTCTTACTGGAGATGGAGAAGGAAGAGAATTGGTTAAATAGTCTCTGTAAATGATGCTATAAGCTTCAAAGATTACCAACACAAAACTTCTTTCATATTAAAGGCAGCAATTCCTCTGTGTTTTAGTAGCTTAACAAATATACTTAGGATTTTTACAATAAAGAGAAAGTGATAAGGCAATTATTTACTACCCACAAAAAGCTTTGAAACTATTTATTCAATATACCATCTAAATTACACATTAGGTTAACAGGTTGTAAATGATAATCTAGCAAAAACCTCAAATAATGGCTTTTGTGTCCCAGAGTGATAACATTATTCCCAGCTAAAAGGGAATAAAAATACAAATTCTTTTTTTGTTGTGACCATGAAAACTTTCCAGTTACAATTCACATGCAGTTCATTTCATGCACAAGTGAAGGAAGCAAGCAACATTTACATGACAGAGTTATCAGTCTTTTTTTTATATTGCAGCTGTTTGGAAAGCCACAGGGCAAAGGCATTTATATATGAGATAAGCTCAGTCTGTAGAACAAATTAATGCTGGATTGTGAATTAAATGCCATGTCTTCGGACAGCTAATTAGCTTTGTGCTGCTCAATTAAGCTTTGAAAGGACATGTTGTGTTTCTTGATGGAAGAGCAAACATTTCCAGACTATTTCACATTCTCAGTGCTTTCTGTTTCTATGACTGAGAAGTCCAAGAAGAAAAAGAAAAATCCAGCAGCCTTACCAGAAGGTATCAAAGTCGGAACTACAAAGTAGGAAACAAAGTTATGTTCAATAGTCCTAAAAACCTTTGATTTTATGTCAAATAGCTTAAAAATGTAAGCTAGTTTGGGATAGGAAGGAACTATAAATCCATGTCTTCAATGCTTCTTAAACTAAGAAAGTAGCAGGACTCTCCAAAGAGGGAATAGAAACCCTGTATAACAACTTCCAATGGTTTGTTAGTTTTGAATCTTTATTCAGTTAATCCGAAATTTTCCACCTTTTTTCTTCCTGGCTAGTATCCTAAGCATGAGCATGGAGCAAGAAACACTCAAGTGTCTTTGGATTCCTCAGTGAACAGTATGAAAGAGACATTGACGTTTTAAGTTTTACATTTCTCTTGTTATCCAAATCCTTTGAGACTTAAGCAGTAAGGGAAAACCTTCCAAGATCAGGTGTCTCTCAAGAACTTCAGTCCTTCCATCTTTTTTTTTTTCTGCTGGTAGTAGCTAGACAGCTGAGTTCTGCCTTCTCTTTTTCTGCTTGCCAGCCTTAGAGTAGGAAAACCTGGTCAAACTGCCATGGAGAGGGGGTAAAGCTAAATGAGATTCCTGGAAAGGAATAATGGTTTTCAAATTTAAGCCCATGGTGGTTCAGGCTGCATTGAGCTCTAGCAGTGGGATCTTTCTTATAGGGTGAGCAATCAAATTCTCTTTCCCAGTAAAATTTTCATTGCTCTGCACATTAATCTACCGTTGAGCTGCAAATGGCACATGCAGGGTATTTATTCAATGTCAGCCAATAACCAACAAAAGGAAAAACCTGTGATCAAATGCTGCCTTTGGCATTGTGAACTTCAAGGATCAGCAGTTTCTTATCAGATTTCTGTATTGGGGTATTTTCTTCAGCCTGCATCTTAAAGATAAGAGCATTTAATAAGCATTTTGGATTGTGAAATAAACAGACATCAGAAATTTCTGTCATAGATAACTGATGATCACACCAACAAAGAGGGTACAAAATCTGAGAAAATTCTGAAGCTATGAAATTGCATTTCATCTTCAGTCACCAGTGTTATTTACTGTACCTTTCCAAGAAAATTCTGACTTTGAGAAACTGCACCTCAGAGGTAGATGTGGAAATCCATCCCAAGGAAGGACTGACATCTACTAACCTGCAGGAGTGAGTACACATTGCACATGATAATATACATTTGTATATATACACACGTGCGTATGTATTACATATAGTGTTAAAGTGGGCCCATACAAACCTGCACGCTATTCTGGCACCTAAGAGAGGTTCCCTCATCAGAAACAGATAGAACAGCTGTGCATCACGACTGTTTTTCTGTAGATCTACTTTTAAAGGTTTTTACTTCCAAAACCCCACTTTAGCATACAATGGTACACAAGTATATTAGTACATATATTCTGCACATAAAAATATGACATGTACGCTCATCTGTAAGAACATTACAGAGAATCCCTTTTAAAAATGTGCAGATCTTGTGCTTTATTTTCAGCTTCAGTCTGTTTTCTCTGAAAAAAAACGCCTAGTGTTCCTGTTCTTGCAACTCCTGTTTGGGAAGAAAAATTCCCCAGGGTTAAGTAGGAAAGCCTTTGAAATCAGGAGTTAAATTCACAGGTAGCAATACCGAGAAAGCAGTGCTGTTTATGAGCTCAAATAAAAATCCATCCAGAAGCCACCAGGAAACATTAACACTAATTTAACAATAATTTTCATAGTGATGTTTGGATTTGTTGTATGGCTGTTCAATCTGTTACAGATACTCCAGTACAGACAACTTTTAAAATTCAAGTGAAACGTGCCGTTAAAGGCTTCACTGTGGCTTTCCTTAAAAGTTAACATGAATTAGCTCTTGATGCTTCTCTTGGAGGAGGAAAAAAATGGCAGCAGGTGCAGCTGGAAGACACAAGTTCCCACACTGATGGAAAACTTCAGTGCCCAAACAGAGGAAAGAAACCTGTTCTCCACATAAAGAAATGAGTCTGAGTGCATCATTGCCTGGCATTTAGAGCAGCTCTCCCATAAATATAGGAATATTTCCCCAAAATCATCTTTTCATTAAGAAACCTGAGATATTTATCAGGCGTCAGTAACAAAACCAACCACTTCTTTATTTAAATATCAAAAAGAGAAAAAAATCAACATTTTTTGTCACTTCTCTTCTGTGAGCTGCACCTCTGTGACAACCAAAGGGCTGACATCCTCAAAGCCAGACAGAGGATTTAGGTTTGCAGTTGTGACTGCTTGCACGATGGTTAAAATGTTCAAAGCACACAAGTGGTCTTGAAAATCTTAACAGTTATAGTTACTTAGAATTTTTTTTTTTAAAGGCACAGATAGTTTAATTTCTGCTTGGTTTCTCCCTGAAAATTCATACCACCACATTTTAAAACAGACTCTGAAAACTCTGAACACGCTTCAGATACGCCAGGAGTCATACGCCTGTATTAAACACAGAAGTGCATCCTATAGAAAGCTGTCACAGTTGAGAAACAGCACTTGTCTGAGCTGTATTTAGCATTCTCAGAGTGAATCTGATGCTCTGTCAGGAGTGAAGAATTAGCCAGAGCCCACCATGAAAGGAAGAGAGCTTGCTTTGTTCTGAGTCCAAGAAAACATCCAGCATCGCTACTTCCTAGATTGTATATGAATCCTGCCCCACTTTGTTTTTCAAAATCTTAATATTATGGGTTTAAAGCAGAAACTGTTCAAAATGCACCAGAATAGATCTACTTATTAAATAAATTATTAAATATCATGTTATGTTACTCCTGCAAATTCTGCAGTGCCAGTTCCCAAACTAACCCTCTGAAGCCAGCAGAGGAGAACAGTACCTTGAGGCATTGTTTCTAAGACTTTGCATAAACCACGGTCACATGAAGGAAACCAACATGCCCAGAAAGGAAAAGCAGGTGGAAGAATTTAACAGAAAACTCTCAATAACTGAAACCCAACAATGTGTTTCAGGAGAAACAGGAAACAAAATTTTTATGTAAGAGGAGAAACAATAGTGGGTGAAATTCTTCTTTCAGAAGTGTTTGCCAGTCTCCAAGCATGTGGCCTGTGTGTGCCAGCCTGGCTGAGGGGCACCTCTGGGGCAGCAGACCCTTCCCTGTGCCCTGCAGGCTGCAGCATGGGTTCAGTGATTTCTGCAATTGGACTGGGCTGATGAGCAAAACTGCTGCTTTCCTTTTGCTGCCTCCCCCACGCGCCCTCCCTGCAAAGCTCCCTTCGAGCCTGGAAACCTCCCTGGATGGGAAACACAGGGCTCGGGGTAAGTTGTGACAGACATTTCCACCTTAGCAGCCTGTGAACAGAGATTAATGTCAGCAGAAGCCCCAATAAAAGCTTGACTGTGTGGAATGGCAGAAATGTTCCTTATTTCCCCTTTCTTTATGAAAAATTATTTTATCTTGACTTTTCAGAAATACAACATGATTGCTCTTTCAATTAACTTAGTGTTCTGTTTTCCATTAGTACAGTACAGAATAACTGTAACCCATTGTACCATCCCAGGGCTTTTTTCAAAGATGCTGATTTACAGCAGAAAAGGGATTTTGTGTTTCTTGCCAGTTATAAAATTGCTAAGGTAAAGCCAGGAAGCAGACATGTTAGCATTCATTTCATCTCCAGCTTCTATTTCCCCAAGAAGGCTGCAGCAGGCAGTTCAACATAAAAGAAAGTTATTAAAAATTCCACACCCTCGAAGCAATCTTCATAAAACTGATAAAAAATTCAATTTTCAAATTGCTTAATACAGTCTTCTCTTGACTAACACAGTTATCCTAACTTAAGGACCTTTTAAACTAATGACCTGGAAGGAATAGAGAATATTTCATTTGAATCTGTGCAAAATTTGAAGAAATGCTCTGTACTCTGATTTTTTGCATCTCTTAGTACCATTAGTAGTCCCTGAGCATCCTTCTCTGCCATGGAAACTTACAGGAAAGAACAGGGTGATTCATAATGCAACACAAGTGATTAAGTACATTTGAACTCAGAAATATTAATAAGTTGCTGGTCATATATTTAAAACAAAGTCATGAATATGTAATGCCTTACAAGTCCCATTCAAATATTACAGTAGGTGAAATAATGAAAGTTTACTTAACTAAACCACCTAGGACCAGAACATATAATAAATTAATTTTGGACTTTGCTTTGGAATTGGAGTTATGATAATTTGTATCTCTTAGCTCTTTTTCAAACACCACACTTGAATAAAAAATTTAAAAAACAACTTTAGTGGCATGAATCTACATCAAAAACTAGATTCCCAAATTTGTCCAGCTTAGTGAATACCAGTCACACAACTAAGAAGATTTCTTAAAAGTGTCTTAAAAGCTTCCTTACATAAGACAATACACATAAATCAGTCTGCAGGAAGCCTAAGAATCAAACAGAAGCTAAACATTTGTCTTTGTCAGCCCCTTTAGAGGAAGTGGCCCAGATTTCTGAAAGGCTTTGTGCAGAGCAGCCATGCGGAGGTGCAGAGAGATCTGTCCTGCGAGGTCCCGGGTGATGGCACAGACCTGAGTGGCACCTGCAGCCCCCTGCTCCCATTCCCAGCTCATTCCCGGCACAGCCCCGCAGCAAACAGGAGTTCAGGCCCTGAGCTAAACCAGCACCTTGAGCAGCTGCTGGCATATTCCCACAGTCTTCACTGGCCCACATCATCAGTAAAATAACTCCCTTAGGCAAGACTTTCCTGCAGCAGAGAGACACGAGCTCTGGAGATGGTGTTTGGACAAGTGTAAGTGACAATCCATGCTCCCAACCTGCACCTTAATGGGATGGCTTCACATCCCCCAGTTTTCCTAATACTCAGATTCTGCTGTAGCACTTGCTGGCAGAGTTAAAGCACCTGCACCCTGACAGGGGGATGGCCTGTTTTGTGGGGAAGCATGAGAAGTTTAAAACAAACATGAGAAAAGGTAATATTTTGCAGCAGAGTGCTCCCACAGTCCCCATCAAAGCCTCTGCGCCTCTCACAGGGACGAAGCCTTCTTCTACACACCATGACTATTCCTTTTGAACTTCTGCTGGGGTTTTAGTTCTGATTTGAGAACAAGCTTGTGTATTGATTAGCAAGAGAAGGGGGAAAATCTGGCTTTGAAACTGTTCTTTTGAAGATATTTTCTTCCAACTTCATGTAAATATCCTGTGAATTTGGGAAATATTTGCAATGGCGTTCAGGTAGCAGGATACAATCTTAACATATATGGAAGTTTCTGATCTGATTATACTGGGTGCTGTAGAGATTTGGATGAGTGGGTATCCACTTGGATGAGGGAGTACCCACTTGGACTCTCATGCTGTTTCCAAGAGCTACTTTTTAAAGCCAGTTATCTGATCAAATTTAATTTGTATTTAAACAATTGCAGAAATTAGTTTCTTTCAAGTACTCACTTTTATAAATTGCAGATGCAGCTTCATTATCTGATGAAGTACAGTGCATGTTGTTAAATTCAGGAAGTGGCACACTCACATGGTAACTGAGCATATATTTGTGAATAGCATTCATGACTTTTTAAATTTTAATGTGTACCATAGGAACATAGGCTAATAACTGGAGAACTTTAGAGATTTCTGAAGATGAATACTTTGATTAGTTGGGCTTAAGGGCATTGTATGTTACAACCAAGCCTCTGTCACCCCTGGGAAAAAGGATCCAGCAGCTCACACAGACACGATAACCACTTCAGAGCATGATCTAGAGACAAACAAGTAGAGGCAAACAAATGAGAGGAAAAAGCCTTAAACCCCACTTGACAGAGAACTTAATCTCTGAGCAAGGTGCAGAAGGGAAATCTCTCCCAGAGCAGGGAACTGAGCCAGCTCCTTCTCAAGCCCCATCCAAGGCTCGGTAGTAACACTGTCCTGGCTCAAAGTGCCCCTTGGTATCACACAGATGTCACTTGGGAGACTTGCTTGCTGTTGACCTCTGCCTGCTGCCTGCAGAGTCAATGGCAAAGCTCCTACTGAAAGCAATGTGAGCACAGGCAAATGACGGGAAGAGGCTTTTAAGACGTTCCCCATAAGATGCACAGTGAGAAAGCAATTTTATTTGCACCATTGGTTTGAACAAAGCGTTATCATGCTTTGAGCACACCTATTTTCTGGTGAGCTACAGTGGTTGTTAGAGCATAAGCACAATCTGCCATCACATAATAAAGTCAACACATTACAGTTTAATTGGATGGAGTCATTTACACAGTAGTAACAAGGACTGAGAAGCAAAACACAACTCCTCATTTTCTGAGATCTATAACCAGCTGCTTTCACTGCAGGAGTAAAGGGTGTATGCCTCTCTCACCTCTTATTTGTCTTTGTGTTTTGCCAGGTAATTTAAGAAATAAAAAACCCACTGTTTTCAGAGATTGAGTCATTCAGCAATGCAGCTGCATGCAGGGGAGTCAATCTGCACAGGAATGCAGGAGGAGCTCCAACAACTTTTGCAAAGCTGCAAAATCCCTGTATGCAGAAAGCAATGACCCAAAAGTAAAATAGCTGCTTTCCCAGAAGAAATTCCCTAGTGATGCAAAATACAGCTTAATTTGGTGCACTGGTAGAGACAAGGTTCCACAATGATATTTTGAGAGACTTAATTGTAGAAAGAGAAAATTAGGTGTATAAGAAATTAATTATTTGCTGCAAGCTTGTCACCAAATTAAATCTCAGTATTTCTTTTAATGTATTTTCTGGTTGCATCTCCTTCTAAATGGAACTTTATAACCTTTTAACCACATCTTACTAATTCCCCCTTGCTGGCTTGATTAGCACTAATCAAATGAAACATTTGACTGGATAAATACTCTAATTTTTTCTTCAGTTACAAACATCCACTGTTGGTGCCACTTTGCCAGAACCAAACATACAACTTCCAATCCTGGAATTACTGTCTAATACCATCTTGCCAATAAACTATGGATAATTTTAGGAAATAAATTCTAAATGTCTGCAACCATTGACAAACCTGATTCATTACCAAATGTAATAAGTATTTCCATAGGTTCTTTGGCATAACTCATCTGAATCTCATAATTATCTTTTTTCCCCTCCCAGTGTTTGTGGAAGGGTTTGTTTTCCAGCAACAGCAAATATTGCTCCACACTGAAAGCAGTGCAAAACAGATAATCCAATGTGAGAATATCTATATCCAGAGACTCCATCAGAAATTCAGCATAAGCTGCCTCTTGTAAAAAGCTGCTGTCATTTAAAGTTTCATCTTCACCCATAATTTTATATCTTTGTTCCTGTTTCTCTTCAAGATGTGTTTTGCACACTATTCTATTGTATTATATGTCCCTGAGTAATCTGTTCAGTCAATTTTTGGATAACCAACTCATTGTATGGACTGAGTTAATATAAGCTTTTAGTCTGTTTACTGCTGTCTACTTCAAAACAAAAACATTTAAAAGCTTTTTTTTTTTTGACTAAATGCAGTTATAAGCAGTACTCTAGGTATTTTTATCTGTATAATGTATTTCGATAAACAGATTTACACAAAATTCTTCTACCTTCACTAAAGCAAGTGTTTCTAAATATATATTACTATGTAAGAGAAAGAGAACCTGCAAACAGACAGGTCACATTGCATTCTCTGAATATACAGCACAAGATTGTCCCTGCAAAGATCATCCTTTAAAAGCACTGTCAGGTGCCACAAAACAAAGGTGTTCCTTACCATCCTCACTGGAAGGGAAAAATGACACTGAGACACTGTGTGGAGCTGCTGTAGACACATGATGTCAGTATATTAAACATGACTGAGACCCACGATATTGGGAATGCAAACAAAGGGAACTTAAGGTCTAATTTTAAAATTGAGAACAGCTTTCTAACAAGTCTAGATCTGACTCCTCCTACAGCAAATTAGGACATTTAATTTTGTTTCCTACTTTAGCAAGTTACACAAGAACTGAAATACGCTTAGTTTATCATGAAGCATATGCTTGTTACTCCACTTGTAACACATGGAAAATCATTAAATAATGCCTTTACAGGGACAGCAAATACTGCAGTTTAATTTCGAGGTAAAATGTCTCCAACTAACTTGAAATATAGAACAAAAAATTAGAATGACCAAGTCATACATTGTTCATTGTCTTGAACAAAAATTAGTTTGTAGTTCAAAGAAGGAGCCTGTTTCTGAAGTTTGTGACACGCTTTTCTCACTAAATTGTTGAGGAAAATCCACCAGTGTTCAGAATTAGCAATTGCAAAAAACTAATTTAGTTTTTGCAGAGATAGTGGCAAAGCAGTATTGCCTTTCAAACTAACAAAATGATGTGGAGAGCTTTGATATCAATTACTGGCCTTGCAGTAATTGAGAAGACTGCTTGTCATTGTGGAGGAGGCTCGTGTAATGTTAGAGAGCCAATTAAGACCCCAACAATGTCAGTGTAGTCACTCCAGTCTCTCCTCCCTCTGGTCTGAGTGACTTAGCAGATTTTCAACATTCACCTTCAATGCCTAAAGTCCTGTGGGAGGTATCCAGACCAAGCATTGCAGTAGATTTTCCTGTGTTACAAAGTTCTTCTGTAAAACCTGCCTTGGTCTGTGACAAAGTTTCACGTGCTTGAGTGAAGGCACAGCAAGAAATGGGGGAACATACTCCTCCAATTTCTCACTCTGAGGAACCTTCTCCACGACCAGGCCCATAATCTGAGGAGCATAAAATTTGCCAGAAATGTTCCTTTTAAAAGAAAGTCCATGTCCCAAACACCTGTGTAAGCCCTAGGTCCAAACTGTGTCCTTAAACACAAATAAGAGTAATGGGGTAGATGATAGTTTGTAATTATGTACAGAATATCTTCTCTGAGTACATAACCCTGTGCCATCTGACAAAAACTTGCTTTTTAACATTAGCTTTGTGATTTACCAGGGAGAAATCTTTTCTGGAAGGAATTATTTAGTACGGCTTTTGCACTGCATTTTCCCATTGAAATTCCTGTATGATTGTTGATTGAGTTTTCATAGGCACTTACCTGCAATAACTTCACTTACTGTGAGAGGCAGGTCAAGAGAAAAGATGAGATTTTACACTTCTGCTCTTGGTAGAGTGGAGGCAAGGAAGTAGGGACACCAAAGCTTGCTCTCTAGCCATTCCCATTGCCTTCTGCATGGGTAATGCAGGAACTTGCTCATCCCACAGTGGTTTCCTGCTCGTAGCACATATTGTGAGAGGAGAAATAGCCCAGGCCCAGTGTAAACCACCCTTTGTACCCACCAGGAGTCTTGGAATGCCCAGCAGCTTTAAAGCGATGAGCAGGCACAGCTACACAGCATTCTGCAGGCTGCAAATGTGCAAAGGCGACATGGAGTTTTCTTTATTCCAGCACTTGCTGAAAATATTTTGGATGCTTTGCAAATCTAGGCTTAAGCATTCACCACCAATCAGAAACAAAACCCCTTTTTCTTCCAGAGCATCCTCTGGCACTCAGGCAGTGTGGTTCTTATTCCCTTGCTGTTGTCCCATGCTGACATTGCTGATAACACAACTCAGTCTTCTTTGCAAACCAAATATTCCTGCACATCTCTCTCATTATCCCTCTAAATGAAGGCACCAAAGTAAATATGAGTTAAGATTAGGCTGAGTATACTCTGGTTTTAATTAAGAATATTGTAAATGTTGTAGTGAGGTCCAGTGCTTTCCTTACTCTTGCTTATCCACTTAATAGCTTTTCCATGGCACAGACAGGCTGCTAGATGACCTTATCCTGGTAAAAAGGGAAATCAGACCCTGCCTATTTCTAAAGGACAAGTTTAAAAAAAAAGCCTTCCTGGGCTTCTGATATGCTCTCAGTTGCTGCTGGAAGACCAAGAAGCTACCACAACCAAGGCAACCTACCCCCAGCTGAAGTCACCTGAAGGCCTGGCACCTCACAAAGAACGACCAAGTAAAATAAGCACACGGGCCTTTAGCATCTTAAAACCGGGCTTCAGGGCTGACCTTGGAGAACATGGTAGCCCACATGATAAGCTGTATAAGCCTGTTCCCTGCAGGTTCCCAGATGACTCAAGATGTCGGTTTTATCAAAGCCCTAGCCTACCCTCACACCTCCCTATTTCCTGGCAGCACAGCTGCTGGGGCTTCAGTTGAGTTCATGAACTGAGCATTGTCAGTATGTTAAAGCCAAACATTCTCCCTTAGAGTCCTTGACATTTGAAATTTATATTTACTCAGTCCCTTATGAACCAGAGACCAATAAACTTTCAAGGCACTCTTGGCCACTTGGCACTTTAAGGTCAAATGTAGATTTACACCACTGCCCTAAAACAGACTAGAGTGGTGGGAAACTGAACAGCAATTTTGGGAACTATTTTGATGCATATGTTTGTAGAGAGTTATTTGATTTAGGGTACAATTGAATAAGAATTAATAAAGGTCTGGTCTTTATTGGATTTCAGAGACTTTTCCAAGGCATGCATGGTGTAAGATCTTTCAAAAAGTAATCCAAATAAATATATAAAATATTGATCTTGTCCAAGATGTTAAAGTTCCCTGCTCTCAGTGCTCATCAAAATAAGTAAAAACTAAAGCAAAACACTACAATTAAATGTATAGGTTTGTGTCTTTCATACCAATATCCTTCAGGTCCTGAAGTCCTGCAAATATTTTCCCCAGCTCTGCTGCACAGGGACATGTGTTATTTATGCACTGTGCATACTTAGAAAAGGCAAGCTCTTTGCCATACTCAGGTAGTCTCTGAATAACACATAAAAGTGCTGTGTTGCTCAGAGCAGCTCTCACACAAGCTCTGCAGAGGCTCTTCACAGGCCACTCTCTAACAAACTGTAACCCGGGGATGTGCTGCGAATGCACTTGCTGGAAAGGCCATGTTGGGAGTGAGCAGCTTCACAAGCTCTGCTCTCAGGGGGCAGTGGTGGCCCAAGACACACAGCCCTGCCACAGTGATAATCAGAGTGTGGCTGAACACTCAAAGACATTTTAATCCCTCCCCCTGGGCTGCAATTTCTGTACTTTGCCTCCTATACACTACAAAATCCTAACCATGGTTTGCTAAATACCTGGAAGTAAAGCAGGGTAAGAAGCAGTGCAGAATGTGGAGCATTATATTTCCACACATATCTCAGACAGAAGAGATCTGATCCCTTTTAGTGACCTGGTGTAGCTGAGGCTGACATGAAAACTGGTTACCTTCACTCATCCTCACCAGAGAAATGCTGCTCATGCTAACACTGCACACAGGACCTTCCCAGCACGGCTGACCCTGGGTCTGGGTCCCTTGAGCTGGGTGCTCTCCAAATTGAGAGCCATGTTCGTGAGAACGTGAGTCAGCGTGGGCTAAAGCCTTTAGCAGAAACACAGGAAGGGTCTGGGGAAAAGCCCCTTTCACACTCAAGCAGCTTCAGACACAGGAACCATCTCATAGCTGACCGAGCTGGTGTCACACGAGGGGTGGCATCAGCACAGTTCTGGCATTTGGCAGGTGGCAAGGGCAGACTGACACAAGAGCTGGCACATCTGGAAACAGGGACAGCATTAAGGTGGGTCTGTCCTAGGCACCCCCAGTTGTGTAACCCAAGTGCTTCCGCCCTGGTGAGTTAACAAAGGAAGGGTTCAGCACTGCAATCTTTTTCCCTGACCCCAGACTAGAGTTCACTTGCAGTGTACTGAACAAAGATTTTCCATGAGACTGGGAAAGGCTTACCTTTATCAGACTGGCTATCTATTAGTATTTCTTCACATTTTAGATTCCCAGGGCAGATACTGTTTGTGATCTTGATGTAAGTATGTTACTACGCATTTTTATTTAAGTAGTTTTATTTGTTGTTTCCCTTAATTAGGACTGTCAAGCTTTTTCTGAATTCACTCCTTTTAAACACTTGGTTTTGTGAGTTACTTTTGCCCCATTGTTATTGCTGGAAGACAGAGGGTTCCCAACTACTATGTAATTTTATGTAAAATTAAAGGCAATGTAAGTTTGAAAAAATAGAATGACCAGTTATGCAGCCATAGCTTGTTTCTCATTAGCCTGCAGCAATTTCACTTAAAACTTCTGCCATCAAGTTGTCTATTACTTGTTTTTAAAAAATAAAATACTAATCATCTTTCCAGAGAGGTGATTTGAACCATATCTTATAAATGCAAATTGTGGTGCCTTCAGGATACACTGTTTCTCAAAAGGCCTTTGCTCAGTTAATCAGACATAAAGAGCTTGGCAGTATCACAATCTGTATGTTGGTGTCAAGGACATCACCCATGTGTCACTCCTGTAATCAACCCAATTTGCTAAGCTCCCAAGTTCCTTGCCACAGCCTTTAGATGGAAAAAAAGCCCACTTGTTAATCATGAGGATAATGGATTTTGCAGTAATTGACAGTGACAGAAGTAAAAACAAGTTGCCTTGGGTAAACAATGAACTAGCAAAAGCCTCAGCTGCAGCCAGCTATGATCTGCATTTCTGAATAACAAATGCTGCACAAATAATGCTTAAAGTCAGAGGCAGTGAGAGATGTGTGTACTTCCAGTATTTCCTGAGCCGTGTGCATCCTGTGCCACATGCAATCTATAGCAGGAGGAGTCCTGTCCTACAAGCTAAGACCAGGTAAGATCAGGTAGGGACAGAGTAAAAAGCAAGTTGTCCAGAACACTGGACAAGTTGTCCAAAGTACTCTCTCCTCGAATGTCTATATTTGGAATATTCAGCTACCCAATGTAACACTCTTTTAGCATAACTTATGGTATTAAAACATCTGTCTAAATGTAAAGGAGGAAAAGCCTTTTCTGTTAGAGTTGTATTATGTAAAACTATAGTAACGATTTAAGTTAATACTATTTAAATTGTAAATGCTGAGGGGTATGGAACAATTAGTGCAGGAACAAACAATTCAGAAGTGTGAAGGCCAGGATTTACAAGCAGAACTTATCTAGATAAAGGCTTAATAATGGTCATTTTTATTTGCACCCTGCTGTCACTCCAGGGGGTTCAGTCCAATAACAGATGTCTGTTTTGATATCAATCCCTATTTTAGGATTATTTTAAAAATACCCAATTCATTGTCATATTTCAGAAAAATATATCAATTTCAGAGATAGCAGCTCCCTGGTTACGGATTACAGCTTTAAAGGACTACTGGGAGAATAAGATGAGGAAATTTACTTTGGAAAGATTGTACATTCTGCCTTAGCAATGAAATATAATAATCAGAAAGCAGGATGTGCTTGGTAACAAGTGTGGATATCCAGCCTTATAGTCGGCTTGGGAGCTGGGGAAGGTGCTTATTGTTTCCAGACATAACTTTTCCTTTCTTAACCTGCCACACAGCATTGTTGCATTGTGAAAACAGCACTGCATTTACACTGTAGTTACCAGAAGACTTCACTTAATTTGGCTTCTCTGGGCACCCACAGGAGGCAGAGGATTTCACACTCATTTTGCAGTAGAGCAATTTGAGTAATTGTGAAATCAGCCTGGTAAACTTCCGCAAATAAGTGAAATTACAAGACCCCATATAGCATATTAGAGCTCCTTAAGATACTGGAGGTCCTAATACTCACAGGAGGAAAAGGATTCTGGACACTGCTTAGTTTCACAGTACATGTCATACAGCTAGACATGACAAATTGCTGGTTCTTTTGCTGTATCAGTGATGTATTTCTCAAAATATTTTCCAGGTACAAAGGAAAATTAACACATTGACAGAAATCATTAACACTGACACTGTGCTACTGGTCCATTACCTCTTGTATTTCTGAATCTTCCACATTTAAGAGGTTCTCTGTAACAAATATAGAAGTTTTATTAGAGTTCTTAACCTTTCCTAGGTTTCTTTTTTTCTTTGTAACTTTTTCCACCAGAAGCATTGTGGACAACACGTTGGCAGCTCTAACACACTGCAAAGCACTTGTGCTCACTTCACAACATGTGTCACATACTCTCACTGATCCAATATCTCACAAGCTGCTCTTATGTATGTTATATGCACAATCTGAATTCTGAGAACCTTTTGTCAAAGTGTCATAAAAATCTTTTAGAGCCAAGTTCTTTAAACATTTATGGCTAACTGCTATGCGAGTCAAGTGCACTGTTTATATTACCAAACGTCATATCTAATTCCCTGTTATGAACCCTTGAAATAAAATTATGTGATAATTACACAATCTGTTTGAAACCTGACAAATATATTCCCAGTACAAATGATTTATGAAGATAATGCATTGCTATAGCATAATGGTGCTTCTTAATGGAAGCAGTAAAGCTGTTTCCTATGCTCCGATAACCACAGTGATTTCTTACACAACTACTGATTAAGCAATAGATAATGTAGGCATTTTGGAAACTATATACACCACAGATTTATTTCAGGCTGCTCAAAAGTTATGGTCTGCCTATCTAAATGGCCTGTTAGCAAGGTATGAGCTTCAGTTGGGCTGTTTTACTTGCTCCTACCCAATTTAGTGCCACTGCACTAGATTTATGTTTAGAGCAATGCACGGTTTAGTCTCTTTTTGTAAGAACTGCTGTTAATCAGAAAATTAATGACTTGTCTGGTGTGGTGTGAGACATTAGTAATGGCAGCCCTGCTCTCCTGGAAGGGACTTGGGGCTGGTAGCTGGTGAGCAGGAAACTCCCCCACGTGGGAAAGTCTCACCGCCCTGCTGCTCCAAGAGCACCACCAGCAACAGAAACTGAGGCCCAGCCAGCGAAGTGCAGCCCAGTGGCATCTCCTGTGTGTCCTCCCCTTGCTTCTCCACTCTGGGGTCTCCCTCCCACCAAGAGGGGCAAGTGATGCTCAAGAGGGAAAGTGATTCAATACACTACCAACTGCATATTACATTATTTTCCTACCTCCTTTTCCCACCAAATGAGAAGTCCCTTCGCAACTGTTTCATCGTCATTATAATTAGTATGTATGGCAGATGATCAAATTAATTGTTTCTTGGGCTCAAATCTAGTACTTGTAAGATGTTAACAATTTAAATGAGACCCTCAATTTTCTACACATTTCTGCAGAGAGTTTAGTAATTGCTTTAGCTTTGTTCATTCTGCCAATCCATGCTTCAGAACACTGATTTCATTAATGAGCAGCTAAACATGACTGCCCTGCTGATGATTTGTTCCCATGCTACCTGGGAAATGTCATTTGAAATGGCCTAAGCTCAGTAAAAGGGCACTGAAAAATTTCAAGTGGCAGCACTTTGTTTTACTCCAAATTGCTACAAGTGGAAGAAAAATTGTATCTTACACAGCCATATCCAAAAGCATATCTAGAAATGATTGGTGCAACTTGCAAAATCACATCTGGTGTGAAGATGAAAACTCTCACTATGAAGATTTTTCTGAGTTTTAATTATCATAAATGTATATTCTTCAAGAGCACCAGTGCTAGAATCATAGTCTATAATTAAGGAGGAGCTCTAATCTGGTTTGTTCTTGTCTTCACTCTAATTTTTCAGTAATGCAAGATCTGTAAAGCATGAACATTTAATATTTCAGAACCAATGCCAAGTGGACATGATGAAAGTAAGACTGAAAAAATGCATTCTTCCTTCCTTAGTGCTATTCAGTATTCTTGTGCTTTTAGCTGAGAACTTCTGGTTTTGTGCTTTCAGGTGGGCAGAGGAAGATTGCTTAAGGGAGCAGAATAGTGCTGCAGTCATGTTTCTTGCTATTTTAGTGAAAATGTATCCCTATTCATGCAAACCTTCAGGATCTTTTGTAATGTGAGTTTATACATACTCAGATCTTGTCAGTTAAATCCTACAGCTGGGACAGCAGGAGGGTAGCCAGGTACCCCACTGCAGAAATCAATTCACTGAAATTCTGGGAAGGTTTGTGATTGAAATGGGATTTGCTTCAGCATCACCCCTGCTACTGACTGAGGTTAGATCTCTTCATATAAAAGGCTGACCCTTTCAGTGCTCTCTTGCCTGCAAAGGACCAAGAAACTTGCTAACACTGCTAAAAATTGTTGTAAGAACATTTTTTAGCATCAACAATATAGGATTTTTTCCTTAGACTTTGCTCTGATTCAACAATTTCAGTTGAAACATTCCTAGGGAAAATATGTCTAAGGATTAGAAGATGGACAAAGTTATAAGCAACTGAAAGCACTGTCCTAAGGAGGAAAGCAACATACAACCAGGCACTGTTACCTGTACTGCCAAAGCAAGGATTAGCCCTAAGAGAAGCATCAGCAAATTACTGTCCTCATGAATAATTTTAAGGCAGTTATTTAAATTAGAAGTAGAGCAGGTGTTAGATACTAATCTGTTTTGCAAAGTAATTACATTAGTTCTAAGCAATGTAATTGCAAATGAGTGTAACAGGCATTGAAGGAGGGGTGGGAAATAAGAGTAACAAGGGTAAAAGCCTGCAACCACACAGGTGAACTCCATGCACTTAGGGATAAGTTAGGAATGGGAATTGTCATTAGTTCTGGTGGACATGTATCCGTACCATGGCCAAGTAGAGTTGCCAGAGTGCAGCAGAAAGGATGATGCCAACCATGCAGCAGTTGTCTGCTCTCCACAACATTTAAAAGAGCAGCATGAAAAATGCAAACAGATTTTGTCAGCAGCTCTGTGGTATTGCCACAAGGGAATAATGTTCAGTGGTATTTTGAGACATTCATAGATGCGAGAAGGGAACTGCAAGGAGTTTGGTTTGCTTCAGCTGCTGCCTGCCTGTTTCTCTTTCCACTGCTTTTCACGGACATGCTGGATATCTCCCCTTTCACCCCAGCTCAGCTTCTTGATGTGTCCCAAGAGAGGAGCTGGCTCACCAGGAGGCCACACTGCAACCTGTCTGCAGGACAAGGCAGGTCCACCAGCAAGCCTGGGCAGCTTAGGAGAGCAGAGCAGGTTGTAGGCAACATGTGAAAACCTGCAAGAATCTCCCTGGCAGAAATTGGTTGGTGGGAGGAAAGGGTCTGAGGGAGCCAAGACTAAGGAATGAGCCAAGCACAGGAATGCAAAAAATGCATTTTTGGTTGGGGAAACACACTGAGGTGTCTTGAGGCTGAGATAGGCCAGAGAGCAGGGAAGGAAGGAGAGGACATTTCCAAAAATCCCATCTACTGTGTATAATATCAGGGCACCCTGTAGAATGTAGGGTGAAGAATATTGAAGACCGTTAAACTTTAGAAATACGGTTTAAGTTCACACGATCTGAGGCAAACCTCCTGGAGAGGATTTCCAAGGTGCATCACACACAAGAAACCCAAGAGGAGCATTGCCACCAGCAGAGGACCAGTACTCAGAACCCCAACCCTTCATGAGGTTCTCTGCACATTTGGGGTACTTCTCCACAGCCAGACACTTCTCCTGACCTTTCCTCCACAGACATCTCCCAGGCACTTCCCACTCACAGAGTGCTTCAGTAGCAGTCAGATGTCCAAGGAACAAAACCCAGGTCCCAAGGACTCCTTGGTGAACCCCTGGTTCTGATCACAAACAAGCCCTCATGCTCTGAAATTCTGCACTCATTCAAGGCCACAGTCCCAGGTCTGTTCTAGCTTCACACAGAGAAACAGAGTTTCTGTGAAGCCTGGTTTTCTAACTAGAACAAACTGTTCTAAAGGCTGGAGCAGGGAGAGCACAGCTTTCTTACAAGGAAGAAGTTGGGCTTTTTTTTTCATGTAGACAATTGACATGTAGACAAATTTCTTCAAATCAGAGCAAGGGAAAAGATTTTTCTCCACATTTTGTAGTTATCAGTGTCCAAAAAGTAAAACATCTGACTTGTTAGTGGGTTTTGGTTGCTTTTTTAATTCTCCAAGAATCCTGACATGATGATTAGATCAATTTCTGTCCATTAGAATTTGAAATTAATCTGTTTTGCAACTAGTGAGTGCCCTTCTTGTATTTCACTGAGCATTTTTGATAGATGGATGAATTTAAATAGAACAAAAATGTATCTGATAATGAAGTCATTATGCTTTTTCTGATCTAATCAGAATATTTGTACCATATAAGTCCATTAGAATATCAAGGAGATGATTCATATCAGGCTTCTTCAGGGAAATAACAAGCATTTTAAGGAATTTTATACTTCCAGCAGTGAGACTTTGTTCTCACAACCATCCACTTCACACAAAACTTTGGTATGTTCATTGTGCATCTCTGCAGCCTTGTGAGCCTATTTCAATGCTTTCTTAACAAAGATGCCATCGTTTAGAAGGTGCCATATGAAGAAAAGCATTTTGCCTTTAACAGGTATTCACAATTCAGGTGATTGATTTGAGGCAAGTGAGTAAAGGCACATCTAACAGAGCTTCTACAGAAAATCTCCTCTTTGTTTCTCAATCACATAAGGAGGGCTGAGAGCAGGCAAGGACCAGGGAAAAAGCACCATTGGTGCTGCAAGACAACAAAGCCCTGCCCACCCAAACCAGGAGTCCTCACAGGCAGTGTCTGGGGACAGGTGGTTTATGCCCACTTGCCAAATACAAGCTACACCTACTTTTGGGGCTTTTGGTATCCCAACCCAAACAGCTGTGGAGCCATCCCTTCTCCCAGCTCTAATAGGTGACCCTAATATAATCCCATAATAGAACTCTGCTGCTGGACTTTCCCACCTTCTTATCACTGAACTCGGGCCTCTGTTGATCAGATGTAGAAACTGGAGATGTAACTGAGCACATTCAAGAAAATTCATCTTTACCTCAAGCCCCTTTGTTGCCAGGCACCAAAAATCACAGTGGGAAACAGAAGACCTTGATGTAAGCCCTGTTTAGCAGTAGTTAAAACATTGGTGTGTTACCAACACTGTTTTAATCACCAATTCAAAGCTCAGCACCACACAGGCTCCTATGAAATCAAGTGACTTTATGGGAAAATGAGGCATTAGCAAAATGCTCGTAACTAACTGCTGTTTTTCAGGCAGTTTTAAACCAAAATTTTTGGTCTACATGTTTTATTTCACATCCCTACCCATACAAACCATTATAACAAGCCATTGACATCGCTAAACTTCAGCACATATTTCTAATTACATCCTAAATATCTAAATATCTCGAATAACAATGTTCTGACTTTCAGTCACACTCTACATCTTAGTATATATGATATAAAGATACATCTCACTAGGTAAGACCTTAAGGAAGGACTTGGGAAATTCAGCTCCAGCACATCACAAATTTCAACTCAATCCAGGCTGTAAACCATGACAAACCTGAGGATAACAGAGCAATGAAACTTGCAAATGGTTCTTTACAAAAAGGTGGAAAAAAACAGTGTTTCAGTGGTTTTAAGCTTCACGGGTACTTATTTTTAAATTAGAATTGGTTTTTGCTTCTTTGTCAGGTATGAGTTTAATTTCCATGTTTGATTTGAGTTAATAAGGAAATAAGAACATTTTCCTTGCTCCTCCATGTTATTCAGCCCTGTTGAGTCTCACATACAGAGGTCTTAGCAAAAGTTTCAGAGCTCATTTAACTATTTATGATCCCAATACAGGGGGGGGAAGCACACAACCAGAACCTAAACCATTCCTGGTGAATGGTTTATTATTCTTAAATCTGCATCCCTGGGCTCAGGCAGTGGGGCTTCCCCCACCCAAAGCACAGAGTATTTCAGTTCAGCACTGAGCTACTCAACATCCATTTTGCACCTGTGAAAGCCAGAGCAGGTGAAGATTAGCTTTTCATCTGTTTCCATGTCTCAGTGTATAAAACACTCCTCTGTTTTTCACATCCTTCCCATCACAAAAGAAGCATCACTAGCCCATCTAGTGGTTCTGAGTGCATTCAAAAATAAATGTTTTGATGAAAGGCCTGTTCGACCTCTGATGAACATTTCCGCTCCAATCATTCCCTTTTTCCAATTGCAATTCAGCCAAGGCTGCATTTGCTCTAGGTTCTTATTTATTGCTCAACAACAACTCATTTAACAGATGAGTTATTGGCTGTTGGCTGATACCAAATGCAGCCTCATCCTCCTCTGTCAGTCATGCAGCCTGCATAAACCATTCCAGGAGTAACACAGGAGAGCAGAGAAGATGATACTGCATGGCACAGGAGCTTGACTCTCCCTTACTCCATGCTTGGAAATGGAACAGTGATCACGCCAAGTCTGAACGCACAACTCCTCATAAGAAATCAGTTCACAGCCAGGAGAATTGGTCTTAGGGGATTGTTTTCTGGAGGCCTTTTCAGGCCTGCTCAGTGTTGAGGGACCTTCCAGAAAGAATTCCTGCTCTAAGTATATTGACTTAAAACCTGCTTTCAGGAAAAAAATATGTCAACCGAAAAGTTTCATGAAGTCAGATTTTTTTTCCTATGGAAGGATCAAGCTTACTTGCAAAACAAGGTTTTAATACACCCACAAACAGCAAAGACATCAAATAAATGATGTTGACAAGGTTTCATTTAAATTCTCTGACTGGCTTTTACTAAGCATAAACTTACTTTTCCTCTACCATTTCTGAATATCACTTAAGACCAGTTGGTGTTGGATCTAGGTTTCAGGCTCTCTGCTACCCTTTTAATTCACATAGGCCAGGTGATAAGAATCAGTGATGTCTAATTCAAGAGATACAGTCTGCAAGAGCTATCCCTACATGCTGCAGAACTCTAAATTCACAAAGCATCGTCCAGAGTAGCTCAATAAAACTCCCAGCTCCAGGCACAGCAATGGTCAAAAAAATCTAATCAAACAATTGAATGCTTTGAAAACGTGATAGAAAATAGTTAAATTATAATAATGTCCTCAGATCAGTATTACTCTTTCAGAATGTAAATAAAGACTGAGCAGACAAGCGCAAAGTGAGGTTAAGTTATAAGCTTCAATTCTTACTGCTTCTACAGAAGGGCATAGGGCTTGCAGAAAAACTGCAAATTGGTGGTGCCCTGGTTTTAAAATCACTTGGTCCCCTCATTAAAGCAATCAGTGTGAATGTACGTGAGGAACACGAACCCAAGGCTCTGTCAGCATCTGCAGGCTCTACTCTCACTCTCAATCTTACAGCCAGAACACTTTATGGCTCAAGCTGTCTGAAATAGATACTGTGGACAGCAGCACAAATACTGAATTTGTCAAGAGAGCTGACACTGCATTCAGCACATCTGTAATTGCAATCTGGCCCCTACCAGAAGTAATTTCAAGCAACCACTTAGGAACAGTATTTTTTTTCCCCCTCCCTTTCTATATTTTTTAAGAAACTCAGAGAAAGTCTCCTCAGATGACTCAGTGCTCCTCGTTCCTGCATCCTTACAGACTGGAAACTGACCTCTATGTGCACGTGCACCCACAAAGCACTGGAAAATACAGCAGCTGCTGCCCATGTCACTGCTGCATAAGTGGGGTCCTCTCAATCTCTGCTGCAGCACTTGGTGAATAACTTCAGAAGGCCAAGTGTTTTCCTGCAGCAATGTGGTAAACTCCTTTTCCCATTGCAATCCCATTAGCATCCCACCTTCCCAGGACTGCTGCAGCACCAGGAAATCCCTAACTGCTTCACCTGCCAGAAGGAGCTACAGAGACTCTCAAGGAATACAGATACCTAGGCCATCACTTTCAGTAAAATCACAAAATAAAAGCATTTACAACTATATTTATCCACAGTCTCTGAAAGAACAAAGAGGAAATGACAGGTTTTTCTCTCCAGAACTGCTCTTAGCTGAATACACCATTTTCACTGAAAGAAGAAGAGTCATACAGGGAAAACTACTTTTGCTATCGCACCCAGTTAGCACAAAATACACATTTATCTGTTAAGATATGGTCAAGAGGGAATTTTGGTATGGGTAACATAATCACCACATTACTGATAGAAAGGCAATTCGAGGTTGTTAAGGCTCACAGCAGGTGCCTGCTAGCTCCCAGTATGTGCTTAAATCCTGCAGTACTCCTTGCCAGGTAGAGGTGTTTGCAGAATTGACATCCTCAGAATAATGGCATTCAAATTGTAGCAGATCTGAAACACTTCTATTCATTTTAGAATAGCATATGTAAAAAATTTGGATACCTTAAACATGAAATTTCTGCTTCCCTTAAGCAAGTGAAATTGTAACTTATAGCTTTCATATGTGGATTCACTCAGTCTGAAACCAGATTTTGTTATTACGCATCTTCACATTGGTTTCTGTTTAAAACTTTGTTTAGCACCCCATTGCAAAGGACCACAACTGAAGCTAAAGCAAAGCTGGACCCAAGCTGAAGCTGTTTTGTAGACAATGACAAGAAAACTTAGAGAAAGAAAACATTTAAGAAAGAGTACAGTTACCCAGCTAAAGGAAACAAAAGGTATAAGCTAGAAAGCTGTTACCAACTATAGTATTTTCTACTTGAATGACATCTTTTCTCCATCTGTATGAAACAAATTGCTGCCCTGATCTATGCTAAACTGGGGCCACAATGCAGACACACAGAACCACAATTCCTTTTACCACAATTGCCATGATACTGTAGGAAAAAAACCCTAACATTTTTAAGGGAAATTGTTTTGACAATATTTTGGTTTTTAAACAAATATTGCAAGTTTTTTAAAATACAGAAATCAATGACTGTTATAATGATTTTTAAAATAGCAGTTCCAATGCCAAGAAATAATTATGGTTTTAATAAACCATTTGCTATTTTACAGGAAATATCCAGACTGATGTTAAATTGTTACACCATTCAGTCTGGATGCTAGACCACATCCAACATTAGAAGAAGTTATGAGTTTAATTAAACTAGCTGTGATAGCAAGCAATCTCCTTCCATATAATGGTACCAACTTCCCCATGAAAAAACAGGAAATACCTGAAAGGTTTGATTTCATAGAACTAATTAAACAAATTAAGGTTCAAATTTTCCCACAGATAATTTCCTAATAAAAATTTGAAATTTAAAAGACTTAATTGAAACCTTTCAGCCATATTTTCCCCACAGACAATTTAACTGTGTGCCTTTCATAATTATGGACAAGCATATTTGACTGACTAAGGTATTCTCAAACCACTTTTGTGGCCTTTTTTTTTGGTTGTTGGGAATATGGACTATCATCAGTAAGAAACACTCCAGTGTGTACAAGCTAGGAAGAAGATGAGCAAGTTTGAAACAGTTGACTCTTCCACAACTTGCAAGCTTTGCTATAACATAGGGATCCACACTGAAGGAAGGGATAGAACTGAAAAAAGGTCACTTTTGGCACTGGGGATGAGCAGGGACCCACCTGAGGGGCGGCCAGAACCCCCTCAGGTGTGGGATGGTGGCTGGGGAAGGAGACCCCTGAGTTCCCCTCAGCTGCTGGCATGCCTGTGAAAGGAGTGTTGCTTCCCTAAACTCAGTTCCTAAAGAAAAGGGAGGCTGTGAATCATCACATAATTCAAAACACTGGAGGGAAAAGTAGAAAACATAATAAAAATGGACTTGCAGCACAGGACGGGGAGGTTGAGGCCTGTGGGGCCTTGCTCCTGGCAGCCGCCAGCTGTCGTCTGTCTCGCTCACTGCTTACCTTTTAATTTCAGTCGTGTTTAGGAATACAAGGTCAAATATTTTAGTCATGCCTTGTACTGGGTGTTTGTGTCCAGGTGCTGGCTGTTGAGGGCTCCTCTGTGAGGAGATTCCTGCCGGAATTCTCTGCCACAGCCCCACAGCCGGGCACAGCCGGGCACAGCCAGGCCCCTCAGCACTGCCATCCTCAGCACTGCCACAAGCACCCCTGGAGAATCGTATTTCAGAATGCACAGAGTGGCGAAACTTGGCACTTTTGTGGTGAAACTCTGAGGAGCACATCCCTTGTAGTGCTTCCAAGGCTTGGGGGTTTTTCCTCACATCAATAACCCTGGCAGATTTTTAGGGAATTCAATGCTGTTAAATAATGCACTTCTGAGATCAGGGGTGAGAAACAGCTCGTACCGCAAACTGGCAAAGTTTAATCAGAAACATTCATCAGAGAGATCTATGGCTGTGGATGCTGAATTATTTCTCTCTAAACATCTTGAAACCAAATCAGGACTTTTGCCGAATCTTCATCTGGCTCACAAAGCAGGGCTGATTTCCAGGCAAACCTTGCCAGAATCCTTAGATCTGAGGCAGATCTGCCACAAGGCAGATTTCCTCTGAAAAAGGATGCTCTCTCCAAGTCCTGTCAGCTTTTTCAAGACTTTTTAATTTCTGCCATACACTCTGGAAAATGGCTTTCCAGCACTGCAAGTTAGAAAGTCCCACAAGTGCTGAATCGATTTGGTCTCCAACAGCTTCCAAATTCTAGTTGCAGAGGTGGAATTGAGGATAGAAAAGAGCGTCCTTTATTTGGGTGTTTGGGTCTTTTCCTCCCATTTCCAGTTGAAAGTGTGCACTTGGAATTGAAACTACATATCAAACTCACACAGGCAGAAAAACCCCTGGCGAATGTCTGCCTAATCTATTCTTTAAACCTCAGCAATGGAAATCCTACAGCCTTTTTCACTGTGGTTCAAATGAGAGAGACATGGAGGAAGAAGAAAATCCTTGCCCATGACTCCTTCACCAAGGGAGAGTGGCAGATTAGCTAGTTCCCATTCTGAGAAATGCTGATTTGGGCTGTATTTCAGCTCATCATGATGTATTTTGAGAATACTCAGAGAATCAGAGCGTCCTTGTGCTTAGCTAGCCCAGAAGCAAAAACATCTTCTAGTGCCTAGGTCCTGCTTGCTGCAATTGAAGTCAAACACTTCTTCCTTTACCTGTCCTATCATGGAAACAGTTTCTTTCTCTGCACATTTTTTAGCTATATTCTAGGCCTGAGATGTTTCATTGGTCCTCTCCTCTACAGGACACAGCTACAGCACCTCACTCTGCTCATACATCTCACTTTTGGTAGTCCTGTACTCCCTGGGACAGGTCTACTTCATGTTACTGAGGACAGTGCCATGAACACCAGTGAGACCTTCTCAGAGTGCTGTGCACACACCACTTCAAACGTTTCGCATGCCACACTCCTTATATACTTTAGTGTTTGGGGGCAGAAGGAGATGTGCAAGAGTGTGATTTTCCGATAGCTGGAGGATAACTGTGTATGACTCAAAGATCTTTTTTATAAACATCTTTTTTCACCGGCTTACCACTTTCTATAACAATTCATATTAAAGTTTCAGGTCACTAAAAAGCTGGCAGTTCAACTTCCTGCCCAGTGTCCACAGCAGAATACTTTGCTTTCCAATTCCTTGATGAACAGCAAAGCCTTTGGAATACCTTTTCTTTGTAGATTTGTTTTCCGTGTGGAAATCTTACCAGGTATTGGAGAGAACTAAAGTGTGCTGTCTTTATTACCTTTTCCCATTTTGCTTTCCCAAGAACACTTCGATGCTCATGATTACAAAAGAGTGCCTTTCACCATCCTTTTCTCAGTAAGTCCCCTGTGCTGGTCATGTCAAAGGCACACGAGTCCTTCTGCTTGCTTTCTTTGTTTCTCTGTCCAAAGTTGTATCCACTGGATATCCACTGGAACCTCTGCCTGTGTCCCTGGGCAGTCTGGCCCCTCCCCTAAAGTGTCTCATCAAGCCCAGTCTTCCCTTCAGATGATGTTATTTACTGTTGTTGAGGTCCCAGCCATGTGATGATTACCTTGGCCCCTATCACTGGCATCCTCATCCTTCATTCCTTTCACTTTCAGCCAGGGACTTTAAATGGTTTTATTGCTCATCACTTTCTGGACCTCAAAGTAGTTATACAGCTCCTTCCTTCATTCCTCCCCATTCCTCATCTACCAGAGCAGAAAGCACATGCCCAAGGTGCTTGTAAAAAAAAATCTGGTTATTTTTTAATTGTCCTTCCCAGTGCTGTACCTTGACAAGTTCACATCACCACCCCTCTTCCTGCCATGTCTTTTCTCAAGGACCAGTTTTTCACTCACAAATCTCATTTACTCTTCATCAGTTTTACAAACAAAGATACTCTTCCCATCATTTATATTTAGACCATCTTTTGATTTTCACATCACCTTTTTTCCACAAGTTGAACCACTGTACTCTAGATAATTGATGGAAGGGGGCAGGTTCTCATAAATGTGTTGTTCAGCAAAATGCAAATAATCACAGTGGTTTGGAACCAGAAGAACATACTTTAATACTTCCTGGCTTTTGAAGGTTGATGGAACAAAAGTAGAAAACATCTATATATATATATAAAGAGATTCTTGCAGAGACAGAGATAAACAGAGCTATAAATTTATAAATAAAAAACTTGTTCATCATCAGTTCCTATAATGGTTTTTTTCGTTTGGCTTCATTACAGATTAACTTTCTTTAGATCAAAGTCTAGCTTCCTGGAAGCATGTTTTCATAATTAATTCCTTTCAGAAAACAAAATCCAAAAATACTGCAAAATTTCATGTGCTTGTACCATGGCACTTACCTTGAATACAAAAGATCAAATGCTGCTGACCTTGTGGCAGTAGAACGCCCACTCAATGAAGTTACATTTTTGCTTAGGGAAGGATAGCAGGTTTCAGTCCACAATGGTATTTGTTTCAATTTTTAGAGATTGTTTTCTGCAGAGTTTTACAGTGAATATGATTTCCACAATGCAAAGCTATGCAAATATTTTAATCAACGTGCAAGTGGACACATTTCAATCACAGAAAATTTGTTATCCCTTGTAGGTAGATAAAAGAAAAACTGTTTAATTAAAACTAAGGAAGGAGCATGCAGACCCAAGAGCATTAAATGTTTTAAGGGAAATGGGAGAGAAAAGAAAGGTGACAAACAGAAAATCACTTTTAAGCTGCTGTAACACCTTCAGCTGTGTTTTAATAAAAACATCATTTTGACTACATAGAAAATAGTTTCACAAATCATGTTTTGTAATCAAAGAATTTATTCTCATCGCACAGCCCACCCCTGACGCTCTAAATAGAAAGACTCTGCAAATCCCATATGGTGCTGAAACCTCATGCACACTGGTGGCTACTGAGATCAAATAACCCAAAAGCCAAATGCTCCATGGTGTTAATGGGGCTCTGCATGACTGAGATTCTGCAGGAGCCCCACGGAGCCTCTCCCCAGCTCTGCTGGGCACTTGCACACAGGCCCCCCTGGGGCCCCCCTCCACTGGAACTGCTGCCACGCCCCACTTGGTTCAAAAAAATGACCTTACATGGCTTTCCTTGAAAGTCACACGAATTACCAAGGTCTGGATGGTTTGCAGGACCAGGATGAGATCGGTAATTGCTACAGGAGTCAGCCAGATTGAACAGCTGAGAATATCAGGATATTTGAACATGAGGATACTTCTCTTATCGTTCCATCGGAAATCTCTCTGCTCGGTAACCGCAGGCGTTATGTTGGGGCTTGGCAAACTCTCTGTGTCTTGGCCTGGGCCAGAGAACAAAAAGAAAATCCTGGCAAGGACTGCAAGGCAGCATCAGCTCAAGCCACATTCGAGGAGTTAATGAACTCAAGGAGTGAAGCTCTTAAAGGAATGAATATCCCCAAATTAATGAAATTTTTCATTTCATTAGGAAGTGAATACTCTTTCTTTTTATTCTACATCATTGAAACCATAAAGACAGCCCCTATGGAAATGGAAGACTCATCTGAAAAGCTGATTTCATCTTTATCCATTATCTTTCTAAATGCAGCGTCTTAGTGCCTGTGCTTTGAGTGTTCTCCAGAGAGCCAATGGGATTTCCTAATGGAGTCTGTGCTGGGCTCTGTGTAGCTTTACCTAACAATATAAATGTAGCACTTAGGCTGAGGAATGATGGAATGAGGAATCATTGTCAGTTATAGCCTTGGATGTGGGAATCTCTCTTTTTCAGTGCATTTGGGTGGGTTTCTTGCCAGAGAGAATTCCAGTCCAAATTTCTGTGCAATATTTAAAACATAATTGTGTTTAACAAATGCAGCAAAAAGTGGCAAGCAATGCAACAATGAGGTTAAGCCCAGACTTGTTTCCAAACAATTCCTGGGCTAGCTGAGCTGGACAGCTCTCAATAACTGTGCTCAAGGATGTATCCAGCAGGATGGGGTGTCATGGGGAGGCACAGAGCAGCTGCAGGAGGTGTGTGAGGCCTTGCAGGGTTGGAAGGGACCTGTGGAGGTCACCTAATCCAACCGCCCTTGCCCAGGCAGTGTCACCTGGAGCAGGGGACACAGGAACACATCCAGGTGCATTTGGAATGTTCCCAAAGAGGGAGACTCCACACCCTCCCTGGGCAGCCTATTCCAATTGTCTGTCTCCCTCAATATAAAGAAGCCCCTCCTCGCGGTGAGGTGAAACTTCTTGACCATTGCTCCTCATCCTGTCCCTGGCACCACTGAAAGGATTCTGACACCGTTTTGTTCAGCTGAAGATGTCCACTCTGGGTTGAAGACAACTGGTCACAATTTGAAAACACTGATAGACTGAGAATCAGCTGCTTCATGTGGTAATTTTTTCCAGTGATTAATCATCCTTACTGCTAAAAACCATGCTGGATTTCTCATTTGAATGTATTTGGCTTCAGCTTTTTGCTATTCCTTATTTTTATACCTTTCTTTAACCTGAACCATTTAATTCTATAGTAACCATTACTCTTTCCCTGTGGATTTCCACTGTAATCAAGTTACCTCTCCATTTCCTTTTTGATAATCTAAAAGACTTAAACTCCTTAATGCTGCCACTTTCAGATGGAGCCTAACCAAATCTGCAGCCTGAAATTCTGTGTACAGACTTTTTTCTCTATATCCCCAGTAGAGTTCTTCAACATCCTTTTTAAAATATCAGTCTCATTAAAATCAGATTAAAATGCATTTTGCCCAAATAAACCCTCCCTCCCCAGTGATCTGCATGACTTTAATATGATTTCCCCTTCCTCGTGTTAGTTCTTACTGTGTACCAGCCAGGGGTTTACAACCCATGTTGTTGTAGTTGCTTTGGTGGAGTGCAGCAGTGTCGGGGGGGCTCCTCTCTGACCCCAGAACCACCTGGGCCAAGTGGCAGCTCCTGTAATGTTGCACTCTAATGAGATCCCACATGAGATCAGCATTTTTCCCAGGCTGATTCTGCCAAGTGGGGACCTGTCCCTCCTGTGGCAGTGAGCTGAGGTTATACCTGACCTCGCAGGGTGCAGCTGGCTGGGCCGGGGAGCTGTGGACCCTGCACCCCTCTGGATCAGCTCCAGCCATCTCTCCTCTCTCACGGGAGCTGGGGGTGTGTAGTGCAATGTATTTACATGCCTCTACATTTGTTGGGGCATTTTCTATGCAGGCAGCATAATAAGTAAAACAAGCAAGACAGGCAACCCAGGGTTTTTGCTGATGTCTGGTGCAGTCAGAGCTCCCACTGCTGTGTTCCAACACCCATTTACCCATGGGGAGGTGTGAAATGAGCAATTGTAAAGCTGAGACCAACTTCAGCTGTTCAACATTTTAGAAATCTCCTTTTTTGAACAACCATATGTACCATATTTTTTCATCACAGAACTTCTACACGAGCCTTATATTTTTTTTCTTTTCCAGTAGTGTTGACCATCCTGTTCAAGGCAAAAAGCTTGCAAAATATCTCTTTGATTAATTCTAGTAGCTTAAATAAAATTGCTATTTACAACCAGGTGCTCTTTGCAGGAGGGGTGGCAGCAAAAGCACTGCTCTCTGCCACCTGTCCTTCACCCCCACCACCACGAGCAATCCCACCCACTGCGCCAGAGCCGTGGGCTTTGCAGACCCAGTGATGGCCATGGCCACAAGCCTGACCTTCTGGATTTCAGCTATGGAAAAGTGGTGTGGACTCCATGCCCTGATGTCTGTGGGTCTGCAGACACAATCCCACTGTGATTTGCATTTATAATTCAATAAAGTTTTTATTATCTCTGGGGGAATCAAGGAAAATGGGGTTACAATGAAAGATCTGTTTGTATTTTCAAAATGCCCATTGTGAAATCCCTCACAAGATTCACCTTAATGCATTCCTCAAGTCAGGAGTGAGTAATGTGATTTAGCTCCTACATTTTACGGGATCTGCAGCTGTAGAATTGGAAAACAGAGCCAAAATAAATAATAAAAATAAAACAAGTGCCAGAGAGACACAATTGCCATTCTGAGCAGAAGGCAGCTCCTGTAAATGGGAGTGTCAGGTAGAGCCTGCTGGGCTTCCTTGGGGAAATAACAGGACAGCATCTTTCCATCACTGAAACCATCTGGGAAACAGCCTCTGTAGGAAGTTCTCTACAGCTCCTCGTTTCTCATGTTGTGTTATGTTAGGCCAGCCATTACTCGGGGACCTGCCACAGATTATAATTTGGCAAATAAAAGTTCGTATGTGCCCAGAGCCGGGAGCAGATCCGGCAAGAGTGAAAATGGGCAGCGGTAGCTGGTTTCTGGTTTTGGCTCTTTGGAGCAAGGCGCGGCAGCTGCTGAGTTTGTCGCTGCCCTGGGCTGCCGCTGTGACTGCTGTGGACAGCAGAGAGGACACGGGGTCCGTCGCTCCCGCCACCCCGGAGAGCAGCCCGCAGCACCAGGGCAGGCACCAACAGCCAGCCCAGCCCTCCGTGAGCCGAGCAGGGTTACAGCAGGTGGTTTGCATGCACTACCCTGCAGTTTTAACACATTTTAACTCTCTTCCTTCCCTCCCCTCCCTCCCCAACCACCCATCTGCAATGATTTTGGCTTTTTATTTGCTAATGAAGTCGAAGCAACGGAGAGCAGCAGCTTTAATGCTGGATGAAACACACCTCCCTGGAGTGCTGAGTGTGTGACACAGCAGGGGGAGCGCTGCGTGTCGGGTTGGTGTTTCTGTGAGGTACCTGTGCAGCGAACTTGACATCCTTGTCTAGACAGATAATACATTTCCTTTTCCCGATCACTTTGCAATACAAGTCTGAACATTCTAAGTCTTTCAAATACGAATGAAACTTTTTTTTTTTTTTTAACAGTTTGCAAACTTCTTTCTGATTTTATTCCTTTTCTCTTCTGTCTGGTGCTCACTGGAATCGATTTTTAATTGAAATCACTCCACCTCTAGGTCAGCCTGAAAGGTGCAACCATTACATTTCTGTCTTCTCTAGTTTGGAAAATATTTTTCATTTTGAAGCTATAGAAATTAGCTCTCTTTGCTTCCAAAAGAGCAGCAGTTACAAGAAATGCACATCTTGAGCAGCCAAAAAACAAAAAGTGGCATTAAGCAAAGCCCTGGCAGAAAGCCTGGGGAGTGCACAGGTGCCCCACTGCTGTGTTTTGGGGCAGCTTGTTTGTTCGTAGCTAACTGGGCCAAAACTCAGGGATGTCCCTGGGATGGGGGGAAGATGGGTGTAATGAGGGGAAAACAGGTTTGTAAAGCTGCAGCCACATTGCAGAGACACCAATTTGCTGTGATTTCCCTTTAGATGCAATGATCAGACCCATACTTCGATGTGTTTGGGCAGGTAGTTCCACTTCATGGTTTTATTAGGTTTGGCCTTTTTTTTTTAATCCGGTTCAGTTCAGTTTCCATGAAAATCTGATTTACAATTGGGATGAAAATTTACATTTTCCATCAGCTCTGCTGAGCTGATGAACTTAGAGTTTCTCCTTTATTTTATTTTTCAGTGTGGGCAGAGCTCTGCCTCTCCAAATACGGTGTGTTTTGCCTTGTCTAGCTTCCATTTTTTTTTTCTGCCTTTGTGCATGCTGTTCACCTTTCACATATTGGAAATTGCTTTGGATGCAAATACATCCATTTGTGACTCCACACTCAAGATTTTAGAAGTTACTAGAAAATTCAAAGTAACATACGACAGATCTGAGCCTTTGCTACTGATTCACATAATTGGTTTTAGGGATTTAGGTTTTCTCATTTTCTTCTTTTATTAACAGATGTTCTTTTCCATTTTAAAGGGCTTCAAAATGTTAATTGTTTAAAGTACCAAGCCTAATCATTCTTTATCCTCTCTATGTTTTTCAGCTTTTTCTTTCTGCAAGATCACCAAGCAGTACTCAGCACATTTAATTCACTCTGCAGACCTCAGTTACAGATTAGTAGACTCATTCCCTTCATACAGGACACTGGGATTTAGAGAAATAGAAGTAAGCAGAAAACACTGGGCTTTAACTAGGGGCTCAGACACAAAACAAGTTACCTGGCTTGGAAAGTTTAAAAGGAGCAGCTGGGCTGCAGGTACTGTCTATGTCCATGCTTTTACCAGGAATCAAACTGGAGGATATTGATTTTGTTTTGTGTGAAACATGGAAGGATGAGCAAAGTCCACCTATCTGGTATTTCCAGTGGTTCAGACCATGCGCACAAAGAGGCACAGATCATCTTGGCCACGGCAACTTTCCTCATTTTTTGATCCAATTTTGCCACCCTTGAACCCCACATTGTCACTGACTCGGAATATTTTGGATGAGCTGTAAGGCACATTGTCTGAGTTGTGTTTCATCATTAAATACACATTTGTGCTTGAGCTTCCTGTAGGTTTCTAGGCAGGTGGGCACTTCCAAGCTGAAACCAAATGAGGCCCTCTGAGTGACCACCTGGAGAGTCCTGGTTCCAAGACCACAACCACAAGCCCCAGTGCCCCAGGGCACTTTTCCTAACTTAGAGTGATGGGCAGGTACCTGCTCTTGAAAAGGGAAAACATCTTCCCCTTCTCTTCTCAGTTACCCTTCCCAGACCCAAAGGCCAGAGCACAGCAAAGGAGAGGCCCCAGGGTAGCAGCTAGAAAGACTTCAGCTTCTTCTCTAAATATTCAGAAATCATATGAAGAGGTTTCCATGGCTTTTGGCCATTGAAAACTGCTGAAGGTGGCCCAGTGATCAGGAAGCAGCAACAATGCTTTATCCTTGTTTCCCCCTACTTCATTCCCTGCTTCTTGGACACATCTGTCACACACTGTTGGAAATTGAAGGGGGGTTTCTTACCCCTGTGGAGCTGTTTCTGAGTCTCAGATAAAGCTTTTGCAAGACTTTCGTGGAAAGCCCTGGAGAAATGCGACATCCTGTCAGAGCTGGGGTACAGGCTGACTGAGGAGATGACGCACAGCCCTGAGGCTGCCTCAGGGAAGGGTTTCTTGTGCCCTCGTTGCTGTTTCTATCCATCTTGCAGCTCCAGCAAAGAGCTCTGGATAAACACGACTTGGGCCTTTAATAATGTACAGCTTACAGTGAACAAGACAGCAACCTTGTGTGTCATCTCCTTTTCAAAGGGTGCTTCTCCTCCGTTTCCTCCATCAAGGCAAGGGCCAGAGGCAGGTTTAACTCTTCCCTGGCTGATAGCAGGAGGGCTCGGTGATGGAGAGGGGAGCACAGAGGTTCTGGGGACAGCCAGAGGGATGTCAGACAGGGACAGTACTGCAGAGATGGCACAGAGAGGCTTGAACCTGCCCCCTTGTGTTCTGTCAGTAATTCACCACCCCTCTTTCAGTGCAAACAGATTCACCATATGATGCATGGACAACTTATCATCTAAGGAGGCTACTCCACCCAGGCAAGGATGCCAAGGGCTCCCTCCAGTTGCCTGAAGGACAAGTGCCACCTAAGGGGTGAATTGAGGACATCTGAGACCTCCTCGAGGCAGATGTGAAGCATAGCAAGGTGCCCCCATGGGGATCTCAAATGGCAGCAGATCCCTGTGTTTAAGCAGCTGCCTTGCAGGCGTCTGCCCCGCTGGACTGCAACATGGGAATACAGCTGCCAAAAATGCACATTTTGTACCTTAACATCCTTCCAAAGTCATGTTGGGTTACAAATTACAGATCCAAGTGCTGACTTTGCCTGTCACAATTCCCAGCAAGATGTTTCAGCTGGGCCAATTAAGACTCAGTCTGGTAACTTTCTGTAAGTTATTTCTTTTAGGATTTCAGCAATAGGCCTGGCAGCCAAGTGACATTTCTGAGCACTTTGTTCTAAGCTGAGGCAGTCTCTGATGATCCAAGCCACCCTGTGAAGACATGTGCAGTAATCCCTTCAAAGACACAACCCTCCTTTTCCTCTGAAATGTTGTTGGCAGTTTGTTCCTTTCTGAAGGAAAACAGCAAGTGCTACAGCATGATATATAGTTCATTGCTATTAATTTTTGGATATGTTATTCCTGAGCACATTCTATGTCTTGAAGTTTTTTATTAGCTGGAATAATTTTCACTATTTAAGGGAATCTGTTATTAAATTGTGGGGTTTTCCTACTTATTTCAACTCCATATGAATTTCACTGTTAATTTTCCTGATATCCATTTTCTCAGTAGAAGTAAGTGGGATATGTGTCCTGTCAATGGTTCCTGCTGCTAAGATATACATGCAGCTTCTTCATAGCATGGACCAGCTCATTCCTGTGGGGGTGAGAGAGATCCATAAGAGGATATATCTGAGTGACTGGAAGCCAGAAGCCTCCATGAGCTGTCCCAAATCACCACCACTGCGCTCAGTCAGTGCAGAGCTGGGGAAGAGGCAGATAATAAAGAGAAGGGGAATTAACCAAGACATGTGGTCCCAGTTCAGGTCTTCCTTGAGCAAAGATTTCTCTTCATGCATAGTTTACCATATCACCTTTTCCAATAATTGGTAAAGACCAATGAGACTGCTTAGAGGAAAGCCCTGGGGGCAGAGCAGGAATTATTAAAATACCATACCCTGCCCACAGCTTGTACCTGCACCTAGGTCAGCCAATGCCACAGACACTGGAGTCAAATGCTACAGTCCCAGCTTGGGATTTTCTGGATGGTATTTCATGTGTCTGTAGAGAAGGGAGTTCAGAGACATTCCCAAATTCTGGAGGTTATCAGCTGTGAAGTTTAAATCTGTTTCATAGCTAGGATAGGGCATAATATTGTACTGCTTTACAGATAATTCTGCATAACGTAGTTTTCTATCTCATTCTGTCAGCTGCAGCATCTCTCTCCATTCTTACTGCAGCCCTAGAAATCCTCAGGTTAAATCTTCCCCCACCAATCTTGTCTGTCACATCTACACCAGCCTACATGTTATTGTCTCTTTAATTTGCTAGGCAGGACTTCATCATGCTTTACACCATCCTACACATGGTTCTCACACTATCCTCTAATTTCATTTCACATCCTTTATTTTGTGTTTCCAGGCAGTTGCCATTTTTCTTAGTCCTATTGTTTTGCATTTTTCTCCTGACCCGACTGTATGATCATCCTATTTTTCATGTGATCACATTTCACCTTCTGCTTTCCCAAGTTCTAGTGGGTTTTCATTCATTTTGCTGGCAAGGTTTTGGTGTCAATTCACCAATTAATTCTTGCTGTCACCACCTGCTACTAACGTGGATTAGGTGACTATGGACTTTTGAGAACTTGAGCCCTAATTTCCAGTAGCTTTAAGGAGAGACAAGCAGCTCAGGGCTGACCTGCCAGTTTGGGAGCCCTGATGTCTTCCAAGGATTCTTGTACTGGAGCAGACAGTAGAAATCTGCAGTATTTCACATGAGGAAAGGAACGAAAAGAGGAAACATCTCATGTTTATTACAGCAGTAACGATACCACAGTGGGGGTGTGTTGCCTTATTCCAGATTTATAGCTGGGATCTGTGAATGTGCCAGGGCTCAGCATGCAATCCCAAAGACACTCTATTTGCATATACTTCACATTCAACAAATAAAAAATAGAAGTGTCAGAGAAGCATTTTAAAACACTCTGTTATTAAGCAGTTGCCAGCAGATCTTGCGCTTTTTGGTCATTTCTCTCCCACAAGCTCTCCCTGTACGTTGTGATGAGCTAGGGATGTTCGAGCTTTACTGCCAGACTAAGAACTAAAGCAAAGGGGAAATAAAAAGGAGGGGGGAAAAGTTACCTTTAAATCTGTGTGTCTCAAGACAAAATCCTGCCTGCAGACAGCCCCAGCCTGGCAGAAGGAGTGATGACTAAGCCCCACTTCCTTCTGTGAACAACCATTTCACTGACAACCTCAGCCATGCAGCCCTACACACCAAGGGACACTGATGGGCCATGAAATTTGAGTCTGTATCAATGACACGTTTAACTTCCCATCCTTCACTCCAGTTCCAGATAGACATAATTCATAAAGGACAGGCTTTGCAGTTAGCAAACAAAAACAAAGCCAGTGTTAACACAAAGGTCAATTTTTTACCAATCCACTCTTTTTCTGCAGATTCAGGATGTGAGAGGTGATTAAAGCAACACCAGATTATTTCTGGGAATGAAAGCAGGAGGATTTTTTTTCCTCTGAGGTGCAAAGCATGCAGAGGAAAGAGTGAGACCTGCAAGATCCCTGAGCAGGGCCCTCTTTCACACCTCCACCCCCTTTTCAAGCTGTCTGTACCCTCCCCAGCCCACTTAACTCACACGTCTAATGAGGGAGACACAGGACTGTCATTCCTGCAGCACATCCCTTCTTCCCCAAAACTCTGTGTGAGTGGGCACACAACCAGATCTCACTCTTGTATGACCCCAGCAACGCTGAAACTTAACTTTCATCTGAGCTGCCAGCTTGAAAGAAAAAACAGGTGGTCCTGAGAGAGGTCCCTGCATCCTCACCAATGTCCTCCCCATTGTTACCTGTCCCCTGGAGCTGTCCACTCCCAGGACCTGTCCTCTATGTTGCTGTCCCTTTTTCTGCTCGTTTCTCCCTTACCAGAACCTTCTGATTTCACTTCTGGGCATCACACAGGTTCATATCAGCTATATAACCCAGGGATATATGGTGTATTTAACCACTACACTCGGCTCCCTTACTTTTTACCCTCTAGAACATAACCTATTCTTTTTCTTTCCAGCAGAAGGCAACACATTGCCATGCAATGACCTCTTAAAGATGAGTAAATTTATAGCTCTTCCACCCCTGCAAAGGCAAAACAGAAAAATTTGTTTTCCTACAGCAGGACTTTTCCTACTTCATTATGTTGGCACTTACCCACTGCCAGGGCCTTACACACTGCATGATGTGAAAGAAAGTCACAGGATATAAAGTAATTTGTGCTGTAAGGCACCTCAGCCATTAGGTCGTTAATCNAACAGAAAAATTTGTTTTCCTACAGCAGGACTTTTCCTACTTCATTATGTTGGCACTTACCCACTGCCAGGGCCTTACACACTGCATGATGTGAAAGAAAGTCACAGGATATAAAGTAATTTGTGCTGTAAGGCACCTCAGCCATTAGGTCGTTAATCCAAGATATTTTTGTGTTTGGGCTGGAATGGAAGGATGAGTTCCACCTCAGTGAGAGCTGCATGTTTCTGTGCCCCAGGTTTTTTGTCCATGCCTGCAGATATTTCCCCACTAAGTGCCACACCTGGAACCTACAAAGGTGACAAGGAACACAAGATCACGTGTCCTACTTCCCCCACCAACTCTGCCAGGTTTGGAGAATTGGTTGAGATTTTGCTCTTTACTCAGTGCCTTAAAGCCCTGGCCCCCAAAGTGAAGGTGCCTGGTGGGTCCTACCACATGTGAAATTACTGTTGGGTCATCCCAGAAAAAGCTGCATCACAGATGAAGCAGCAAGTTTGAAATTCACTGACTTGGACTTTTTGATTACTATTCTGCTTCCCCTGTGAGAGATGAACTGCACTCCCAACCTCATGTTCTGTATTTGCAGGTGATTTTGACTTAACTGCACTATTGATTCCAAGATGGATAGGAAGACCAGAGCTTAAGCCCTGTCCCCGAAGGTGTGAAAGCTTCATTAGAGTTATGAAATTCTCCAGGACAGACTGGGGCTCTGCAGTCTATCTAGCAAAAAAGATTTAAATTTCACTCACATTCACATGATTTGTATTCCTTGTTGAATTATTATTTATTATTATTATTTAGACTCAAGGTTTCTCCTCTAGCTCAACTGCACAAGAAATGCAGTCAATTAGTAGGTGGGAAGATGAGCAGTCCATCCCCCATGAGTCTCAGATATCCCATCTCTCAGCCTCATCCTAACACTATCATCTGCCCTTCACATCCGTTCTCTCAGGTAGGACAGATTTGGCATTTTCTCTGGGGGAATTCATGAGGCTTCATGATTTCCTCTTGTTTTCATTTGGGATAAACAAAAGCATCTTCAGAAGGGGTCAGATAAAAGCAAGGAACAATGACCTAAAAGGTGTGTCCCAATTTTGGCTGGGATAGGTTCAATTTTTTTCACAGTAAGGGTTGTGGTTTGTATTTTTTATGGAACCATTGCTGATAACTCTGGGATGCTTTCCTTATCCCTGGGCAGTGCATAAACAGGGCCAAGCTCCTCATCCTGCCCCACCAGCAAGGAGGCTGGGGGTACACAAGGAGCTGGGAGGGGACACAGCTGGGACAGCTGAGCGCAGCTGAGCCAAGGGATATCCCAGAGCACAGAGCATCATGCTCAGCACACAGAGCTGGGGGAAGGAGGAGGAGGAAGGGGAGGACACTTGAAGCAATGGTGTTCGTCTTCTCAAATCACCTCTGTGTGTGATGGAGCCCGGCTTTCCTGGAGATGGCTGAACACCCTCCTGCCCACGGGAAGTGGGGAATGAATCCCTTGGTTTGATTTTCTTGAGAGAACAGCTTCTGTTTTACCTATTGAGCTGTCTTTATCTCAGCCCACCACTTTTCTCACTTCCACTCTTCCAATTCCCTCCCTCATCCCATCGTGTGGGAGTGAGTGAGCGGCTGAATGGAGCTGAATTGTCACCTGGGGTTAAACCACAACAAGATGCAAATAAAATCTGGCATCACATTCTGGCTCAGCAGGAACATCACCCAGCTGTGGGGACAGAGCCCCAGGAAGCACACACTGCACACCAGCTCCATGGCTAAAGTGGCACTGGGACACCAAGGGGACCACTTAGGACAAGCAGTTTTTAGTAAGTTCCCTCACTGTGTGTCAAGGGGACTTAGTGACAGACACATGACATTTGTGGAAGAGACTTATTCAGAGGCTGAAAAATCCGGAGAGGATAATGAAGTTAGACAGGTATAAGCTAAATGAGAGAAGGAAAAGGCCACCTTGAATATATAGGAAATACAACCCAAAATGCGGAATTTTCAGTCAGAAAGAAAAGCAAGCTTTGAAAGCCCAAGACGAAGAAGTAGCCCAAGAACAGACAATAAATAAGGTGAGTGTAAGGTGAGCAGAAACCAGTAAATGTCATCAAAATGTGACCATGGCTCAGGGCTGTTCCCTGGAATAGCTGGAGGCTCTGCTGCTCCACAGGGAATAGAGGCAGGGAGTTCCAGCACTGGATGGACACACTGCCAGGATTGGTGAGGAGAATGGCAAGGACTCTTGAGAATCAGGAAGAAGGAGACATGACAGCCACACACTTGAGGATTTTGCAAAATGGGAACATCCAAAGAAATGCAAACAGGTTTCCATACAGTTGTGTGTGGAGGGAACGGAATCAGTCTGCTGGGAGAGCAGGAAAACCTTCCTGACATCCAAATCAAGCTGTCTGTGAAGTCACACAGCTTCCAAGATGTAGGATGGGAACATCCTGCATCCAGTGTGGACCAGCATGAGACAACTTCCCCTGGACACTGGTAACAAGGAACAGCCACAGCCCTGGCCCAGCCACCTCCTCTGGGCTGCCCCAGAGAAAACCTCCCATCCCATCAAGGCAATGCTGCTCTGGCAGTTTCCCACTTCAAATAGAAGAGAAACACTCCTGCTTGCCCTTTGTTGCAGTTTTGGTGAAGCTTCAGAGTGACAAACCATTACAGATATGACATCTTTTTAGGCATTTCTAGTTTTCGTGCATAGCAAGAAAAAACGCTTTTCTTCCCATGAAACAGTGACTGTTCTCACCATTAAATAGCTGTTAGGATTTTCATTACATTTTCTACTTGCAAAAACCCTTGGACATGGGCATTATTTTAAGCTAGCTCTAGTGATGATACTTGCAGTCATAACAAAAATGGAGCTTTAAAAGATCCTTTACAGCTCTGATTTTTCTCACTTCTGCCCGTAGAGCATCAAGGTTTTTGTTTGCTTGTTCGAGGCGGTATTACTGAGGATTTATGGTATATTTTTAACACATTTCACAAGCAACATCCCCAGATTACAAGCAGCATCCCTTTTGTACAGGTATATTTTTGGCTGTACCTGGTGGTACCCTGGAGCAGCCTGGGGTCACAGGGATCACTGCCTGGCCAGAGCAGTTGGATGTGAGATGCAGCACTCGTGTGTCATCATCAGCCCTCCATGGGCTGCAGCCTCATGAACCAAATCCTTTATCCTCCCTGAAAGTCTCTCTGCTAAATGGTGGCAATGCATGAATCTGGAGCAGGCAGACAGCAGGTTTGGTTTGTTTTGTTTTGCTTTGTTTTGTTGGGTGGGGAACTCCTCCACTTCCTCTGACAGAAGAACCATGGGATGCACGAAGTGTTATTACTGTAATTAAAACCCCTCTGCTGAAAAACAATTGCACGAGGCAGCCCCGTGCTAAACAAGTGCTTTGAGCTCCCAGGCTCCACTCACAGTCCTGGCTGACCTTTACAGAGAGTTTCTGCTGTGCCATTAATTTTCACAGGTCCCTTAGGTGGGCACTTCAGAGAGTCTTCCCTCTCTTTGCACACTGCAATTCCAGGGTTATGGTATTTTCAGACACACCAGCCAAAGACCCATGCAGGCTTATTTTATTGAATGGGTATTTCTATATATCCTTTTAATCAAATATTTGGCTGCTGCAATCATCTTGACTAATGAATGTGAGCAGGACCCCTCTGTGTTCAGTGCCTGGGTCCTTCTCTTCATTTCACACCCACATCACACCCCTAATATAGGGACATGGGTACAGGGCAACTTGTCAGAATCTGATTATTTCCAAGCATTACTGGAATCTATTTCTTTCTTTTGAACTAGAACCTGAAATAGTGAATTAATTTCCTATAAGATAGGCTACCTAAATGATTAAACTGTGACCATGACGCTAATTTAAATACACTATTTTTACAAGCCATTGAAAAAGTCCACTTCTCAAAATAATTTTTCAAGATCTTGCTTTATTTAAAAGCACAGCCCTCATTAAAAAAAAAAAAAAAAACCCTCTGGATGCAACCACGAAACATATTTCTAAGCTGTCCAAGAGTTACTTGGTCTGATTTACCAGTGTCTGTGCACTACAGATAATGAAGGCAAACACTGCAGTGACAAAAGGAGGCCAGACGGTGTAAGGTCCTGCTTTGGAAAATCACATCCCAAGTAGCAGCTGCTGCCCCAGAAGAGCTCCCAGTAATTACAGCCCCACAAGAAGCATAATGGGATGTAATACACAGCAGTTTATGAAGTTCAAAGTACACCTGTGGTGCATCCCAATTCTACAAACAACTATGGCAAACATTATATAGCTTTCCTTTGGGGACTAGTGAAGATTATACACACAGGGACTGGAAATCTATTAAGCCATTCAGCAGGTAATAATTCCTGCCAAATCAGGCAGTAATGTTAGCTACTTATTAGCTGTATTAGATACCTGCAGACAGAAAGCATCCGACACCATTCTGTGGCACAACATTATCCCTTGATTTGTTTCAGGCCACTTGTATTTGTCACCCACCCCCTCAAGAAGCCAAAGCCACCACCTGGCATCAGTTAGCTGGAGGCTTCCCCCTCTAAATTGATCTTTGTGAATTAAGGCAGCAGAAGCTGTTGGCTGAATTACATCCAGCTGTGTGCAGGGTTGTTTTAAGAGGAGATTGTATTTTTAATTCAGGTGAGGCAAGGAAGGGATGAGCAAATTTTGCTTCTGCAGTAAATCATGCCCTGAAGGCTTTGAGGTCTTCCCCAAAACACAGCTGCACACAGACCAAGGGCTCTAGCAGCAGTATTAGCACTTGCATCCAACATCAGACTTAACAGTAAAATGATCAACGCTCCTGCAAGAAAAAAGGAGACAGAAAATGTATCAACAGATATTTTATAGGCATCAAGTGTAAGAATTAGATTTCAGTGAGTTATGTGACTCCTTGACCAATTATTGGGTGGTAATCTTGGAGAGGAATCTAATTTAAATTTCTATTTACTGTTATTATATTACAGTCACTAAGAACAAGAGCCTGTCAGTCCTTCCCCTCCTTTTCTCCTGATTGCCTTCACCCTTTTACTGTGGAGCCGCTTATCCAAAACTCCATCTGGAGCACGCAGGCAGTAACCCCCGGCACAAAGGGCCCCACACTGCAGGGATGCCATCCCCACTCGTGTGTAAAGAGCTCAGACACCTTAGTGCTGTAAGTGATCCACTCCTCCATTGTGTAACTTACTCAAAAACCACACCAGATTTTAATTATCACATTATTTCCATGTAATACCTAAAAATCATGGCAGAGGGACACTATAGAGAAAACATTATTCAGCAAGTCACTCAAGACTTGCATTCATCACATAAAGACCTGGGTATTAAAAGATCTTTCCCATCACATCTTAATTTTTTAATTTAAAAGGGGAGACTAGGAGTTATCTGAGCCACTTCTATCTAAAATCTAATATACATTACAGCTTCACAGTGTGTGATCCAGCTGTGAATGAGTGAAATGCCTTTTCAATATTGCCTGTGCACTATAAAGTGCACTATAAAGCCTGTGCAATATAAAGACAATATTGAAAAGTCACTTGTGTTTACCAAGGTAATGTACACCTTTTACGTGCTCACTTAAGCCAGTGCACTGTGTCAGTGGCATGCCAAAGCTGTTAAGGCAAATACAAATACTATAAAAACAGAATTAAGTTTTCTCTATATCTTTGCAGTTGCCTCTGATTTTATATTCTCCTGCTCCTTTTTTATTCCCCGTGTGAATTTGAGCACCATCCCCCTGCTGAAAGGCTGACGCTTCCAGTTACACCTTCACTGCAGCAGGAAAGCCCCAGGAAGATGACTCTGGATGCTGCTGCCAAAGCCTGGGTGAGGGGTGGAAGGTGATGGAGATCACCAGGCTGGGCCAGTGGTGCCACGGTGCTGTCCAAAAGCTCCAGGTATGTGGTTTGAAGCAAGGAGACTCCCAGCCATGCAGCTCCTGCCTTCTGCTTCCTCAGCAGATATTGATTGTTTATCATGCATTGGAAAAGTGCCTTTCCTGATCTACCACCCCAGTCGGTGAGAGGAGCCCCTGTGCCATTGTTACCTTCCTCTTTCTGTCTGGACATTTGTCCTGCCTCAGGGAATTCCCAGTCCCCCTTTCTTCTCCTCTGCTGCTCAAACACACCCAAAACAACACATCTGAAGTTATCCCTGTGCTGAACAATGGGAAAAAAACCCCAAACCAAACAGTACTTGGTGTGAATCAGGGCTTAAAGACAGACAGACAAAACAAATCCTGCATTTTCATCAATACTCATGAAGAGTAAAATTTTTTTTCCTTTGGGAAAGATAGCAAATAAAGCAACAAAATTACTTTTATCACTTTCTGGCTTTGGCCACAGCAGCCGGTGGGCGGGGTCTACACCTCTGAAGAGACTTAGGGGACTCACTGCAGCCCTACATCCCATGGTCCTGCAGCAGCAGCAGCACCTCCTCTGCCAGGATCAGGGCTGAGGCAGCTGCCAGCACTATCCACTAGGAAGAGAAAAACGCTGCAGATAGGATCAGACAGGCACAAATGTTTTCTGCCAACAAAATTTCACATTTCCAGTATGTTTCGAGTGAAGCTTTTAACAGCATTTTCTTTATGCCAGTGAATTTCCCCTCAGATTTTTTGTTTAAGCTACTCTGACTTGCTTGAGTTTCTGAAGGGCAAGAACTCTATGAAAATTAATAAATTACTACACAGCTATTTATTTAACAATAATTCCATTTCTAAGGACCAGCAGCCTGTGTACCCAGCAGAAGGTGTGTATGTGGTCACAAAAGCTGGCAGGGAAGATGCTTGGGCAGGCTAAGGAGCAGGCAAGGAAAACTGCCCCTTCTTCCCAGTCCAGCTCTGGATGCCCACCTGCAATGGCCCACAGGATTCAGCCCTGGGCAACCCCTCTGTCCAACTTCTTAACCTTGCTCTGACTGCTGGAGCCAAACAGATTTCTCATTTAAAGGATAATTAACCTTCCAAGTGAAAGTCAGGATTCCACGCTGCATGGAGGTGCTGTGAAAAGGAAACCGTGGAGACCCCAGCTGCAGGTCTGTCAGTTTAAATCCCACTTCACTGCATACCAACCCCTCTGTCTATACAGGCTCCAGGTATATTTTATCTGTCCCTCTAACCCCCCCATGGTTGAACTGTTAGGGCATTGGAAAATAGTGTGCCATTTGGTTTGCCTGTCTTTTGGAGGCTGGAAAAGCTGCTGCTGCAATTCTCATTAGGGTTGGAGTTGGTCAGCACCTGGGCCCTGGCAGCCATTACCTGGAGAAAGCATTTAACTCTGCTATCCAGTAGGTTCTTCAGCTGGGAGAGGAGATGGGAGCAGGCATGAAGGGGGAGCCTGCAGCACACCTGAACCATGACCACAAATGGCACATAGTCCCCTAGTCCCCATGCCTTCTCTGGTTTCTCAGCCTGGTGCTCAGGTCTGGTGCCATTACCACAGCAAGAACATCCCATTCATTAGGGAAATTATGGACATAATGGAATAAGAAAAAAAAAACACACAGAGGACAGCAGTTGCAGAGTGCTACAAAATGAGACATTGACCCCACAGGTCACATAGCATTGTCTCCTGTCATCCCTTTGATCATTAGTTTTGATCTATTCAGCTCTGTAGGGCACAGACAATGAAGGAGAAACCCTTTCCCTAAGTACAATGGGAAGAGGAAGGAGAGCAAGGGACAGTAGGTATTCAGTGGGCAGAATTTGTACCAGCAAAGAACTGCCATCACCACATAGTTTCCCCAGCACAGAGACTCCGAGGCTTTTGCCACATCCATGCAGTGAAGAGCTGAAGTACCAAGTGACTGAGTCCACCACCAGAACAACCCCAGGAACCCCAGCATCCCCTGGGAAAACACACAGGCTGTGCTGCCCAGCAGCGATAAAGGAGGCAAGGGAGGGTCTCCGCATGGTGTTCCACAGAAGAACTTTAATTTACGTGGCGTGAAGGTTCCCAGAGGCAAAGACAGAGACACACCAGGGTCGCGGGGTTTTGTATGGGGACGAGGAGGGCGGAGAGAGCACGAGGGCCAATGGTCTCAGGGCACAGGGGCGGTGCATGGGCGGGCTTGGGGTACAGTGGCCAACAGGGAAAACCCGAAGGAGTGGCCAGGAACGGAACAAGGGAGAACAATCTGGAACGGG
>VZRO01006071.1:1650-12433 GCA_013397915.1 Daphoenositta chrysoptera
GGGGCCAAGGAATGGGGCTGGGAATCCCAAATTGGGACTGATATTGGGGCTGGGGGTAGCTGAGTTGCCAGAAATTGGGGCTGGGGCTGCTCTGAGCCCCTAAGGGGGCTGGGGAGGGGGGCTGGGAGCTGCCCCCGAGCACTGGGAGGGCTCAGGGGTTTGGGGGTTTTGGGGGAGGCTCTGGGGGTCTCACACCTCCCCTGCCCCCCCTCCCAGCCCCGCATCACATCGAAGCCCCTCGGGAGAAGCCCCCGGGATGGGCGGGAAGGATGAGAAAGACGGGAAGGATGAGAAGGACGGGACAGACGGACAGATGGACGGCTGGGCCGGCATCGAGGAGCGGCTGGAGAAACTACGGGTGAGCAGGGAGGGGCTGCGGGCGGGGTCTGGGGGCTGATCCTCTCCTTTCCAGAGGAAAACCTTGGGATCCTGCTGGGGAGAGCTTTGGGGGTTCTGGTCTGGGGTCTGATTCCTTCTTTTCCCAGGAAATGACCCTCGAGGGGCTCAGTTCTAATCCCAACTCCCTCTTTTTCCCAGGAAAACCTCTGGAATCCCTCTGGCCATCCCTGCCTGGCTTCATTCTGACCCTGACTCCCTCTTTTCCCAGGAAATGACCCTCGAGGGTCCCTGCTCTGACCCCAACTTCCAGGAAATGACTCTCGATGGTCCCAGCTCTGACCCCAGCTCCCTCTTTCCCCAGGAGAGCCTCCAGCTGTGCTCGGCCCCTCGCTCCCGCCGTGTCCAGGCGTGCGACCGCGCCCTTCGCGCCTGCACCGAGCAGCTGGCCCGGCCCGGGGGGCTGCCGGCCCACGGCACCCAGCTGCTGGCCCTGGCCCAGGAGGCCGCCCAGGGCTACCTCAGCCTGGTCCCTGAGCCCCCTCCGCTCTACCTGGAGAAGATCCTGTTCCACGTGCTCCGGAACGCCGCGGGATGGGTGGGCACCCGCACCTGGAGCGTGGCTGAGCTGCTCCGGGCGCGGCTGCGCCGCTGCCGCCCTGACGGCGACTGGGCCGCCGTCACCTCNAGCTTCGGTGCCCTCGGGAGAGCGGCGGCCGCCCTGGCCGGGCCGGAGCGGCCGCGGGAGGAGGGCCGGGCCCTGCTGACCGCCCGGCTGCGCTCCCTGCGCTTCCTGCTGCTGCTGGAGCCGCGGGACCGGGAGCTGCCGCTGCTGCGGCCGCCCTTCCTCACCTCGCCCACCGCCCAGCACGCCGCCGCCGCCGCGGCTCTCTACGAGGCTGAGCGAGCTCCCTGCCCGCTTTTCCTGGCCAGGCAGCTGCGGGAGCTGCTGCTGGACACGCTGCGGGACGAGGCCCCGGCCCCTCCGGACCCCCGGCGCTGCCTGTGCTTCCTGGAGCTCAGCCTGGAGCGCTGCCGGCTCCTCTGCAAGGCCCGGCGGCACCGCGACGCCCTGGATGGCCTGGAGGACGCCCGGGGATTTTTGGGAGCTGGGAATGCTCTGGGAGCCCCTCTGGAGCTGCTGGAAGCCGGGGTCCAGCTCAGCCGGGCGCTGGCCAAAGGCGGGGGTGGCGTTCAGGCCGTGGGGCCGGCATTGTGCCGGGCGGGAGCGGCGCTGGCAGCTTTGGGATCCACGGGATTTTTGGGATTTTCAGAATTTTCGGGAAGGATGCTGCGGGTGCTGGCGGAAGGAGCCCAGTTCGTGCTGAGCCAGCTTGGGGAGCTGCTCAGGAGGAGCCGGGAGCTGCCCCTCGGCCTCGCGGAGCTTCCCGGGGTTTGTGAGTTCTCCCAAGGCCACGGCCGGCTCCTGCGGCGGCTGCTGGCCGAGGTGAGCGGGAGGAGGAGGAATGTGGGAGCAGCTCTGGGATTGGGGCTTCCCAGGAATCTCTCAAGGTCACTCTGTGCTGGTCCCGGCCCTGGCAGCGGCTCCTGGAGCTTGTGCAGTCCCAAATCCCCCTTTTCCTCTTCCCTGTGCTTCCTGCACCCCAAATCCCAGTTTTCCCCTTCTCTGGGTTTGTCTCTGGCAGATCCTGGAAGTCATGAATTCCCAAATCCCACTTTTCCCCTTCCCTGAGTTCATCCCTGGCAGATCCTGGAGCTTCTGGACCCCCAAATCCCACTTTTCCCCTTCCCAGGTCCATTCCCATCCCCGCAGAAGCTCCTGGAGTTCCTGATTCTCTTTTCCCATTCCCAGCTCCATCCCCAGCAGTTCCTGCAGTTCCTGATCCCCCTTTCCTCTGTCCAGCTCCGTCCCCAGCATTCCCTGATCCCCATTCCCTGACCCCATTCCCAGCCCCATTCCCTGATCCCCTTTCCCCATTCCCTGACCCCCTTCTCCCTTTCTCAGCCCCATCCCAGCATTCCCTGACCCCATTCCTCTTCCCAGCCCCACTCCTTGACCCCATTCCCAGCCCCATTCCCTGATCCCCTTTCCCCATTCCCATTCCCTGACCCCGTTCCCATTCCCAGCCCCACTCCCAGCCCCATTCCCGTTCCCATTCCCACTCCCTGACCCCATTCCTGTTCCCAGCCCCATTCCCTCATCCCTTTCCCATTCCCTGGTCCCGTTCCCATTCCCAGCTCCACTCCCTGACCCCGTTCCCATTCCCAGGTCCCTCCTGACTCCATCCAGGAGCAGCTGGTGGTGAAGCAGCTGCTGTTCCACAGCCTCCAGCTCTTCTCCAGTGCCATCCACGACACATTCCAGCACTCCCAGGTACCCCGGGAATCATCCCAGACCCCTTGGGGGGCTGGGGGCCTTTCCCGTGGGATGTGGGGCTGGAATTTGGGGCTGGAGCCACTCTAGGGGCCTTTCCCGTGGGATATATGGGGTCGGGATGTGGGGACAGGGGGGTCCTGGAGGTCTCTGTGTGTGTGTGTGGGGGGCCCGGCTGACCCCCCGTGTGCCCCCAGCCCACGGGGTGGCCGGGGCTGGCGCAGGTGACCGGGAGCTGTGTCCAGAGCGTCACCTGGATGCTGGAGGGGCTGCAGGGGCTGCCCGAGGCCGACAGGGCCAAGCTCCTCGATGTCACCGGTCAGTGCCACCACAGGGTTCCTCCTGTCCCCATCCCCAGGGGTCAGTGCCACCCAAAGGGGCTCCTGTCCCCATCCCCAGGGGTCAGTGCTACCAGAGGGCTCCTGTCCCCATCCCAGTGTCCGGGGTGGGGGGGGTCACTCCATGTCTGGCTCAGCTCTTGACAAGGAGGTGACCCCAGTGTCCCCTCCCTGTCTCGCTGGTCACTCTGCTCCCTCCGGCCACAGCTGCGGCCACGTTCCGCCTGGGCCACGCCTTCCAGGCCCGGAACCTTCCGGAAGCGGCCGGAGCTGTGTGCGAGCTCTTCTGCCAGGCAGTGGTGGCCGGGCACGGATACGGCTGCCCCGGGGTGACCCCCGAGCGGGTACTGGGGGAACTGGGGATACTGGGAGGGCTGGGAGCCACTGGGGCAACTGGGAGGGCTGGGAGCTACTGGGGGAACTGGGATGGCTGGGAGCCACTGGGGATACTGGGATGGGGTGTGGAATCACTGGGGATAGTGGAATGGGGTATGGGGTCACTGGGAATACTGAGATGGGGTTATGGAGTCATTGGGGATACTGAGATCAGCTGGGGACACTGGGATGGGGTTACGGGATCACTGGGATCACTGGGGACACCGGAAGGCAGAGAGAAGGGGAGCATTCTCCTCCTTCCCCACCCCGTGGGGGCTCCCGGGAATTCCAGCCGGGAATCGGGACGATCCCGGCGTTCCCGATCCCTTTCCGCAGATCCACAAGTGCTTCCGGCTGCTGGCCGAGAGCTGGCGCAGCCGGGGCCGGCCGGATCGGGCGCTGGACACCGTGGCCCAGTGGCTGCTGGCCCTGGGGACACATTCCCAGGGATCGGGGACGCATTCCCAGGGAATTCCCGGCTCCCTGGTGGCCGAGCCGGTGGTGCTCTGGGCCAGGATCAAAACGGAGGCGGCCAAAGAGGGAGCGGAGGAGCTGCGGATGTGGTGAGGGGATTGGGGATTTGGGATTGAGGATTTGGGTAATGGGATTTGGGGAATGGGATTTGGGGTGGGGGGATAGGAGGGAGGAATGAGAAGAGGGGAATGGGATGGGGAAATGGAGGGAGGGGANGGGAAGGGAGGGCTGGGAATGGAATGGGGTGGGACAACACCTCCAGGAGCCCATCCCAACGCCGCCCTTCCTCCCTGCCATCCCGACGCCGTTCCCAGGACCCTGCGGGATGCCCTGGAGGCCCGTTCCCGATCCCTGCCCGGGGACGCCGTGGTGTCCCTGCTGCTGGCCGAGCTCCGGGCCTACAAATCCCTGCGGGGCCCCACGGGGCCGGAGCGCTACGGCGTCCTCTGCGACCTGCTGGGAATGTGTGACCTCTGGGATCCACCGGATCCTTCGGGAACGCTGGAGCAGCCAGGCCCCGGCTGGAGCCTGCCCAGGGCGGTGGCGCTGCTGGAGCTGGCCCAGCTGCTCTGCTGCCACAGCTTCGCCCCCCTCACCGACTGGTGCGTGCTCCCATCCCGGATCCATCCCAGATCCCATCCCAAATCCATCCCAAGTCCCAAATCCATCCCAAATCCCATTCCCAATCCCCATCCCAAATCCCATCCCAGATCCTGGAGCCATTCCCGGGATTTTGGGGGCCAATTCCCAATCCCTGTCCCACAGCTCCGCCCTGGACGCGGTGCAGGAGGCTCTGAGGCTCCTGGAGTCGCTGCCCCGGAATTCCCAAATCCGGGATCAGCTCCTGGATGAGCATGCACAGGCCCTGCTCTGGCTCCACATCTGCACCCTCGAGGGCCACATGGAAAAGGTGGGAAAAGAGGGAGATTTCCTGGGATTTGGGGGAGTCCTGGGATTCCCAGAGTGTCCCAAACCCTTCCTGGGATTTTTGGGACTCCCAGAGTTCCCAGGGTGTCCCAAACCCTTCCTGGGATTTTGGGGAATCCTGGAGTTCCCTGGGTGTCCCAAACCCTTCCTGGTGGTGATTTTCCATGGATTTGGGGACTCCTGGAGTTCCCTGGGTGTCCCAAACCCTTCCTGGGATTTTGGGGACTCCTGCAGTTTTCTGGGTGTCCTAAACCCTTCCTGGGGTTTTGGGGACTCCCGGAGTTCCCTGTGTGTCCCAAACCTGCCCAAACCCTTCCTGGGGGTGATTTTCCCAGGATTTTGGGGACTCCCGGAGTTCCCTGGGTGTCCCAAACCCACCCAAACCCTTGCTGGGGCTGATTCCCCGGGATTCTGGGGACTCCTGGAGCTGAGGGAATTTGGGGATTGCAGAGCGTGGCTCGGCAGCGGCGCGGGCGGCTCCAGGGCGAGCGCTCGGAGGAGCTCGGAGCCGAGGGAAGGGCGGGAGCGGAGCTGGAGCCGTGGGACGGGATCTGCTGTGACCTCGGCAGCCAGAGGGGTGAGGGATCCCGGCGATCCGGGGGTGGGGAGGGGGTTTTTGGGATCCTGGCTGTTTGGGAAGGGTTTTTTTGAGACCCTAACTGGTCGGGAAGAGTCCTTCCAGGACTACTCCGAGCTTTCCTGGGAAGCACGAGCCCCTGGCCAGGCGGGAACGGCATTCCCAGACTATCCCGGATTATCCCGGATGATCCCAGCCTGGGAACACCGGATTTTGGGGATCCGTGCCTGACCCCTCTGTGCCCCCCAGCTCTCTCCAAACCCCTGGACCAGGCGCTTTCCCTGTGGAAGCAGCTGCTGGAGAATCCCGGGGTTCCCGAGGTGCGGAGCCCGGAGCAGACGGTGACCTCGCTGCAGCTGCTGGCCGCGCTCTTCCGGCTCCAGGAGCAGGTGGTCCTGCTTTTCCAGGGATTCCTGGGATGGTTCCGGAGTTTATACTGCTTTTCCAGGCATTCCTGGGATGGTTCCGGGGTTTTTCCTGCTTTTCCAGGCATTCCCGGGATGGTTCTGGGGTTTTTCTTGCTTTTCCAGGGATTCCCGGGATGATTCCAGGGTTTATCCCTCTTTTCCAGGGTTTCCTGGGATGATTCCAGGGCTTATCCCACTTTCCCATGGATTTCCGGGATCCCTGGAATGATTTTGGGGTTTATCCAGGGGTTTCCCCTGGATTCTCGGGATCCCAGGAGCAATTTTGGTGTTTCCCCCGGATTCCCAGGAACAATTTCAGGATTCATCCCAGGTTTTTCCCCTCCCCAGCCCATCCCAGCCCTGGAGAGCCTCCTGCTGCTGCGCTCGCTCTGCCGGCGCCTCGAGGATCCCTCGGGATCGGCCTCGGCGCTGGCCCAGCTCTGCCAGATCCTGCTGCAGCTGGAATGTCCTTCCCAGGCCCAGGTAGATCCCATCTCAGATCCCATCTGATATCCATCCCAGATCCCATCCCAAATCCATCCCAGATCCCATTCAAGATCCCGGAGCCATTCTATGGATTTTAGGGGCCAATTCCTGGGATTTCAGGGCCGTTTCTGGGATTTTGGGGGCCAATTCCCAGTATTTTGGGCGTGAATTCCCAGGATTTGGCACTGTTTCTGGGATTTTGGGGGCCGTTCCTGGGATTTGGGGGGCGATTCCCAGGGTTTTTATTTTTATTCCCGGGAATAACTCCTTTTCCCAGGTTTTCCTGGAGGAGCTGGAGTCGTGCCCGGAGGAGGCCGAGGGCAGTGAGGATTCGCGGCTGCTCCTGCGGCACTCCCGGCTCCTCCTGCGCTGCCACCTCTGCTGCCTGCAGGGACAGGTCTGGGGATTGGGATTTGGGATTGGGGTTTGGGAATGGGATGGGGGATTTGGGAATGGGGATTTGGGGTTTGGGATTGGGGGTTTGGGAGGCTCTGCTGCCTCCGGGGGCAGGTCTGGGAAAATGGGGATTTGGGATTGGGGATTTGGGATAAGTGGATTTGGGATAGGGGGATTTGGGATGAGGAGGAGGAAGAGGGGATTTGGGATGAAGAGGAGGGAGGGAGTTTGGGAATAGGGAGGAGGGAAGGGGGATTTGGGATGAGGAGGAGGAAGAGGGGATTTGGGATGAAGAGGAGGGAGGGAGTTTGGGAATAGGGAGGAGGGAAGGGGGATTTGGGATGAGGAGGAGGAAGAGGGGATTTGGGATGAAGAGGAGGGAGGGAGTTTGGGAATAGGGAGGAGGGAAGGGGGATTTGGGATGAGGAGGAGGAAGAGGGGATTTGGGATGAAGAGGAGGGAGGGAGTTTGGGAATAGGGAGGAGGGAAGGGGGATTTGGGATGAGGAGGAAGAGGAAGGGATTCTGGATCAGAGAAAGCTTTGCTGCGAGGAAGAGGAGGAGGAGCTGGGGACACTCGGAGGGACCCCTGGAGGCCAGGTGGTCTCTCCCAGTGCTGATCCCGGGGATCCGTGCTGATCCTGGGACTCGACGCTGATCCCGGGGATCCGTTCTGATCCCGGAATCTGTTCTGCTGCCGGGCTCGCAGGCTGGAGCAGCCCCACAGGGGCCCTGCTGGAGGCACAGAAGTTGCTCCGCAGCGTCATCGTCTTCCTGATGGGCGCCGAAATCCTGGGGAGCAGCCGGAGCCCCCGGGAGCAGGAGCCCGGCCCCGACTGCGGTGGGTGAGGGGATCCACGGGGTGGGATCCGTGGGATCCATGGGATGGGATGGGAGCCTTGGGAATGGGAGGGGAGCCTCAGGAACAGCTCCATGCCCCCGGGAACAGCTCCATCCCCCCAGGAATGGCTCCATTCCCCCTGGGAAGGGCTCCCTCCCCCTGGGACCCCTCCTCATCCCCCCAGGACCCCTCCCCTGTCCCCCGTCCCCCCAGTGAGCTGTGCCCGTCCCACAGGCTCGGCGCTGCTGCACAAGTGGCAGGTGCTGGGGGACGCCCTGGGCTGCTGCCGGCGCCTGGTGACGCTGCTGGGCCACGGAGAGCTGCTCTGCAGGGCCAGGGCCTTCTGCAGCGAGGGGCTGACCCTGGCCGGACACCTGCAGGCTGCACGATGGTCAGTGACCGGGATTGGGAATGGGATCGGGATCATTCAGGATTGGGATCAATTGGGAATGGTGACCAGGATCGAGCTCCTGTGCAAGGCCAGGGCCTTGTGCAGTGAGGAGCTGACCGTGGCCGGACATGTCCAGGCTGCCCGCTGGTCAGTGACTGGGAATGGGATTGGGATCCTTTGGTTTTGGGATCGGGATCTCTCTGGAATGGTAGAGTTAAGGTCACCTCAAAGAATCCCAGTGAAAAAGGAGGTTTAGGGTGAAAGGTGGGAGCCGCTGGAATGGGTTGGGGGGTTCTGGGAATGGACAGGAGCCTCTGGAATGAGGCCACGCACTGGATTGGGAATCCAATTGGGGACTGGGGATCCTTTGGGATTTCTCTGTTTTTCCCATTCTCCCTCCTGGCTCTGGTGGGTCTGAGGGGTCTTTTTTCCTGTTTTTTCCCATTTTTCCCCTGTTTTCCCCCGTTTTTCTCCCTTTTTTCCCCACCTTTTTCCCGTTTTTTTCCCGTTTTTCCCCGTTTTTTTCCCCTGTTTCTCCTGTTTTCCCCATTTTCCTATTTTCCCCATTTTTCCTGCAGGTGCTCGTGGTTTCTGGTGCTGCAGGCGCAGCTGGAGCTGCAGCAGGGGGAGCTGGGGCTGAGCCAGGCCCACCTCCAGCACGCCCAGTTCCTGCTGCAGCCCCCGGCCCAGCCCGGTGAGTGAACCCAGTCAGACCAGTCTGGGACTGGGGGGGATCCCAGTCTGGGAATGGGGGGGAATCCCAGTCAGCCTAGTCTGGGAGTGGGGGGGATCCCAGTTTGGGAATGGGGGGGAATCCCGGGCTGGGAATGGGGAGAATCCCAGGGATCCCAGTTTGGGAATGGGGGGAATCCCCATGATCCCAGTCTGAGAATGGGGGAAATCCCAGGGATCCCAGTCTGGGAATCAGGGAAATGCCAGTGATCCCAGTCTGGGGCTGGGGGAAGGATCAGCCTCGGGCAGGATCCGAGTTTTTGGACCCCTTTTTAGACTGGAAAATCCCAAACATCCCTTCCATCCCCTCCAGAGTTAAAATCCAGGGAGAACACAGTTGCCTCCAGGTTTTTCCCCCCTCTTTGGTGCCAGAAAATCCCAAATTATCCCTCCCTTCATCCATAAGCTTTAAATCCAGGGACAACAGTGTTGCCTCCAGGTTTTTTTGAACCCCTTTCCAGGCTGGAAATCCCCAAATATCCCCGATTTTCCCCCTTCCAGAGCCCCAAATCCTCCAGGACCTTCCACGCCGCACCAAGATCCGGCTCCGCAAGGGCCCCCCGCAGCCCAGGAAGCCCCGGGAGCCCCATCCCGACCCCAATCCCGGCGGGGAGGAGGACGAGGAGTTCCTGAAGGGGCCCTCGCTGGCCGTGCTGGCTCCGGCCGCACTGCCGGAGGCGCCGGACGCTCGGACGGCCTCGCCGGAGCTGCGGCCGGGCGCGGGGAGGGGGCTGGAGCCGCTGTCCCACCCCCCGGGCTGTCCCTGCTCCTTCTGCTCCGACCCCGCGCTGGTGGCCCTGGGGCTGCGCTGGCTCCTGGCCCATGCCCGGGCCTGCCTGGTGGCCGGGGAGGTGGCCCCGGGGGTGGCCCTGGTGCGGAGGGTGCTGGCCCGGTGTGGCAGCGCTGGCGCCCGGCTGGAGCGGGAGCTGTGGGGCAGACTCCGGGGAGGAAAGGGGTGTGGGGACAGGGACAGCTCTGGGGGTGGGGACACCTCTGGGAACAGGGACATCCCTGGGAATGGGGACGTCAGCAGGGACAGGGACACCTCGAGGAGCAAGGACATCCCTGGGGATGGCGAGAGTCATGGGGACAGGGACAGCTCTGGGGACAGGGACACCCCTAGGAACAGGGACCCCTCCAGGGACAGGGACACCCTTGGAAATGGGGACATCAGCAGGGACAGGGACCCCTCTAGGACCAGGAACACCCCTGGGGACAGAAAACTGCAAGATGTCTCCAGGGACAGGGACACCCCTGGGAATGGGGACACCATCAGGGACAGGAACTCCTCCAGGGACAGGGACACCCTTGGGGACAAGGACCTGCAGGACCCCTCTAGGACCAGGGACTTACCTGGGAATGGGGACGCCATCGGGAATGGGGACTCCCCTGGGGACAGGGACACCCCTGGGGACAGGGACCTGCAGGACCCCCTTGGGAATGGGGACCCGTTTGGGATCAGGGCCCCCTTTGGGATCAGGGCCCCCCCTGGGGACACTGCCCCGTGCTCCCCCGGCCCGCTGGCCGAGCTGGTGGCCGCTGCCTACGCGGCGCTGGCCCAGCAGAGCCTGACGGCCCCGTCCCTGTCCCCGCCCGTTTGGGAACAGGATCTGGAGGGGGGGCTGGCCCTGCTGGCGTCCCGCAGCCCCCCCGTGGCCGGCCTGGGGGTGGCCGTGGCCACTCTGCTGCTGGCCAAAGCCGTGGCCACCCTGGGCCACGTGGCCACCGCCCTCGGCCACTCCGCCAGCGACGTCCTTGCCCGGGCCTGGACCCCGCGGCCCCCTCCCACCCCGGAGCCCCCCGAGACTCCCAGAGCCGAGCCCCAAAAACCCAAAGCTCCCAAGGCCAAGGCAGAGAAGATCCCAAAGGCAATGAAGACCCCAAAAGCGGGCAAGACCCCAAAAGCAAAGCCCCCCAAAATCGGGGATGTTTTCGCCATGGGGGAGGCGGGTGCGGAGGTGCCCCCCATTGTCCTGCGGCGGGGGGGGCCCTGCACCCCCCACCCCAAAACGGGGCCTGCCCCAAAATCTCTGCTGGGACCCCCCGGGCCCAGGACCCCTTTCACCATCTTCAGCGAGGAGCCCTCCCCCACCGGGGGCCTCTCCCGGCTCCGCAGGGCCCCCAAAATCCCAGGGAGGGTCAAGTCCCGGATCAGGGTGAGCTGGAGGG
>VZRO01006072.1:0-19390 GCA_013397915.1 Daphoenositta chrysoptera
GCCCGGGGCGCTGCCGCCCGCCGTGGAGCGCTGCTGCTGCTGCTCGCCGCCCTCGGATCCTTCCGTCTGCGCCTCGCCCGTGCCGGTGAGTACCTCTTCGTTCCCCCCCCCCACTCCCGTGTCCGTGTCCTCTGCCTTCCCCCGCGGATGCTCGTGTCGCCCCCCACGCCGAACCCCGGCGCTGTGGCCCCGCTCTCCTCCCCCATTATCCCCATCCCCACGAGGGATCAGCATCCGTGGGTGTTCGTGTTCTTGGGTGGAAGCAAGGTAGGAGCTGCCCCCTCCACAAAGCCCCACGGGGGTTTCTCACACTCCGCAGCGCTCCCCGGGGACGGGCAGCGCCGCCCCGTCACTCTCCTGCCCGCTGCTGCAGGCAGGGGCCTAGCAGCGGGTGGCAGCGCCGCAGGGCTGGTCCCCACCAGCTGTTTGGGGGCGGCTGGAGGGACCCACAGATGTGGATCTTGGAGTAGGGAAGGAGCACATAGTCATTGGAGCGGCCCTCATGAAGCACTTTTATTGGTAGGAAAAAAAACTAAAACAACATTAGAAAACACCGAAACAAAGAAAGAAATAAAGGTGCTGCAGTGACCGAGCCATCCCGGGGAGCCGCTGGGGGCTGCGCTGGAGGGAGCCCTGTTTGCCCACCTGCCTCATTGCCCCGGGAGCGGCCGCAGCATCGCCCCGCAGGGCTACACCAGGGACGGTGACATTTCTGCTCTCCGCCGGGGCAGAAGGAATAGGTGGCCTTCGCACCCTCCCGCGCAGCACCGCCCTAAGCTGCCCTGCTGTCTGCTGGAGGGTTGTTTCGGGGCGTTCAGGTTTGATTTGTTTGAGTTTCAGGGTCTGGGTTAGGGCATTTCCCCTCCTGGGCGGTCTGGCACTGGACATGCTCCATGTCCCCTTGCTCTGTGCCCACTGCTGGGGTGCTCGGGACTGTGATGGGCACAAACGAGGGCCCTGAAACCCCGGGCAGCGCCGAACGCCGTTGCTGCCTGCGGGGAAGGCTGTGGCTGCCGGGAGGTGCCGTGCCGTGTCCCTGCCTAGGTACGGCCTGTCTCGGGCAGGTGCTTTCCGCCTCGCCGGCGCAGGAGCCGGGAACGGCCTCCTGGCTCCCAGCATTGTTTGCGGATCCGATATTGTTTTCCTGCTCTGGCTCCCAGCAGGGCAGACGCCGGGCGGGCGGACGCCGGGCAGGCAGCCTGCTGTCAGCCGGGGCCCGGGTGGCCTCGCCGTGCTCCCGCCTGCTCTGAGGGACGGCGGGAAGGTGCAATAATTTTTAAATCTCCCAGTGGATCAAAACGTCTGTTTCCATGTCGGCGAGTTGGAGGCAGAGGTGGGGATGCTCCTGCACTCCTCCTTCTCCCACGAACCAAGGCTTGGGTGGCCCAGCCAGAGGTGCTGCTGACACAGGCTGAGCTGGGAGGGAGGAGATCTGGGCGGCTCGGGTGAGCCACCAGTGATCCAGCATAATCTCCACTGCTCCTGAATTTAAGGGGTTGGTGTGGGATCATCTGGCCTGGCAGTGCTGGTGGGGCAGGGTCCTTTGCGGGGCTGCTGGGGTAGCTGTGCCTGGGTGCTGTCGGGGGGGGGTGGTGGCAGTTTCCCCTTCCCTTCCCCTCCTTTCTCAGCCCTAGGAAGATGCTGGAGGTGAGGTGAGTGTGAGGGGCCTGGCACCACATCAGCAGCCTGTTCCAGTGCTGGGATATTGCACGCTGTTGGCACACGTAGGCTCAACCTCTTTCCCCTGAGAGAAGCTGGGGATGGTGTGTTTATGCTGTTCCCAACAGCAGCAGCCCATTGCTGGAGGTCAAGGTTGTGTGGCATGTGGCAGTGGGGAGCTCCAGGTAGGTTTCTCCTGGGAATGGCTGAAGAAATATCCCTGGGATGCTGGGCAGGGAAAGGAGTCGCTGTCCCAACCCAACCACCTTCCTTCCTGAGTGCAGTGGGGCACAGGAAGCATTGCCTGTTTCTTCTCACTTTATAATTGCCTTTCCTGGGAAGATGGGGCCAAGCTTGGCTTTCTCTGGGGATGGCTGTGAGGTGGAGGTGGCAGGCCCAGGAGCAGCTCCTGCTCTGTGGCATGCTGGTGAAGCTTTCTCCGGGCAAGGAGAGAGCCAGGGAGAAGGTCCTGCACCACCATATCTGTGTCCTCCTGCCTCTGCGGCTTCATCAAAGCTTCTTCAGATGGGGGTTGGCATCTCCTTCTCCTTCTCCTCACTTTCCTTGGCTGGCGCTGGGACCCAGAGCCCCTGCAGCAGATGCCATCTCCCAGGATGCAGCTGCACGTGGCGCAGTAACATCCTTGTCTTGCTGTGAGCCTGATCCCAGCTGGAGGAAGGGCAGCAGTGCTTTGGAGGTGCTGCAAGGTGGTTTAGGTTTGCTTGCTGCTCCTCAGCTGGGCTTTTTTCTCCCTCGTGTCTCTATCCATCACACCAGGCTTTGGGCAGAGCCCCTGCCTTGCCTCGGTTTTCTGGCTTCATTTCCTGGAACATGAGTGAGAGCTATATTCCTCCCCCCTTCTTGAGTAACTAGGTTGCCAAATTTAGTCTATTATTATCATTGTTATTATCGTAAACAAAAAAAAATGTTTTCCAAATGGGATTACAGGCTAAAACCCCATTTTTTAATTATCCTGAATCCCCCAGCCCTGCTGCCACAGCCATCACTTCACATCCCAAACATCTGGAGAAGATGCTCAGCAAAACCCGAGTTGTTCTTTCCAGTCCAAGTGACCCATTTGGCCGCGTTTGACCTGCTGGCTCCGCGCTGCTGCTCCTCCTCGTGCAGCTCCACAGGGAGGTGGGTTGGAGCACAGATGCTGATGTTGATACTGCCTGCCCCTGCTCAGTGATGCAGGGACTGCTCAAAGTTCCCAGCTGGGCATGGCTAGGCAGTAGCCATCCCCTGGGAAGTTCCCAGGCTCAGACTGTAGTGGGATTGTCCATCTCCTGGCTTTTCCTGCTTGCCTGCTTGTCCATCGCTGCACTGGGGAGAGGGTTGGGACACAGCGGGCACAGTGTCCCCAGGGACCCCCATGATGACCCCTGAAACTGCAGCAGCTCCAAGACCCTCTTGGGGGCAAGACAGCAGGGCTGGCGCTGCACCGGTGGTGCTTGCAAGGGCCTGGCTGCCCTGCCGAGCTGCCCAGGGCTCTGCTCAGTGGGTGAGCGGGGAGTGGTCTCTCAGCCCCACAACATCCTGTGAGTCAGGCTGCACAAAGCAGCCCCAGTTTTTTCTTGAGGCACAGGGAAGGTTGTCTGGGTCCCCCCTGGGAGTGGTGGTGGTGGTGGTGGTGGGCAGCGGTCCCATTCAGCCACCCCGTCCCTTCAAGCCCCCCAAGGCTGCATGCGGGGTGTCCTCTGCCACACTGGTGCAGACCAAGTGTTTCTCCAGACAGCAGCTGGGGTGCTGCACCCGAGTTAAATTTTCTATGTGGTTTTATTCTTGGAGATAATGTCCCCACCTTGTTACATCGGGTTACATGCACTCAGCTGGCTGCCACTGTGGGAAAGGAGCCCTTGTGGGGGTGAGGTGTGGAGGAGCTGGGATGTGGGGCACAGGCATCCCACAGGACTCCAAGGAGCCGGTACCCCAAGGAGCCGGTATCCATGCCAGGGACATAGGCAGGGCTCTGTCTGCAGGCCTGAGGAGGAGGAATGGGTGGAAAGATGTCTGATAATTCCAATTGCAGAATCAGCATCAAGGTAGAGTTTATGGAAGAGATGGGGTGAAAGTCCCTCATCCCTTTTGCTGTAGCTGTCTGGGGATTTGTAAATCCATGTGCACCCCAGCAACACCCTGGAGGTGCCGGTGCAGGGAGAGCTGGAGCTCAGGGTGGGGAGGCTGTGGTTCCACAGCCAGGGGCCTGTTGCTTGCACTGTGCAGGGTCAGGTCCTTTGGATCTGCAATTTTCTGGGGCAGCTCTGGAGACCAGTCCTCCACCCCAGGGACCCCTCAGTCCCCAGGGTGCCTGGGTCTTCCTGCAGTGCAGGGGAAGGTGCATCGATGTTAGCCTGAAATGTCTCTTCTGGGCCATGGCGGTATTAAGGGAGGTAATCGGCTTAGCCCTGCCAGGCGCTTTTGGGGGGGCACAGCGTCAATGTGGTCAGGGCACTGGGGACAGGATGCTGGAGACTAGAGGGGTTATGGGGGTAACAGGGGTGACAGTGTGGCAGGGGCAGGGGGAACAGAAGGGGTCACAGGATGGACAGTATGCTGGGGACAGGAGGGGTGATAGCACAGTGGGGACTCTGGGAATGAGAAAGTTAATGGGGGCTGCTGCATCGGTGTGGTGATGGGGATGTTGTGGACAGGATGGTGGTTTGGTGCCCAGGGACAAGAGGGGTGATGGGATGGCCTCTCCCCAGGTGCAAGGTGCTTGGTCCCTGGGCACAGGGTACAGGAGCTGCCATCAGTCCCATCCCTGTATTAAACCCATAGGGTCTGGTCCCTGAGGTGGGTAGTGGCTCCCTTGGACTAGATGCCCCCAGAAGCCCAGGGCCTGGCCCCAATGCCACTGCCAGCGCTGAGGTATCTCCCTCCTGTGCCTGGGCATAACCCAGCACTGCTGCCGCTCCAAATGGCAGCTGCAGGCCTGTAATTAGCCACTTAGTCAGCTAACGAGAATTGCAACGGGAAGAAACTGGCCGTTAAGGCCTGGAGTGAGCTTTGAATTGAAGGAAGGAAACACAGCCGGAGCAGGTCCTGGTCCCTGCCTTATCCCGTCCAGGAGCACCACGGGCTGCAGCTGCCTGTGTTAACCCATGCACACCGTGGCACATGCTGGGGCACTTCCTTCTCGGATGGACAATGGCAAAGCCTATGAGGGGTATTTGCAGTTTGAGTGGGAACCCATTGCTCCATGTGGGTGACATGAGAGATGACATGTCAGCTGAGTGCTCGCAGGGACCCTGACTCATCGTGACACAGGGGTTCCCTGGGCTCCTGGCCCCTGTTCCGTTCCTACAGAAAGGAGACTGTGGTGGAGGTGGAGGCAGGAGGTGTGGAAATTACAGGCCTCCAGTGCACCCGTAGCACCCCTGGCTGCAGCTCAGGCCAGGCTGGGGGTCAGTGGGGGACTGCTCCTGGGGAGCCCGCAGCTCTCTTGTGGGCAAGGAGCTGTTCTGCCTCAGGGAGTTCATCATCTCGAATCTGTCAGGGAGAGAGAGGGCCCTAAATCGGGAGAGAGGGCGGCCCGGTGAGCTGCTGTAACGTGACCCATTCTGCAGCCATCATTCCTGGCTTCCTGGCTAGGAAGGAGAGGGTTTCCCTGAGCTGGCTCTTCACATGCAGCATATACCCCAAAATCCAGCTCTTTTGGCCCCATCTGCAGCCCTTTTTCAAGAGCCCTGGGATGTTGCATGCACCAGCACCCCTGGGACTCAGCTGTGCATCCCATGGACCCCCAGTTTCTGTGTTGATGAGAACTCTCAGTTCCTGGGCGCTGCCCCATGGGACACGATGGCCCTGCAGGTCTTTATTGCTGGTGGTGGCTTAGTCAGAGCAGGTGTAGCCGTGGGTGCAGCCCCGGGGGTGTGGGTGCTGCAGCCCCAGCAGGGGCACACATCCTGGATGTGACAGCCTCTGCAGGGCTGGAGTTGGGGCAGTCAGCATCCAGGGTTGTTGAGGCTGGGGTACCCCAGGGGGATCTTGCTTGGCTTGATGCCCTCCTCACTGGCCGCAGGCAAGGAGCTGCCCAGTCTCTGCTGGGGTCTGGATCTGTGGTTTTCTGGAGCTGTTTCCACCGATGCCAGTGCAATTTCCTGCTCACACAGCCCTGCCAATCCAGCTCTTTCATTTGCACAGCAGGCAGGCTGCCAGGGCAAGGAACAGGGAATTTTCTGGCCTAGTTAAGGGGTTTGAGTAGTGATGACACAAAATTCCACTCCCTCAGCCTGGTAGAGATTGCCTGGTTCTGTCCCAGCCTGGGATCTCAGGAGCAACTTGGGATTTTGGGGTGCTTGTAGATAGGATCTCCTCTTGAGCAGGGACAGGCTCTGGGGGAACACTGGTGGTTGGGAGGTGACGTGTTCGGGGATGCCGAGGGCTTGGCATCTCTCTACCTCTGCAGGAGCCTGGCTCAGTTCCTCCTGGCCCTCCCTTTCCCTCTTGGCATTGAACCTGGAGCAGGACAAGGCTCTGGAAGCCCATCCTGATGGCCTTGGGGCTGCAACGTGGGTGCCCACCACACTGTCTGCACTGCCTGTAGCCCAGGGCTCTGGGATGGCGGCCCCAAAGCAGCAGCAGCAGGATGAGCGTGGGGGTGGGGGTGGGAGGTGGCAGTGGGGGGAGTGCTGATGAGGCCTTTTTCCATCATTCCTGGGTGGGGCTGTGTCTGGTGGGACTGCCCCGTCGGTGGGAGCAGGGTGCAGTGAGGTGTTTGCTGTGCAGGCATGGGGACTGCTCCCAGGGGTTCCCTATCGGTGTTCCCTGTCCCCAGCCTGTGGCACAAGGCTGCTGGTGCTGTTTCTTGACCGTGACAGAAACTATGCTGGAGATCATCTCTGCCGGTTGTACCAGACCTCAGCACCCACCAGCCAAAGCTGGGAGCCAGGACACAAGCCCCAGTGGCCTCAGGGATTGGAGCTGGTGGCATGTGGCATATGCCAGGCCAAATCTGCTGAAGCACAAAGAAACTCTTGCAGCTGCTCCCCCACCGGTGGACTAGCACGCACCGGTGCTGCTGCAGGACATGGGGCCAGACTGGTGGCCATGGCTGTGCCACATGTTCTGTCCCCAGCAGTGACCAGCGTCCCCTGACTCCTGGTTTGTGGGGTCAGAATTACAGAGAGCCCTGCTCCGCTTTCTCTGCATGGGAGGGGGCTTGTCTGCTGCATTTTCAGGGGCAGGAGCACAGCAGTGACATGAGCAGCTGCTGGCAGTGGCAGGGCGTGCACGGGGACTGCCTGAGCAGTGGTGCCAGCTGTGTCCAGGAGTGGGCATTGCTCCGGGACTGCAGCCCGGTCCCCTCTACCTGCTTCCTAGTGCAAGGGACAGCAAGGCAGGGGGATGCAGCTGGGTCAGGAAGCCCACTGGGTCTCGGCCACCAGCAAGGTGTCCATCCTGCAGTCACTCCATGTGTCACTCGTGGCTAGTGTGTGTCACCTCTGGTTGGTGTGTGTCACCCGTGGCTGGTGTGTACAGCATCCAGCCTGGCATTGTTACTGCAGCTGCTGGCAGTCATGCTGTGACTGCCCCTGACTCACCTCGGGACCCACATCCCTGGGCATGGGGCAGGGGAGGTGAGGTGCTGGGGTGCCTCAGCAACCCATGTGCCTGCCCGCTGCTGGACAGCTGCACTGCCCCTGCCCAGGGAGGCTGTGGACAGGGGGAAGCCAGACCTTCAGAGCTGGCGTCTTGTTGGGGCATCACGCCTGCCTGATGCCTGCCCATCAGCCTGTCCAGGGCCTGCTCCAGAGCACTCCTTCAGAGCCAGGAGCAATTTGCAGAGCTGGGAGGGAGCCACGGCCAGTGCCAGCTGGCAGAGGAAGTACTGGGAGGGCAGGCAGGCTGCAGGCAGGGCCCACATTACCTGGGTGGAGGAGGATAACGAGGAAGAGGAGAAGGAGTGACCTTGGCGTGGAGCTGGCAGAGACCACAGCACTGCAGGCCCTGCGGGGGCTGCCGCCACTGCTGGAGCTCTGCCATGCCCTTGCTGTGGTCTTCCCTCAGCCTCAGCCAGCATGCAGGGGCCCAATGTGGGAGTGAGACCTGCACCCCCTTTCCCCAGACACCCCAATATCCTCCCATGCTCAGTGCCCATGTCCCACCAGCTGCCGTGTCCTGCTACCATAGAGGGGCCAGATCCGGTGGTCCTGGTCAGGCTGCTCTGTGCCCACCTGGCTGTGCAGCCAGTGCCCAGAGGACTGTGCCAGCTCACACTGTTGGCACTGGCGCTGGCAGCTGAGAGGGAGGCTGAGTGTTGGTTGTGCCGGGACCTTAAACACTCACACCAGTGCTCAGCGCTAATTAATTATCCTCTTACATTCACTTTCATCTCTCTATCTGCAGCAGTGATGCAGCAGGGGCAGTCCCTGCCTCCCCGGCCTCACAGATGTCCTCCTTGGGCTTATTTTTGTTTCTTTTTCACCTGTATGTTTTGGCATGAGTGTGGAAGAGCTGCTTCACCCAGTCTGTGACTGCCAGTGGCTCCATGCCCTGCCTGGGCACCCCCTGTCACAAGCACTCTGCTGGCCCTGAGCACCACCCTGGACGCCTGGCACAGCTGTCGCCGGGTGAGTCCTGGGGGATGGAGCTTTGTGCTGAGCTTTCCCCCGTGGATAACACATCCAGAGGTCTGTTCCTGCTTACACGTGTCCCCATCTCCTGGCCGCCTGCTGTCTGTGTGTGCCAGCTGGTGAGTGTCCCATGCCCCTCCTGGCCTTGGGCTCGGCTCCTGTCTGGGCTCCTGCCTGCAGGGAGCCATTTGGCTCCTCCAGCTCGGTTTAAGGGGTTACCCTGCTTGTGCTCTTCCAGGCTCCCTGCCCACCTGCACAGGAGTTGAGCACCAGGGCACGGCAATGACAGCAGCTGGAGCATCCTCCTCCTCCGGGCACCCCTGGCACATCTGGATGGCAGCATCTTGGCTGTGCTGTGTCTGGCGCTGGCTGCACATTCCGTATCGTTCATTGCTCACTCCTCTGCTCTGCACTATCCTGCTGGCAGGGCCATGCAGGGTTAGGGTCCCTGCAGGACCCCAGCTGGACCCCAGCTTGGGTCCCTCTGCCCATCCGCCTTGTGGCCAGGCCATGCTGGGCTGCACTGGTGCCAAGCAGGGGGCATGGTTGGGGTGGGGAGATCCCAAACTCCCCCAGATTCAACAGCAGCCCTGCAGGTGCAGAAGCAAGACTGGGAGGTGCTGCAGCAGGCATGCTGGCACTGGTAACAGGTGGGTGGCATGGTGGTGACATGGCCACAGCTGCGTGGAATTGGGACCCACAGGCTTCGAGGTGGGCTCAGAGAGTGGCAAAGCCCCTGTGGAGCCCCTCAGCCCACAAGGTGCCCACACAGCGATGCCAGCTCACCAGTCACTGGCTGGTGACACGTGGGGAGCTCTGAATTGCAGCCAGTGACAGCTGGGCAAGCACAGCTTGTTCCTCAATCAGAGATAACAGCCTTTGCTGGGATCCAATCTGTGCTTTATTTACCCAGTTGCTGGACTCTGTCTCGGGACTCTGCCCCCATCACTCCTCACAAGGTGGCTCTGAGGGTCTTGTCGATGTCTGGCGCTGTGGGTGACCCACACTGGGGCGGCTTCCTCCACCTGTGATCAGCTTTTGGCAGCACCTGTTTTGGGGGGAGGTGTTTCCATGAGCCTGTGGCACAGACAGGGGCCCCTACAGGTGTGTCCCCCAGTGCCTCACAGGGCTGTGACGTGTCCCCAGCCTGAGGCTGCACGGTGCCACAACCTCCTCCTGCCCCAATTTTTAAACAGAGCAGCCTTGAGAGTAACCCTGGGGAGGTGAAGCCAGGAGCCAAGTCCAATTTCTGTGCTTAAACATCAGATTATTTGCCCATAATCTGATTATTTGCCACTAATTGCCCCCTCGCCACGTGGCCAAGCCACACACAATCCCCGGGGAGCAAATGGTCCAGCAAAAAACTGCTCCCATGGGCACGGTGGGCTCTTCCCCCCATCCCGAGCTCACCCCCTCCAGGCTGCTGTGCCTGACCTGGGTGTCAGCCAGCATTAAAATTGCAGTTGCTGCACCCTTGCCAGTGCTAGCCGAGGTGGGGAAGGTGTTAAGTTCCTCATGGAGTGCAGTGGGGAGTTGTCTGGACACAGACTGGGGGTTCTGAATAGCAGCTGCACCCTCCAAGGAGCAGTTGGATGGTGAAATATGGCCACGCAAAGGCAGGGGTTGCATATCCCGCTTGTGTGGCTTTGGGGTGACATCTTTCCTGCACCCTTGCTGGGGGAGCAGAACTGTCATGATTTGTGTCCTGGCAGTTCCATCCTGTTCCAGGACTCTCCACTGCGTACAGGGTGCTGCCCCCTCGCCCCTGGTGTGCTGCAGGGCTGGGAATGCTCAGGACTGCCCCCACAGCTGTGGTGCCCTTTGCCGTGAAGTGCCCGGTGCCGGGGCTGTCCCTGGTGTTGCGGTCCCCAGGCACAGCCACAGAGGACGGGCAGGTGGCCTGTGCATTGCCGGTGCCGGTGTGGGTGGTGAGGGCTGGCAGGGACTGCTCGGGGCGCGTGGGCTGGGGCTGGGAGCCGACTCCTGCCGTGACTCATTGCCAGGCTGGGGGCGGCCGGCCTGTCCCCGCGCCCAGTGCAGCCCCACAGTCCTGCTCCCTGCCTGCTGCTGCCTGCGGGAATGCTGCGGGCACGGCCGTGCATGGCAGGGGAGGGGCAGCTGTGTGCAACAGCCCCATCCAGTTGTGCAGCCCCATCCAACTGTTGTCCCATCCAGCTCTTTCTCCCACACAGTTGTGCCCGGCCTGAGCACTGGGTGCACTGAGGGGCACCTGGTTCCACACTGCCGCCAGCTTCTGTGGGAGAGACACTCGGGCTGCAGCAGGACCAGCAGTGTCACCATCAAAGCCAGGACCTCAGCATGTCCCCACAGCCTCCCACCGCAGGTGGCACCCAAGTGCTGGGTCTTCATGTCATAGTTCCTCTCTCCAGCTCTGCACATGGTTAGCCACCATCACCTGGTCTAGGACTCAGCTTTGTGTAGGACATGGGGACCTTGTGTCCCCCAGGGAGGTCCTGCTGGCCTGAGAGCAGCTGGGGTGAAGACCTAGCCATGATGGTACTGCCGTGGCACAATGGGTTGATGAGGCTGGAGCCTGAGGGACTCATGCCTGTACCTAGGGAGTGGAGACTCCCTGGGGCTGACATGGGCATGAGATGCCCCATGAAACTGCAAGCGAGGTTTGGGGTGCGGTGCAGCGCCAGGGAGGGCTGGCTCCCATTCCTTCTTCCAGGGAATGCTGAAGGGATGGGAGCCTAAGTGCTGGTGCCAGCACTGTCACACCCTGCTGAGGCTTTGGGGGAGTTGGTTTGGGACTTTTGGTTTGACAGTCACCCCAAAAGCATCGGTCTGTGCTGGTTGGATTTCATCTCCCCATGCAGGGCAGGCAGGGACAGGAGATCCTGGTCACTGCCAGCTTTGCAGTGCTCAGAGTGTCCTGCAGCACTCCCATTGGGTGTCCCATGGGATGGTGGCACCCGGGGGCTGGGGACCCTTGGGGGAGAATGGGCACTGCATGCCTTGTGCAGGTCATGGAGTCACAGACTATCTCGAGTTGGAAGGGACCCATGAAGATCATCGAGTCCAGCTCCTTGGTCATTAAGCTCGTGGTTAATTGCAGCCAGTAATGGCTCTGTGGAGGCAAAGCGGGGCTGAACAAGCCCATCAATAGTCAGGAGCTGCAGCAGAAGCAGTCATGGGCAGCCCGGGGCAGCTGGGTCCCACTTGAAGAGGCCATGAGCAGACCTGGGGGCGTGTTTGACCCCTCTCCTCCTCCTGAGCTGTTTTTTCCTGTTCCCACAGTAGCGTCGTGTCCCCGGAGCCTGGACTGTGCCCTGCAGCGCCGAGAGTTCTGCCCGCCGGGGTCAGGTGCCTGTGGGCCCTGCCTGCCCCCCTTCCAGGAGGACGACCACGGGCGCTGTGTGCAGAAGCAGCTCTCACCCAGTGGTAGGTGCACCCACCCTCCAGCCCTCTGCCTGCACACCTACCTGCACACCCACCCTGCGCCTCTGCAGCTCTGTGAAGTTCTGTGCCTCAGGGCAGCCCCCCACCCCAGCACTACCCCATCCTCTTCCTTCTCTCACTGGCAGTTGTATCTCTGTGGGGACAGCTGCTCCTCTCCCTCTCACCCCACTCGCCTCAGTTGGGGGGTGGTTTTGGGCTGGCAACCCCATCCTGCTCTACATGCATCCTGCTCTGGTGACTGTGCGTGGCCCTGCCAGCACCGTGGGGAGGCCAGGACCTCCAAGGACAGAAGTCAGACAGGCAGCTCCCCCTGCATCTGAACTCCATGCAGACGTGGAGGGGTCCTCTGGGTTTTGGGGAATTGCTTTGTGTTGTTGAGCATGTTCAGGGTCCTGTCAGGGTGCAGTTGGAGTTGTCCTTCGCCCATGGCTCAGCCCAGATGGGTACATGGAGGATGTCAGAACCCAACATGCCTTCAAGTGCCATTCCTCCCGGCAGGAGAATTACGCTGTAAATCAGAGGGGAGACCCCCAAAGCAAGGCCCTTTGGCTGAAATGAGAGGGATGGCTGGGGGAGACGAGAGGGGATGGCACAGGGATTGGGTCTAGACTTGGCATTTGACAGCAGTCAGCGCCCCTGCCACGGGCTCTTCATCCACTGGCACTGGATGGCTTTAGCAGTTGCTTATAGTTTATTTTTTAATGTGAAGTCTTGAGAGCAAATTCCCCTCTCGGAAGGGCTGCACATGCGCTGGCGTCTCCATAGCAACCTAGCTCCTTTCTGAAGGATGTGGCCACAGTTGCATCCTCACCCAGAGAGATGCAGGACCATGGTACCATACTCTAAGGACCCACCATGAGAGGATGGTGACACCAACGTCTCTCCCAGTCCCATCCTGTTGTCCCAAGCAATGCCACTAGCTTGTGGTAGCAAAAGTGTGAAGACTGTGGTAAGTAAAAAAGAGGGATCCCCTCCCAAATGCTCTATTTTAGCATCCTGAGGATGCCCAGCTCCTCTTGGCAGGGAGGCACAATTTATTTTTCCATGGGGGCTTTTGCATCCTGCCTGTACCTTTGTCTGGTAGCAGCACCAGAGAAGGCTGTGAGGATGAAGAGGGGCTGTGATAGCTGCATTTAGGGGGGGATACGAGGCAAACGGGGTTGCTGCAGCCCAAGGATGCCTAAGCCTTTAAGGGGATACCCATGCAGCCGTTCTGCTGCGTGGGCAGCCCCTTTAAAGCGTTATGCATCCTTGCGCCACTTGTGACTGCTGGTGACACTGATCCTGGGATCCTGCTCCCGTGCCATCCCCACAGTTCTGGGCAGAAGCATGGGCAGGAGCCAGGGATCCTGTCTCAAGAGCAGCTTTTTGGGGTGAAAAGCACCATTTGGGGTCTCAGGAGAGTGATGCACGTGAATGGTGTGTTCCTGCTATTGTGTGTAGGGTTCTCGGCGTGCCCGGCACATCATCAGCACAGAGGTGAGATGGGATGCAGGGAATCTTGATACAGTGCATCCCTCAGCTGGCTGCCTGCACCTGGCTGCTGCTGTCTTGCACAGGGCTCTGAGCCCCCCAAAATCCCACAAACACCATGGTCCTGCCTGTGTCTGTGCTGGGATGGGTTTGAGTGATGTGCTTTGACACAGTGGGTCTCATCCCTGCTTCTGCTTGACCAGCATGGAGCCCCACTGGGCTGCAGGAAGCACTTTGGGAAAAGGGGGGAAAGGGGCCTCAGCTCACAGACATGGGCGTTTCCCCTTCCCTGCTTGCTGTGCTGCCAGCACCGAGGAGGACATCAGCCATCCTGGGGCAGGACTATAGAAATTAGTGGATTTGTAGGAATTTTGTGCCCTCCTGTGGACACTGTCAGTCACAGGTTTCCTCAGCTCAGGGAGAAGCCACATGTGTCTCTCCTTGGTCCCTGTTACCCCCAAACTGTCAGGGTAGGTGTGTGTCCCAGAGCTGAGCCCTGAGGAGGAAGAAACCCTGAGGAGAGGCCAGGGGCAGAGCAGAGGTGCTGGGGGGCTGCGTGCCAGCCTGGCCATGCCATCCTGCTGCAGCAGCGGTGGCAACTACCATGAGGGGGCACCCGCACCCTGCACGAGCCCTGCCTGCACCCCTGAGTTCTCTGTGCATGTCCTGATCGCCCTGTGTGTGTCCATGTGCCCTGTCCCTGTCCTGTCCCTGCCCTGCCTGCCCTCTGTGCCCTGCCTGGATCCTGCCTGGACCGTTTTCCTCCCAGCATCTCTGCTTCTACTCCTGGGGCAGTCAGGCAGGAACTGGGGCTCACCCCGGCCCCCTGTTCCCTGGAGCAGCTCACGCCCAGCATCTTACACACCCACAGTGCCTGGCAGGACCCAGCCCTTGGTGCCCTCAAATGTGTGGTGGCAACTGTGGCATCACTGGGGGAGGTTTAGCTGCTACACAGAATGGGAGGTGGGCAGCTTTTAGCCGCTGGAGGAGAATTTGGGATAAAGCTGTTTTGTGCAGATAAGTGGCACAGCCCAGGCGCTGCAGCAACGCCAGGGCTCCAAACTGCTACCTCAGTTTCCCATGTGCCACTTCACACACTGCTGGCACCCTGCCCTCTCTCACAGAGTCTGCAGGACCTGCTGCCTCTGGCACAAGGGCAGATGCTGTTGCTCTTGATCCTTCAGCATTTGTGGGGTGTAAATCCCACCAAAAGCAGCAAGGACACACACCTGTCCCGGGGCCCAGCTTTGGGAGGGCTGCATCTGAGGGGGCTCGGACTCACCACCACCTGTGTTTGCTGGAGCTGGGACAGGAGCCCCTTCCTGGGGGTATTGGTCTGGCCCTGGGGGTGGGCATATGGCTGCAGCCCACAGTGCCTGCCTCCCACCTCTTCTCCTGTAGGACGGACCTCTGTTCCCAGCCTGGAGGCAGAAATTGATTTTCTCGCAGATGTGCTGGCCAGGCAGGACGCTCCTCACCACCACCCGCTACAGGATGGCAGACCCAGAAGTAAGTGCTCACTCCCTGCTCCCAGTGGTGCCAGGGGCCCCATGGGAGCCAGACCATGCACCCCAGGCTGGTTTGCCCTCTGGAGCTGCCCAGGCATCACTCACTGCTCTGTGTTCTCCTGCAGCCACCCTGGTGCCTGACGGTGGCAGACAGCGCATGGCCAGTGGGCTGAGAGAAGGGCATCTGCAGCAGGGTCCCGCTGGCACCATGGCAGCCACCACCCTCCCCACCACTGCCACGGTCCAGAAATACCCAGTGGAGGCGTCTCCCATCCCTGCAAGTGACAACATGGTGCTTGGTGAGACCCTGGGAGTCAGGAGAAGGGGTTTCACACCCTCACCACGGAAGCATGGGCTGGTGTCACCATGCCGCTGGTGTCACCATGCTGCTGGTGTCACCATGCCGCCAGCTCACCTGCTGTTCTTTGGTGTCCCCTCTGCCTCTGCAGGACTGATTGTGGTGTGCACAGTGGCTGGTATCTCAGCACTGATCGTGGCGGCCGTCTGCTGGTGCAGGTGAGCTGGGGCTGCCGACAGTCCCCCGGTGACCCTGTGCCCAGGGCAGTGTATTCCCATGCTTCCCAGGCAGGAGGGGTTGGAAGAGAGGCAATAGCTGCCTTTGCCAGTCTCTCCAAGGCATGGTATCAGCTGGCCAGGGCAGGAGGACAGTAGTGAGACACCCCTGTGTCAGATCCAGGCTCCTGGGAGTGGGTGGCACCTGGTGTGGGCATCACTGTGGCACTGGGTGCTGACAATGCCAGCACGCTGGTGCCTTGTGCCTTGATGCATGGGATGGAGGTGGCTATGCCTGTCATGGTGCCATCCCAGGGAGCAGGGCTGACCCTCTAAGGGTCACTGGCTCCTGAATGGTCACTGACTCGTCTGCTCCTATAGCTCCCCATATCCACTAGGATGGACTGGAGAAGTCATTGTGCCCCACACTGGGCATTGTGCCCCACACCTCAGATCCTGGGTTCAGTTTTGGTCCCCTTGTGGCAAGAAAGACGGTAGGAGCATGTCCAGAGAAGGGAATGGAGCTGGGGAAGGGTCTGGAGCACAAGTCTTATGAGGAGCAGCTGAGTGAGCTGGGAGGGCTCAGCCTGGAGAAAAGGAGGCTCAGGGGGGACCTTCTTGGTCTCCACAACTCCCTAACAGGAGGGTGCAGCCCGGGATGGGGTTGGGCTCTGCTCCCAGGGAATAAGTGATAGGATGAGAGGAGGTGGCCTCAAGTTGTTTCAAGGGAGATTTAGGTTGAATATTAGGGAAGATTCGTGGAAAGGGTAGTCAAGCATTGGAAAGGGCTGCCCAGTGAGGTGGTGGAGTCACCATCCCTGAAAGTGTTCAGGGATGAACATGTGGATGTGGACTCTGGCAGTGCCAGGTTAATGGTTGGACTTGATCTTAGAGAGCTTTCCCAACCTTAGTGATCCCCTGATTCCGATTCCCCTCCCTGGCAGGCTGCAGAAGGAGGTCAGGCTGGCACAGAAAGCAGACTACTCAGCCCAGCGAGCAGCCAGCCCCCTGCCCTATGACAAGATCTCGGTAAGGCGCTCACGTCCCTCCCTGTGGTGTGTTCGGCACTCGGGCCCCAGTGCTCTGCTGGAGGGATTACCATGCAGTGGAGACCCTCCACCAGCCAGGCTGGGGCCCTCCAAAGCCCAGTCACCACAGCTGTTCCTGCTCTCTCCACAGCCCGGGGACAAGACACTGGCTCAGAGTGCCCAGATGTACCACTACCAGCACCAAAAGCAGCAGATGCTCTCCCTGGAAAAGTAAGCAGCCTGGGAACAGACTGCATGTCCTGCCATTCACTGGGATGGCCCTAACTGTCCCACTGTGCTTCACCCCCTCTCTACATCTTCTTCCCCCCAGGCATAAAGAGGAGCCCAAGCTGCCGGACTCGGCATCATCTGATGAGGAGAATGAGGATGGAGACTTCACCGTGTATGAGTGCCCTGGGCTGGCTCCGGTACGTGGGTGCAGGAGGACCAGGGGTCCCTGTGCGTGTGGGGGTGTCCAACATGTGCCTGAGATGTGCAGTTCCTTGTGGGGAGCCTTTTCCACATGTTCTTCATCAAACCTTGCAGTGGTCCAACCCCTCTGGTTCCCCCATGTCCCTGGCCAACTCCCACTGAAGCTCTCTGGTGGGCAGAAGTGCATGTCCTGGCACAAGGCTTTTCCCTGGGAGCAGAGAACTAGAGTAGCCCATGGCGTGCCTGACCCACCATCCCTGTGGTGACAGGGACATGGTCACCCCTCCGGCTCCTGGGCACCAGGGTTGGGGGGGCTCATCCTGGTGTCACCCCAACGCCTGGAGTGTAGACCTGTGACCCCTCACAGCCGGAGACGATGTTCCTGGCTAGCAGGGGACCTCGGGGAAGGGCAGCTCTTAACAGCCCTGGGTACAAAGAGCACAAAGGGACGAAGAGGAGCCTTTTACATGGTAATAGCTGTGGAGCCCGGCCATCAGGGCCCAGATCGAGGGTCATCATTGGGTCTTTACAGGCTCATTAAAGGGCACTTGATGGCAGGCAGGCAGTCTGAGGAACTCTATTCCTGCCAGCCAGCCTGGGACTGCTGTCCTGGGGTCCCCAGCCCAGCTGTGGGATCCCATCCCACCCACGACCCTAGGTTTTACACATCACCCCACCCCATCCACTCCTGCCGGGGAGGCAGCACCTTTCCGTCGTGATGTGAGTCCTGGTGTTTGTCGTCCATCGCAGCCCACTAGGTCACCCCCCGCCCCCTCCCTGCCGGGCTGGGATTCAGACCCAAACCCCTTGGGATGGGGCCGCTTAATCCCAACTGTTTTCTGACCTCCCGCCTTTTCCTTCCCCCATCCCTCTCCCTCCTCCACGGCAGACCGGAGAAATGGAAGTAAGAAACCCGCTGTTTGACGACTCCTCCTTACATCCCTCCAACCCCAAGTCGCACCAGTAACCACCCCCCGTCTCCTGCGCCCAAGCTCGCTACAGACTGTGCCCGCGGCCATGCCTGGCGGGGCAGCCGTGCCGGAGGGCACCCACAGCTGGGCCGAGGGACGCTGACTCCGCGCTGCCAGACTGTTCGACGCCTGCCCAATAAACACCCCCTAACAGCTATGGGGGGGGGGAATCGCCCCCGTTTCCAGCGTCCTTGTCCTCTTTGCTGCTGGGATTGCGTCCCCGTCTTGCCCTTTGCACACTGCTCTCGCGGACGTGGGGGGGGGCAGCTGCTTTGGAACACAAATTGGCGAGGGGGCCTGTGGCATCAGCACCGTCCCTTTGTAGTTGGCTTTGAGGAGGGGGCTGCTGCCGTGGCTGCTGCCGTGGCTGCAGCTGGGCTGATGCATAGCAGCTGGGAAGGGGCCAGCGAGAGGGTCAGAAAGCAGGAGAGGGCCAGCGGGCTGGGCATGTTCATGCCCGGCATCAGGGCTGCCAGCCTGCCCACAGCCCCTCTTCCAGGCATGGAGCTTTTCCCTGGAGCAGGTGGCATCTCTAAGGGCTTCAGTGCGCATTCTGCCCCCTCCACCCCATCCTGGGCAGCTCCTGGGAGCAGGATAGTGCTCTGCGAGCCAGTGGCAGGAGGAGGAGCTCGAGCAGGCACTGGCATCGCTCCCTGGGATTCCCCTTCAGATGCTGCCCTGTGCTCTGACCCCTTTAGGGGTGCTGGGCTTCAGGGGCATGGAAAGTCCCAGTGCCACTGTGGCCTGGGAGCCCACATCAGGCTGTGCTGGCAGAGGATAGGCTCTCTCTTACAACAGGCCTCAGTGGGGTAAAAGCTCAGAAAAAGGGTTCAAGGTTTTGTTTTTAAGATTATGTGGCCACGGGGAAGGAAGGAACAGGACTGGAGTGAGCCAGGGTGGAGGGGGGTAGCCACGGCATGGGGGCTTTGCTGTGCTGCTTCAAACCCCACAGAGCCTATGCCCTGGCAACATCCCTGTGGAGCCTGGCACTTTGTGCTCTCTGGGCATCCCTCTGTGGCAGGCAAGTCTCCACTGCTCCATCCCAGGCACCTCTCAGGCCTCAGACACTCTCTGCACCCCTCTGTTGCCCATGTCTAGCCTCACCAGCCCTCACCTATACGTTCTTGCTTGGAGCCCAGTGCTGCTCCTCAAAGCCTCCCCGGTACATTGGCCGTAAACCCCTCCAGTGGAAGGCCCAGAACAGGGTTTGGGTTACTTTGCACAGATGTGGCTTCATGTCCAGACCCTGTTGTGGACTGTCACAGCCACAGGCGACCCGTTGCACTCCCTGGAGCCATTGCATGCTCAGGCAGGCACGGGCAGGGCAGGCAGCAGTGGCAGAGATGTGCTGGTGAGTGGTGGTGGCATGGGACCGTCCCTGTCCCTGATGGGGTGGCTGACAGAGGCCATCTTGGCACAGATTCTGTCCCCATGTCCCGCACTCCCCCTCCCCTGGGCTGCTGTCACTCTCCCCACACCTCTCGTCGTTGTTGTATGAATTGCAGTTCTTTTAAAAGGAGATTTTATTAAACTACCATGTTTGAGACCCATGCAAGTGTGTGGTGTGGGGTCCGCGGCTCGGGGGGCTCCTCTCGACAGCGGGGTGGGACAAGGGGACGGGGAGGGAGGATGCTATGGGAACAGAGAGCAGCCATCCTACTTCTGCAGCTGGAGGAGTGTTCAAACCCTTCCCAAAGGTTTTCCCAGACACGGAAAGAACCGGGGATAATTTTCTTGTTTCACAGTATTTGCCAGGAGAGGTTTCTCCAGCAAAAGGTCGGGTGGGAGCCCCTGCAACCCAACCC
>VZRO01006072.1:27628-116295 GCA_013397915.1 Daphoenositta chrysoptera
GTTGTTTTTATTTTTTTTTTTTGTAAGGTTTTTGGTTGTAGTTTTTAAAAAGCAAAAATTTTTGTAGTGATCTAGTTTCCCAGGTGTCTCCTTCCGCCCTGTCAATGTAGAGTGGGGCTGGGGTGCTGTGCCCAGGGCCAATGGCCCTGGTGGCTCTGCCCACCCTCCTGGACAGCCAGGGTGAGCCGAGGGCTGGGGCAGAGGAGAAGGTGAGCTCCCCACCACCCCTCACCCCATGGCACAAGAGGGCTTCACCCCTGTGTGGGGCACCTGATGAGGCTTGTTTGAGTTAAAGGGTTCCCAGCATCACCTCCAGTCCCCCAGGCCCTCCCTGCTCTCCAGCCGCTGTCCCCCCGCCCCAGCCCAGCTGCCCAGAGACCTTTCCCTAGAGGGCCCAGTCCAGGGGGCCTAAACCACCCTGTCCATGCTGCTAGCACCCCATGCCTTCCAGCCTGCTGTAGTTAATGATGATTTTTTAATTTTTTGTTCTTAATCACATTCCCTCTGGCAGTAAAATAAATCTCAGAGTTCTTTGAGGCAAGAATGAGTTAACCTTTCCTTGCCTCCCTTGCATCCCTGCTCCTGTAGCCCAGCGGTTGAGGTTTGGCTGCATGCAGGGGTACAGCAGGGCTGGAACAAGGCACCCTAAGAAGGTGGACATGCCCCCATCATGCCAGCAACACCCAGCTTTTGGCTGCCTGCAGCTTGGCCTTCCTCCACGACTGGTGGCATCTTGGCCCTGGAGTAGTACCAACTTGTCAGGGCTGTTGCGCCCCCAAAGAAGAGTGGGTCAAAAGTGAAGGGAGGGGGTCATCTTCCACCCAGTTCGAGCTGTTGGTTTGCTGTAGCTGCCTCTGGGAAGATTGGAAGCAGTGTGAGCTTACTTGTAGGCTGCTCCAGCAGCTGCCAGGGACAGAGGACTAAGGAGGATGTAGCAGGGTGGACAGTGAAGAGGTCTGGAAAGCTGGGGCTGTCCTCGTTGTAGTATGATGGTGACAGGGGAGGGATGGATGTTCCCATAAGTGTGGTCCAGATGAGGCAGTCTCTGGGGGTGGTGATAACAACCAAGCCATGCAGGTCCGTTGGGCACTGGGAGCTGAGCTGGTGGGGTCAGGGATGTCTTGGGGGTGACCCTTCACTTTTCCCCACAACAGTCTCTCAGTTGGTTTGCCCCAGTCCGTTCTCTCAGGTGCCCTTCCCCTGAGCAGAATTAAATCCCCCACCATGCCCGTAGGGAAACTTCGGGAAAGCCCTGTTTTCAGCTTGATGGCTGGTGGCTGGGGCTTTGCTCTCTAGGGCTGCCAGGAATAGGGGCACCACAGGCAACTGCCTCACAGGGCACCTCGGGACCCTGCAAAGGGCTGGGCTGGGCTAGATGCCAGCCCTGTGGGGCAGGGCCCCCTTGGGTAGCTCTGCATCCCTGCTTGTTCCCCTGAGCCCCGTGCTTTGCCTGCCCACAGGGTAGGGGCACAGCCATGGGTGGCATCCACCAAAACTACCCCCTGTTGCTGTTGCCCAGTGCTGCCTGGCTCTTTAAGGGTGCGGGAGGCTGGCAGGGTCAGGAGCAACAATCTGAGACAGATGCTATCTCCTGAAGGTTTGCTTTTCTCCACATTTCCACTATCCAGTTTTCTGCTTGCAGCCATGCAAGAGCTGCAGTCACCCATGGGATCCCCACATCCTGCTAACCTGGCACCCCCTGCCTACGAGTACCCAGCATCTGTCTGTGGGCACCCACAGCCCCTCCTGTTCCACTTCTGGTTGACCCAGAAAGCAACAAAGCGGAAATCAGAAGCCACAGAAGTCAGAAAAACACTGTGCCGCTGCCACCTCATCAGGGCTGGGTCGGGGGAGGGATGTCCCCTCTGCCAACTCTCAGTCCTGCTGGGCACCCAGCAGCTCACAGGGTGGTAGAGGTGGGGTTGGGTGACTTCAGGGCCGCAGGGAAGAAAAATGGAAAGGAAATCTGTGACAAAAAGAGTTGTTTATATCAAGGGAGTTGATGGCACTGAGGGGCAAAGAGCAAGGCACAGATGAAGCAGTCAAGTCTTACCCCATGTCCAGTCACTCAGCCCCGATATCACCACTGATTCCAGATGGGTGCTTCCTCTTGGGCTGCCTGTGGTGCAGGGTGCCCTCTGTGCAGGGTGTGCAATGTGCAGGGTGCACATGGTGCAGGGTTTGCATAGTGCAGTGTGTGCACGTGCATATCGCCTCCAGGACTGGCTTTGCTTCAGGCTTGTACAAGCCTCCAGAGGCTGTCAGCTCACTGGCTTCCTGTCACAGCAGGGAGGGAGTGACAAACCACAGTGTCCCTCTGCCTGCCTGGCGGCACTGAGATTGCTCTGAGAGCATCCACTATCCTGTGGCTCCTCACGGGCACGGTGACACCCACGGCTCGGGGCGGGGAGGCAGGAAATGGGTGCTGCTGGGAAGAGGGGGAGCAGACACTGTCCTTCCTCCTTGGCCATGGGGAAATGGGCCCCCCCTGGGCTGGCCCCTGCTCCTCCAGCCCAGCCACAAATGCCACCTTCAGCAGAAGGTACTGGGAGGACATTCAGGATCACAGGGGAATGGTGGTGAGCCCTGAGCCACCCACCACCCCCGTTCCCTGCCCACACCACATGCACAGCCTCAGCAGCACTGTGCTACATATTTCCAAAGCACCCTCTGGTCCTGTCAGCACCCTGGCAAGGTGTTCAGTGTTGGGTCGGGGTGATAAGTCCTGTTTCAAAAGAAAGGAAGTCATGGGGAGTTGCTCGAAGTCCCAGTGTGGCAACAGCTGGGTTGGGAGGAGAGTGGGGGTTCCTGTCTTCTTTGGTCCATGTCCTGTGTGCAGGTGGGTGCCACACACACCTCCTGCCCCTGCCTGGATTCATTCCAAGGGTCCCGGCACACACTAGGAGTTGAACCAGCTCTCCAGGTCGGGATAGAGGTGGCCATGGGGCAGGTGGGGGTAGGCTGAGCAGATGGTGCAGATCCGCTCCCTCCAGTCGGTGTAGAGCTTCACACTGAACCTCCTCTGCCAGGCAAAGAACTGCCGGTAGCGGCTGGAGTTCATGGTCTTTAGGAAGGTGGCCAGCTCCTCCAGGGAGCCAAAGTCATTGACATGGATGAAGGAGTCTGCAGGAACAAACTGCTCATAGTTGGCCCTGGGTGGCCCCAGCACCACAGGCACTGTGCCGGCCAGCAGTGAGTTCCTCCAGAGTTTCTCTGTGATGTAGTCCCGGTGGATGGAGTTCTCGAAGGCCAGGTAGAACTTGGACTTTGATATTGTTGGCAAGAGGCAGTCCTTGCAGAGGGGCTTGTTGTTTGCTTTCCCATATATATTCACATGGAGGTACCTGGAGAGGTTTTTGTAGACTTCAGCTCTTTTCTGAGTCCTGTGGTAGTTGCTGATAACCCAGGACACCAAGTTGGTCTTTGCAGGGATGTTCACGGTGGCTGACTGGTTGGGCACAAGCTTGCCATAGGGGATGAAAATGTCCGAATCCTGCCTGTAGGTCATCACCCAGTTGAAGGTCTGGTTCCATTCTGCTAGAGCTCTAGTGTTGGAGGGGGACTCCAGGGAGACCCACACCCAGTTCTGCCCTGGCAGCCTCTCCTTGGGCAGTCTGTCCCGGCCAGGCTGGAGCCTGGAGTGGAGGAACACCACCACATTGGCCTGGTGCAGGAGCTGCCGCTCTGTGGTGAGCTGGCAGCCTGTGATGCCGTACAGCTCACAGCACACGTCCCTGCTGATATTGGGGACCTGCTTTGAGGGCCATTCCCACACCAGGATCACCAGTGGCTCCCTGTGTTTAGAATATTCTCCAGACCCCTTGGAGGGGTTGAGAAAGAACCTCAGGTTCCAGAGGGTGGTTACAAACACCCCGGCAGTGACCAAGGCCTTCACACCAGGTTGGCCCCATGGCGACCATCGCAGCGGCAATGGCCAGGGCACGCTCGTGGGTTGGCACCTCATCGGGTGACAGAGCTGACACCTGTGAGAGAGGAGAGGCCACGGAGGGCCATCAGCTCAGCTTGCTAGAGGCGAGGGGTGATGGTGAGGCACTGGGGCCAGAGGGGCCAGAGAAAGGGCTTCTCCATGAAACCTGGGCCTCAGCATCACCCCAGGACCCTCTGCTTCCCTGTGCCACAGAGTTCCCCATGCACCTGGTGTCACCCCAGGGTGGCCTTTGTTCATGCTCCTGCAGTCCCTGCTGACCTTAGGGGGAGCACAGATGCTGCTGGGAGGTGCAGAGCTGATAGGAAGTAGCCACCTGTGCCCTTCTGCCCCACCTGGCTGGCCCCACTACAGGCAGTCTTTGTTTGCTCTGTGCCTCAGTTTCCCCACCTGACACGCAGCCAGAGACTCAGTCCTCACTTCTTGCTTTGCCCAGAATAGGTCAAATCTGATATGCAGCCAGTCTTGCCACTGCTGTGCACCAAAGGACAAGGGGGAACATCCCAGTCCCACCTGAATAGCCCCATGGTGAGGCCTTAGCTGCAAAATGGGGTGACTCAGAAGTCCAAAACTCAGACGAGTGCCGAGTTTGGGAGTGTCCTGTCCAAGAAGTGTCCCCTCACCGCAGCATTCTCCTGTGACAATGGCAAGGCAATTCCCAGGCTCGAGGTGCACTCCCCAGCCCCTAAGGGCATCAGGAGCCCCAGCAGGCTAGGAGCTCATAGCCTCAGTGCCCCAAACACTCACATTTCATATTCAGGATGTCACAGATGGCCAATGCCCCACTGTGTGGGCACAGAGGGCAGGGAGGACAGGGAGAGCAGGGAGGGCAGTGCAGCACTTGGGGCTGCCACTGGTGGGGCTCAGCTTGCAGGTACATGGGCCCCCCAGCCTGCCAGAGTGCCCATCTGCCTGTCTCAGGCCTCTGTCAGCAGGGCTGTGGTTTAACCAGCAGCACTGCTGGGAGCAGAGCAGTGGCGGATGTGGCGAGGGGGACGGTTGGCTGCACTGGGGACTAGCCACCAGCTTAAGCCCCCTCTGGAGTGCCGGTCCCACTGCAGGGCTCAGAGCATTCAGCACCAAAGGTGGTTTCCCCTTTTGTGGAAACCTCTGGAAACATGTGGCCTGCCTGAGCCCTGCTGCTAGCTGGGGCTGAGCCCGTGTCTCCAGTATCGGAGCCTCCTGGAAAGCAATGCCCTGCTTTCCCACCCACCCCAGCACTGCAGCTTGGCTGCAAAAAATCCCTTCCCCGCCTTGGCCCACTCCATCTGTCCTGCTAAAATACATGAGCTAAGTTTAGGCTCCAGACAAATCAGACATGGGAAGCAGAAAGGGCTAGGAAAGCTTTGCTGGTTCCCTGTGCTGCACATCGGTGCTGCAGGTCCTTGTACCCAGCAGTGGGAATGTTGCTCCTGTTTTGGCGACGTTGCCCCATTTTGGGAATGCTCTGAAAGGGAAACCTCTGCTCCGTCAGTGGCAGGGGCCACCCCATTTCTCAGCCCCCCTCCCCTCGGTGCTCAGTAATGTTGAACTCCGACTTACTGTGATGGAGGTGTGTGAGGTGCCTGGGTGCTGCCGTGCTGGGCTGGGGCACTCGAGGGCTTCCTCTTTTTTGCCTTGTCCCAGCCCCACAGCAGGTCCTTCCTGCCCCACGTGGCAGCTGGCACACCCCACTCCCAGCACTTCCCGTGCAGTGCACTGGGGGGTGGGAACTCTGTGACTGGGTGGGTGCCCCATGGTTGGGTGGGTACCCTCCGGCCGAATGGGCACCCCATGGCAGGTGCATGGCCCAGAACAAGGTGGGTGCCCCATGGGTGGGTAGGTGCCCTCAGCCTTGACAAGGTGCCACCCATCTGCCACCCGCAGCTTGGTTGCAAACAGGATACCAACTCCCACTGACTCATCCTGAAACCATCAACTAACAGCCCTGAAAGTGCCACCAAGCCCCGGGCACTGTCCTGTCCAGTATGTTTCCTGTCAAAAGGGGAAGCGGGCACATGGGAGCCTCAGCAGCGTGTGCACGGAGAGCTGCCTCCTCTGCCCCTGCCCCAGTTCTGCCCTGCTCTCAGTCTGGCTCAGTTGTGTCTTTTGCTGGCATTGCTGTTCAGGACCCAAGTCTCCATGAAAGCCCTGGCAGGCAAAATGAGATGGGTAAACTGAGGCAGAGGCAAGGAGGGGAGCATCGAGGTGTGCAGCACTGTCCCTGAAGCTGGCAAGGGTATGCCGTATACCTTGGCACACACAGAGCTGGGAACGAGGCTCCAAACTGCTCCCTTGGGGTTCTCAGGCTGCTCCAGTGCCCCTGGGATCTGCACCCTCATTCCTGCTGACTGCCAGCCTCTTGGGATCCCTGCTGGGCACAATGCCATACCACCGTGCCAGGGTGTAGCAGGGCTCTGCGGTTTCAGTGACACCCCAGGAGCCCTCAGAGGCCAACTGCAGCCCCAGGGGAGGGTGTTCCTTCTTCTGCAGCCATGTCCATTTCCTGTCGTCTTTTCTCACTCCTTCTCTGTATTTCTTCCCCTGCATGATTGAGAGCCCAGATACCACAGTCCATGGGCACCATTCCCAGCCTTGCCTGCCCTAGCCCTGCTGGTTGTGGGCAGCAGTCCCTGCCTGGCTGGACCATTCAGCAACATCCTGCTGCTTGCTCAAGTCCCATAGCTTGAAGGCCCAGGGCCACAAGGGCTGGGGCCACTCACCTCCATGGAGGACAGCACTGGGGACAGTATTTCTGTAGGGTATTGAGGATGGCTGGTAGTGCAGCAGGGAGCTTTTCCCTGGCACTTAATAGCTGTCATGTGGGGGTGCTGCCCCAGGACACCCTGGCTGCAGGGACAATGCCCTGGGAGGACTTGCAGCCAGTGGATCCAAACATCCTTACCCTGTGATCCAAGGGACATGGCTCTGAGCCAGGCAGGGAGCCAGGGCCAGTGCTGCCTGGGTGGGCTGGGCAGAGATCAAGGCGGGGGGCCAGGCCATGGGACCATCGGGAATGCTGGACAGCACCAGCACAGAGCAGGGAGATGTATGTGTGTGGGTACTGCCATCTGCAGATGACTTCACGCAGAGAGAGGAGCTTGGCCACCCCACAAGGAAGTCCCCTGAGAAGTGCTCAGGGCTCCACGTCTCCAAGTCTTCAGGACCATGAAGGAGATGGGCCACAGGGTCTTTGGAGCTTCTAGCCCATGGAAGGGGATGGGCCACTTGGTCCTTGGGCTTCAGGCCCTGGGTCCTTGGAGGAGATGTGCCACCATGGCCCCGGGGCTGTGCTGCCCTGTGGTACACTGCTAGGTCTGTCTCTTGCTGGTTTCTTGGGGTTTCTGTGGTCATGTCAAACAGAAGAGCAGCTGTGAAGCTTTCTAGGACCCACCCAGGGGCAGGAGGAGGGAGGGAGCAAGAGACCCAGGTCAGGGCTTTGACCCAGCCATGGGTCCCCCCACTGTGCCCCTCCAAGCTGGGGACCCACTCTGCTGCAGGACAGGGGTTTTGAGGTGCTCCTGGTGTGGGCTGGGGGCAAACCATGCACAATTCGTTGTGGGGAGCCAAGGGTGACTGCATCCCTCCTTCCCCAGCAACCTAGTAAAAGCCCAGCTCCCCCCCAGTTCTGAGCAGCTCTGCTGCCCGTAGCCCTGCCCATGCACCCGGCAACCCTCCCAAACCAGTCACCCTCCCCAGAGCATGGAGCTGGGCACACAATGCCTCTCCACCACCACATCACCAGGCATCCTTTGTCCTGGACCTCAGCACAGTGTTTTGCCCAGAAGTTTGGGGAATAATGCTGCTTTGTGTTGGACAAAGGGAGCTTTTGTTAGCCCCAGGCAGCTGCCAAAGGGCCTGAGCACAGGCACCCTTTGGCAGCACCACTGGGCTAAACTTGGCCCAGGAGGCAGTATGGAGAGTGAGATGATTACAGAGAGCTGGAGGAAAGGAGAGGGAAGGGGGAGAGGAGGCTGCAGAGAGCAGGAAGAGGGAAGGACAGGTGGGAAATGGAGAGAACCAGAAGGACAGGAAAACGGAGGGAAAGAAGGATGGGGGAACAGATGTGGAAGCAAGGACAGATGGAAGGAAGAAAAGATGGTAGGGAGGAGGAAAAGAAGGAAGAAAGGATGGAAGGAAAGATGGAAGGAAGGATAGATGGGATGATGGATGGATGGATGCTTGGATAGGTGATGGATGGCAGGAAAAAATGATGGAAGGAAGGATGGATAGAAGGAAGGCTGGATGGGATGAAGGAGGAGAGCTGGCCTGGTTCAGTCTTTACTGCTGCTGAGGGCATCCTTCCCAGCCCTGGGTTCTGAGCTGACAGGGGACAGATGTGGCAGCAGGTTGGTCCCTCCAAAAACACCCGTGGACGCCCCAGCACATGCCCGTGAGAGAAGTCAGGAAAGAGCAGGGTGGGCAGCATCCAAGAGCAGGCACAGCCGTGGCGCCCTGGCACACAGACCCCGCAGCGACGGGCTAGTCCGCCCTGTGCTGCGGGGGCACGAGGGGCAGAGGCGCGGAGGTGACGTGTATGGCTGCGGGGCGGGAGGGCGGCTAGGGGGGCGGCTCGAGGGGAGCGAGGGCTACCCGACCCCTGGGGCAGCAGGCACCGGGGCCACTGTCGCCAGGATGAGCCGGGCAGGGGACGCGCTGTGCCGAGGCCGCCGTGTGGGCGGAGCGGGCGGGTCCGCCGGTGCCTTTAAGGGGCGGCCGCCGCGGGCTGGGGGCGGTGCTGGTGCTGCGCAGGGCCGGGGAGGGTGCGGCGGAGCCAGGCCCGAGTCCAGGCCGCTCCGCTTCCTCGCAACCCGCGCCAAGCAGTAGTCGGCGGCTGGGAGGGGATGGAGGTGGGCGGCGAGTGACCGCGGAGCTGAGCGCGGCGCGGCCCTTCGGCGGGGCCAGCCCGGCCCGACCATGGGGTTCCTGCATCAGCTCCATCTTCTGCTCTGGAAGAACGTGACACTGAAGCGGCGCAGCCCGGTGAGCGGGGGCGGGGGGGCCCTGCAGCCTCGAGGGGCGAGGCCGGACCCCGCGTGGAAGTGGTGCCGGAGGGTCCCCCCAGTCCCTCGGCCGGCGGTGTCCGCCCGCCTCGAGCCGCCCGTGCACGAATCCTCCGGCCCGGCGCGCCCCCCGTGCGGCAGCAACAGTTGGGGCTCTTCCGCTCCGCTATCGTGTCTGTGGGGCCACCCGGGCCCGGGGGCCGCAGGAGGAGCCCGGGCCTGGGGCTGGATGTCGTCCCCCTGGGTGGGATCGCTCCCTGAGCCGCGGTACCCGCCGGGTATAAATAGGTTCTCAGCCCATATGTGGGTCGGAGCCGCCTGTCTGCTGTGGGCTGGAGAAGAGCTGTGCGTCGTGGGGCTGGGGACCGGGGGGCTGGTGTGTGTCCCTCCCGGGCTGGCAGAAGGGGCAAGATGGCATCGACCGTGCTGTGGCCTCGGGGTCGCTGTCACCCTGTCGCAGGTTCCCTGTGTGGGGTCACCCACCAGTCCCCGAGGCAGCCGCGGGCCGAGGGACCCCGCGGCCGTGGGCAGGGGTGGGTGCGCGGCCCGAGAGAGCCGGTTATTTTTAGCGGGTGGGGGAGGGGAGCGAGCTGCTGCTCTCAAGCTGGCATCGCTTTTCTCTTCCCCTCCCAAATATCCCGCAGGCCCGATCCTGCTATTCCTCACCGGCAGCCGCCAGCACCACACCCCATGTCCTGGTGGCCGGAGCAGCAGAGGCCCCTGTGACAGGAGCGGGGCCGAGCCTGGCGCTCAGGCAGGTTTGTTTCCCTGCACGGGCAGCCCCGGTGCCCCCAGAATGGATGAGGGGGATGATGCTCTTTGGCTGAGTCATCTCTGCTTTTTACCCTGAGCAGAGCTGCGTGGCCACAGCAGGGACTGCCCCGGACCCCTGCCCGCAAGGATGAGCGGCCTGGCACCGCTGGGTCCTGGCACACGCCAGCTGACCCGACCCTGGCTGCCATGGCCATTGGGTTACTGAGTGGGGGTGCACACAGCTTTTGGGGACTCATTTCTGGGCAGTGTGGGGGTGCAGCACAGGAAGCTGTGGCTGGAGGAGGAGGATGAGGAGCCCAGGCCCCATCACCTCCATGTGTATGGACTGTTGCTGGAGTGCCACTGCTGCAGTCAGGGTGACAGGGTTTGGAGCAGCCCCTCCTTCCCCACCCAGCGATGCATGGCGTGTGCAGGGGACCAGCCATGTGCCAGGATGAGAGCTGGTCCCAGTGCTGCTGCTCATGGATGGATTTGGTGCAGTCCCTGGGACAGCTGTGCCCTGAGGATGCGCGTGCCCTGTGTATGTCACCTCCTTCCTTGTGCTATTGCTGTGTGTGAATCCCAGAGTCACTTGGTGTCCCTAGTCTGCGCAGGGGCCATCATCCTGCCAAATCCCGGGGGAGCTCTACCCTCTCTGAGCAGTGCTGGGCTGAGCTACCAGTGCTGGCTGGCCAGGGCATAGCCAGGCCCTGTGTGGTGGCTGCATCTGGCATTCAGCGGTGGATTCCCCAGTGCAGGTCTGCCCTGGCAGCGGCTGCAGATGGATGTTTCACTGAGAGAAACCAGCTCCCTCTGGGGTGATCTTACTGCAGCAGCCAGAGGCTGGGGGATTGGAGCAGGGAAGGGGGAATGTGGTAGCCCATTCTCCTGCAGGGTGTTCAGCCAGGGGCAGACAGAGTTGGGGGTCTCTGGGCTTCTCCCAGCCTCAGAGAGGGAGTGTGGGCACCAGCAGCTGCCTTTTGGCACAGCCTGGTGCTGCGGGTGCTCCCGTGGGGTCAGTCCTTGCCACCATGTGCTCCCCTCCCGGCATTAGGTGGAGCAGCAAACCCAGTGCTGCAGGATGGGGTGGGAAGCAGAGACCCCAGGTTTGACTGAGGGCTGTGGTCTGGGACTTGAGAGCTGGAGCAGTTCCGTGTTCTGCCCATGAATGCTGATGGTCTTGGGGAATCCCCATTGTCCCTGGCAGCAGGGGCTGTTCCGGAGCAGGATTGCAGTAGGGTACAGCCATGGCTTTGGGACAGACTTGGTTCATAGGCACTTGGTGAGGGCTTGGCCAGGCCACTTATGGGTGGGCGGTGGGTGCAGGGAGACCTGCAGCATGGCCAGGGGGATGGCCAGGCACTGTACTGTGGCACTTCTGTAAGGCTTTGTGCCCAGCCCATGGGGCTTTGGACCTTGCCTAGTGTGACTTAGCTGTTCCAGGGGCTGCTCTGGGGTTTGGCCCCAATTTTCTTCTTCCCAGAGCAGAAATTCAGGCAGGAATCCTGGGATGATGGAGGTCTGAGCAGAACAGCATTGGTGGCTCTTGGTGGAGGGAAGCCCTGGGCTGTGGCGGTCCCTGGGGTGCCCATGGCAGCCCTGGGGATTGCTGGCTGTGCCTTGAATCTGCTGGGACAGGATTGTTAAAAGTTGGGCTCTCCCATGACTTTGGTATCTGATTTAAACCTATGGATGTAAACTTAGCAGGTGCTCTCTCAAAAGTCACCACAGACACAGTTCAGAGTGTTCACCTGCCTGCCCTGGGGCTCTTTGTCCCCATTCGTTTGGGATGGGCAGGCAGCCATAGCTGGAGCTCCCAGTGATGGAAGTGCTGCCAGTTTGCTTGGTCCTGGGGAAGGGTTGGTGAGGCAGGTCAAGGCTCTTTTGGGGGAATGGTGTGAGCAGTTCTGTGCTGTTTTGGTGCTGCAGCACATTGGTGGGGCTCCCTGTGGCATGGGCCCTGGGATGAGGGAAGGGGTATAGAGAGAGTTGACAGCAGTGTGGCTGTTCTGCCCTGTGCAGGATCTGTGCTTTCTGCTCTTTGTCCTGAAGATGGAAAACTCTCTCCACACAGGAGCTGGCAGATCTGTCCCTTTCCCCTGGCTGGTGGCAGCAGAGCTGGGGGAAACTGATGCTGCCAGAAAAAGAAAGGCTGAAATTTGGGGTGCTGGGGGGCTGTAACAGTGCCTCTGCTGGGGTGCAATGTCCCTAGAACGCTGTGCCTGTGGCGCTGCCAGCTTCTGCTGCCAGGGCTGGGAGGATGCTGGTACCAGATCCTGCAACAGGGTGCTGCCCTGGCTCTGGGTGCTCTTTGCCCCCTCGTTGTTTGCAGCAGGTGTGGGGAGGAGAAGCACGGGTGGCAGGGATGTGCTGGCCCAGCAGTGTCCCTGTGAGTCCCTGTTGGCCGGGCAGCCGGGGGGCACCTGTTGCGGAGCACCTTCCTCCACACTGGCTGCTGGCATGACCCTGTGCTCAGGTCAGACTTCTTGTGCCAGTGGGAGGGTGGCCATGTCCCAGTGCTGTGTGGCCCTGGGACAGGGCACTGATGATCACATGCCCCCTCAGCCCAGCACACAGGTACCTGGCTGACACCGCAGGGATGGGGAGAGCCGTGGTGGGTGTTCGTGGGTCCTCAGCTCAGGAGAGTTGTTGACAAACCCCAGCAGAGATTTATTCCTCCTCCAGCCTCCCCAAGGCAGGACCCCAGGCTGCCATGCCAGGGCTGTCAGGGGTGGGGATGTGCCCATGCTGGAGGCAGGGGGTAGTGGGACAGGAGGCGATGGACATAACTGGCAGTGACCAGAGGCAGAGGTGAGGGCAGCCAGGCCTTGGCAGGATGGAAGTTGGCAGCCCCTGGACCTGGCCTTGTCTGTCACCATGGGGCAGGTGACCTTGAGGAAGCCTCTCAGGCCCACATCTGTGTGTTGACCATCAGTGGGTGTCCATGGTCATGTCCCCACTAGAGCTGGGGGGCTTGGCACAGCCTCATGCATTTTGGGGCCTGTTTTACCCCAGAGTTCTCATGCTCATCTTTTCCAGTGACCATGGCTTTACCTGCCTGTGCTTTCTGGCTGTGGGCATTTAACAGTGATTAAAGTCTGGAGCCATGAAAATTTAAAGGTATTTCTGCAGCCTTAAAATGCTGTTGGAAAAGTTGGATCCTGCAGGAGCTGAGAGCCCCATCCCTCAGGGTTCCTGCAGGCCAGCACCTGTTGCCGGTTCCTACTGGCACTGTGGGCAGCACTGGTATGAGCAGAGAGGCTGGCAGGGAGTAGGCAGCAGTTCCTTCTTCCCATGAGGAGCACAGGCAGACCCTGCCCTGTTCTCTGGGGGGTATGTGTGGGGATTTTGGATGCTGTGTGTGATGCTTCACCTGTGTTGCAGCCAATAAACCACCTCGCAGGTGCCAGGCTATGGGAGAGGGGGGCTGATGTGGCAGGTTTGGGGTGCAGAGGTGTCACTGGAGTTGCCAGCTTGAGAGTCTTAGGATGGGGGTGCCCAGTCCCTGGCTGCCCCTCTCCCACACCATGCTGGCTGGAGGATGTCAGGCATTGCTTGGGAGCAGACAGGAGGGAACTGAGCAGACTTCTGGGTGGCAGCGATGGACATGAAGAGCTGCCTCTGCCTGGCCTGGCTGTCCCCACAACTACTGCCCCCTGGGCTACTGGGATGTGAGTGCTGCCACATCCTGGGGACACCAGTGGAGTTGTGCAGTTCTCCATGACCTGACACCCGTGTCCATGCTGACCCTGGCTCCAGCACATCTCCCAGCTGTCCCAGTGCTGGCTGGAGGGTGGGCATGGTGGCACCGTTGTGCCGGGCTGGGCTGTTTGCTCTGGTCTGTTTGCACCACTGTCCTGTGGTGCTCGTCTGGCCTTTTGACCTGGCTGTGTGGGAGCTGTGTGTCGCAGCAGGCACTGCTGCCTCCTGCTTGGCCTCTCACAGCCTCTCACTCTCATCTGATGGAGTGACAGAGGATGGGCACAGGCTTTGAATCACTGTCCCAATGCTCCAGGAGAGACATGTCCCCCTGCCAGGGGCCAGCACCCTGCTGTGGCACCCACCCCAGCTCTGCCCTCCTGCTGGGGGAGCTGGGCAGAACCCAGCCACCCCTGCCTCCAGCCAAGGGCAGGGATGAACATAGGACAAGTTACCCCACTGTCTGTAGTGTGGCAGCTGGACACCCAGCACTTGTGCAAACCTGGACAGCACCTATGACCTCATCCTGCTCACATCCAATCAGGCTGAAATGAACATGCAGCAGGGGGTGTAGAAGGAGTGAACGCCAACATCCAGGAGCTGTCCCTGGCCCCCACGGCCACTGTCACCTGGTGCAAGGGCTCCTGGGGCCAGTGTCCCACCCTCGATCCTGCACCTGTGCCCTCATCAAGAGAGGAGGGAGGCAGGGGATGGGTGAGATGGTGGAGCAGACTAGGTGGTGCAACCATGGCCAGCTGCTGGCAGGGACCGGCCCCTCTCTTCTCCTCTCCTTTGCCCTCTCCTACCTTCTGGGGAGCATTTCCTTCTCAGCTGCTTGCATCCTGGCCTTTTTTCCTTGCTTCCTCACACAATCCCAAAATGTCCCCCAGTGTCTTGCACCTGTGGGCAGGGACCCCACCATCCCCAGGCTGTGCTGGTATCCCCGCCAGGTGCCACTCTGGAAGGCTGAGGCTCCCTTGGGCTCCACTGCATGCCAGTGTTGCACTGTAGGTGTGGAGTAGCCCTGGCCTACCCACCTCTGGGAAGTTCCCATGGGACAGCCCTGGGGACCAGGGGTGCAGGATCAGTCCCAGAGGTGCAGCATGGTAAACAGCCACTATGGTGGTAAACATGGTAAACAGCTACTATGTCTGCCCATCACTATGTCTCTCTGGGTGCCAAAGGTGTGGGACAGCCTGCTGTGACACTGGGGTATGTGGCAGTGCAGAAGGGGCTGGGGACAAGGGACATCTCTGGGGATGGAGATGAGCAAAAGTCAATGACCCCTGTAAAAAAAATAAATAACAACAAGCAGGTTCCTTGCCACCGAGGACAGTCCCCACATGAGCCTGGTACAGCCCAGCGTGGGTGTGTGGGGATGGTCCCCCCAGTGCCCAAGCACAGAGGCCCCGTTGTGTGCCTGGTAAACAGGCAGGGGGCAGGGCAGGGGCCACGGGACAGCAGTGTGTGTCAGGGTGTCCCCTGCATCCTGCCTTGTGCAGGAACAATGACACCAGGGACTGTCCCTGCGACTGGTGTTACCAGAAAGATGAGGATTCTCAGGTACTGCTCCTGGGGCATTTTCCATCCGCTCCAGCACTTCTTCCTATGGTCTGTGCCTCCTTCAAAACCAGGAACTCTGACGTGGTGAAGGCAGCATGGGCAGCACCCATGGGTGCAGTCATGCTCATCCCACAGCAGTAGCACTGTGGCCATTTGCTGGCAGGTACCCGGGTGCAGGGGTCCCTCTGTTCACTGCCATTTGGGGCTGCTCAGACTTTCTTGACAAAGTGTTGGCAGCCCCTGAGTGAGGCAGCATGAAGGTGATGTTCAGGATGGTGACCTGTTGGCAGCTGCATCCTTCCAGGCAGGTCTTGCCATGTTAAAGTCCATTCTTCCCACCCCATGGGCTTGCACATTGGCCCTGGTCACTGGTGGGAGGCCGGTGTGGGTGGTGTAGCAAGCACCTTCCCGGCAGTGGAGCTGGGCCCTGCCCTGCCCATGGTGGGAGCAGGTTTCAGCATCTCAGCAGCTGCCTTGGGTCTGATCTGGCCCTGGAGTGAGCCAAAGCTGGCTCACCTCACCCTGTGCCTCAGTTTCTGAACTTGCAGTGGTTCTCTGCCGCTGGGCAGTGGGGCCGTGACGTGTCTGGGCACTCCAGTGCAAAGTGGCAGCAGCTGTGCTGGCAGTATGCCTGGTGCTTGCTCCTGCCGGTGGCTGGAGATGCTGATGCCTGTCCCCAGGGCCTCTGGGCACGGAGCCTAGCCTGGAATTCTGAGCCACTGTGGCCAGGAATTCTTGGGGATTTGCTGTTACTTACCATGTGCTGCTGGAAATTCTTTGCAGTCAGAGCCTTTTGGGAGGGCACGGAAGGGGTGCCAGGATGGCCCAGTTGCACCTGGAGCTGGTGCCAGGGCCTGGCTGAACTGAAGGTCTACCCTCTGCTATTAGACTCAGCTATTAGACCTGGTGACATCCAACAGTGGCACAGGTGACAAGGGGACATCGTGCTGCTCCAGGCTGTGAGGGCACTAGCCTTCAGGACTTGAGGTCTTCTCCCTGGGCAACCCCAGCTGTGGTGGACCACCAAGGCTGGGCTCAATCCCCAGCACCCTGTTTGCACTGCTGGAGGAGGGATGCATCCCCCCTGTGTACCTTGCCCTGTCCTGCAGTGCTTTGGACAGGGTGGAGCAGGCAGGGTGCAGGCAGGAGGTTGTGGGATGCCCAGGAACCCGTTTGCCGCTGGCTGAGCTGTGACAGAGCCACCAGGCATCTGCAGTGTGTGGACACAGTGCTGCACTGCACCAGTGCCTGGGGACCCTTGTACTGCCCATGCGTCTCCCTGGTGGCTGGGTTCTGTCCCTAAGCGTTGTGTTCCCTCTGCTCTGTGTCATCCCCAGTGGGTGCTGGCCTTCGAGATCTTCATCCCCCTGGTGCTCTTCTTCATCCTCTTGGGGCTGCGACAGAAGAAGCCGACCATCCCTGTGAAGGAAGGTGAGTCCCAGCAGGGCGGTTCTTGGGGCACTCCCACACTTGGGGGAAACCTGAGGCTCTGGGGAGATGCTCCAGCCTGGGGGCAGGGGGGGACCTAGAGAGAGGCTTTTTGGGGGACATCGTACTGGGCAGGGGCTACAGCCAAGGACTGGTGGGGCAGACATGGTGGGGTGGAAGTAGCACAGTCTGTCCCAGCCCAGGGAGGCTCCCCTGGGGGTGGCAGCACTAACCAGCCTGTGACTTTCATCGGCACAGACATTTTGCATGGGGAAGGGTGACCTGGATGGTGCTGGAACAGCCGCAGCCCCCCCAGGTTCTCGAGGGTCAGCTGGAGTGGCTCTGGGAAGGGCTCCCCAGTGAGGGGGAAAGTGACTTATGGGAAGCCCTGTACCTGGCCCTGGGGGCTCAGAGGCCTGCCAGGATGATAAATTGATGGGACCAGAGGTGAGGGCTCTGGGAGAATTCTAGCTGGAGCTTTGGCCTGGGCTCTGGGGCCCACGGGCTGTGCTGTTGGGAGGAGGCAGCAGAGTCGAGCTGCCGGCTCACAAGGGCCTGTGGATGCCCACCTTGCTGGGTGCCCTGGCATAGGTGGCACAGCAGGGCCAGGGGAGATGCTGGGCACTGGTGGTGACCCCAGGTAACGATGGTTTGAGCCTGTGTTTCAGTAGGTGCCGGCGAGGGAGAGCCCAGCTGCCAATGCGGTCCGGCTGCGGCAGGCACTACCCGGGTTCCTGCCCCGGCGCTCATGTGCGCTCTGTGTTGTGTGGTTTTTGGTTTGGTTTTTTGTTCTTTTTTTGCTCATGTTTTCTTTTTCTTTCCCACCATCTCCCCTGCCCGCCTGCCCTTCATGCCTCCTGCATGTGCCAGTCTGTAAGTTGGTGGGACAGGTGGGCGCCTCTCCCCATTCCCTTGCCAGTGCAGGCCTCGTAGTCTGGGAAGGAAGAGCCTGGTTTAGATCAACTCACTCTGGCCTAATCCATGCCTCTGTAACCCCCTTGCCTTCCTCCACAGCTGGTGAAGATGAGCTTGGGCAGCACAGTATGGCCACTGCCTGCTCCCCCCTGGGGACTGGCCAGCCATGGTGGTGTACCCCCTTGGTTGATGGTGCTGGGTTCCCCAGATGCTGGGGCCGCTGGTGGCTATGTCCCTGGCCTCCTGGGCTACATAGGGCTCTCCAGGCCAGGTGGAGGCTTGTCTTACCCCTTCTTCTTGCCTCCCTCCTAGGGCAAAGTCTGCTGGGTCCTGTCACCCATGTGGTGGCCTGTGGTCACCCAGTCTTGCCCAGTCACCAAGGGGTTGGGGCTGGCTCCCACCCTGGCACCACCACTAGGTCCCTACCTTGGCCCTTCATGACTGGGACAAGCTGGGATGTGGCACTAGAGGAGCCTCAAGGCCAGCAAGATGCTGTGCACTGACTTTGTCACCAAACCGTGGCATGGCCACCAGTGTGGGTCCCACCACCCCAGCAGGCTGCTGGCCCATCCCATGCTGCACCTGTCCCTTGTTCCTGCCAGAAGCCCATCTTCACCAGTCCCCACCGATTGTGGCCGTGCTAACAGCACTGACATATCTCCTAACCACAGGGTTATCGGACTGGTGGCGAGAGCAGGGTCCCTGCCTGACACTGCCTGGTGACAACCTGTGGTCCCCATCAGGCAGGGGCATTCTGGGCTTGCCCTGCCCCAGGGAAGAACACGGGAGGGTCCTAGCAGGGATGATGGTTCAGTGTCAGTGGAGGGGGGAAGGTTTTCTAGCCCTTTGCTGCTTCTTGTTTCTTCCATCTCCTTGCTCCGTGTCTCCATTTCCACCCACCTCCAGCCACCTCATGTTGGGGCAGCCGGGCTGGGGGGAGGCTGGGGGCTCTGGGAGCTGCAGGTGACAACTCTATTTTCCCTGTCGTATTCTTCCTCCTTTTCCTCTGGAGTTCTGCCACTGCCTCTGAGGCTACTAACAGGAGGGGCCGGGAGCCTGGAGGAGGTTGGTGGCCATCTTGGAGGCAAGCGGCAGAAATTGGCATTGTCATGGGGCTCAAGGGACCTATCACCCAGGGAAGAGTGGGTGGGGGCAAGAGGGCTGGATCCAGGGGTGCTGGAGCTGCCTGCAGCCCCACAGAGTCACCAGGCAGGACTGCCCTGGTAGGAAAGCTGCTGACTTCTGACCATGGCCGCCAGCCTCCCATGGGCTCACAGACCCCAGCGCGTGCTTTTCTGAACTGAGTGTCTGTTTCTCTGGTGGCCCCTTCCCCCTCCCTGCCTCTTTGCCTCTCCTCCCTGCTGCCTGCACTTTCCTTGGCCTCTTCTGCACTCTTACTGGCTCCAGCTTTCTACACGGCGGCCCCGCTCACGTCAGCCGGGATCCTGCCAGTCATGCAGTCCCTGTGCCCCGATGGCCAGCGTGATGAGTTTGGCTTCCTGCAGTACTCCAACTCCACGTGAGTCCTGCCCTCACCATGCACTTCCTCTCCCACCCCTCATACTCCCACACAGAGCCTGCCCCTTTCCACACTGGCACTGCCCCCCTGGGGCTGAGGCAGAAGCTGGCATCCCCCAAAGCGCTTGGGTGCAGACCACCGTGTCCTCAGGGTGCAGGGGACACCTTTCTGCTGTGGGCTCCCAGGTGTTCAGTGCTGGGAGAAGGATGAAGGTGGCTTCTAGAGACACCTTGAAGTGCTGGGGCTCTCCTCTGAACCCTGGCACACTGGATTCAGTGTGCAGGCAAGGGCAGTGGTGCCCTGTTTCAGACAGGACTTCTGTCCCCTGCACCTGTGGGGCTCTTTCGCCCAGAGCTCTGGGGAAGGTGTCCCCATCCCTCTGTCCCTGAAGCCAGGGTGGTGCTGGGCTCTCGCAGGGTGACACAGATTCTGGAACACCTCAGCGAGGCAGTAGAGCAAAGCAGCCTCTTCGACCCGCAGCACCCAGGACTGGAGGAGGAGCTGGAGTCGCTGCGCCAGCACCTGGAGGCCCTCAGCAGCCCTGAGTCCAGCTCCATGGAGACCTACTTCAGCAGCCGAGCAGGTGGGTTGTGCTCTGCCTGCCCCCGCTGCCTGTGTGGGCAGGGACAGAGAGCACCAACTTGCCTGGCATCCAGCAAAGTGATGGTATGTGGGGCAGTGCCCTGCCACTGTCCCGCATCATTGCATCGGGCCAGCTCTGGGGCCGTGCTGTGTCCCTAATGCTGGTGGGCTGCTCTGACCCCCCCACCTTGCTCCTTGGCAGGGTCTGGCTTCACACTGGCATGGGCGGCCAAAGACCAGGGCGAGCTGCGGCGGTTCCTGGTGCAGAACCTGTCCCTCCCCAACAGCACAGCTGAGCTGCTCCTGGGCTCCAGCATTGACTTGCGGGAGGTGGGTGACCTCTGGGCTTTGCAGGGGTCTGTGCTGCCCTGTGAATGGCACCTAGCTGGGATTTATCCTACCCTGCTCCACTCGGCACACCTGGCAGTCCTGGTCTCATCTTGGTGCAGGTGTACCGCCAGTTTTTTGATTCCTTTCCTTTGATACCTGATGAGACCCATGAGCGAGACCTGTGGGATGGGTTTGGTCCCAGCAAGAAGATGACACAGCTGGAGGTGAGGAGTGGTGCTGCCTGCAGGGGACATGGTGGGGTAGAGCCCGTCCTCTTGTCTTCTCCATATCCCACCCCAGGTGATCTGGGGGTGTCTGTCCCAGTAGAGGGGCTGTGACAGAACATTGTCAGGGGGCAGACCAGCAGCAGGGATGGCTGGGGTCCATCCTGGTGCTGCCACGAGTTCCCCCAGTGTTACGAGACACACCAGTGCCTTTGCCTTGGTTTACCATTGCAGTGGGGGTTGGCACTGCCTGGGTGGTGGCTGTAGAGGGAGCAGGGGAGATTTTTCTCTTGTGTCTGGTATGTGGGGGACTCCTGCTCCCTACATCTGCACATCCCTTTTCTTCCCCTCCCCGTGGAGACCATGGGTGCTGTGGTTATTGTTCATGTATGCTTTGGGACACACAAAGAGGGATTCTGGGGGAAGCCCCCATCCCACCAACCATCCCCATTCTTCGTCTTGCAGAAGAGCCTCCCCAGTGGCTGGAGGAGCCTGCAGGAAGGGCTGGTTCACAGGGTGCTGCGGGACCCAGTGGCAGCCCCACGCCGGCCAGCGCTGCTTCACATGCTCTCCCAGGCTCTGGGCCTCGCCAGCACTGCTGTGGCACCTGCCATCTCTGATAGCCCCCAGGCCTTCATCACCGAGATGGAGGTGAGCACCTTGTGGGGCAACCTGGGCTGCTCTGCCAGAGCGGGCACTGCAGCGTTGTCCCTACAACTTCGTGCCCTGTAGAGTGTCCTCTTCACCGGGCCAGTGCTGGAGCAGCTGACGTGTGAGCAGAACCCAGGGGGATTGCGCCGCCTCCTGCGCGTGTCTTCCAGGCAGCAGCCACTGCTGGCAGCATACCGGGCGCTGGCCTGCAATGGCAGCCAAGCCACCCGCCAGGAGCGCTTTGCCCAGCTGGCCACCGAGCTCCAGGAGCAGCTGGACACCCCCAAGATTGTCAGCAGGGTGAGAGCTGGGCAGGTGGGGCAGTTTGGTGGCAGGAATGAGACTTGGGCAGGGTTTTGTACTCAGCTAGCATTGTGTTGGGATGGGGAACTGTTACATGGCCTGGCTTCTCCTGGTCACCCCCTTCTCTGACATGAGCACCCCCCACCCAGCTCCATGGTAAGATCCCAGGTGATTTCACTGCTAGCACTTGCTTGGACATTGCCTGTTGGATGGGACTGGGTGTCCCCAACATCTTCCAATGTGTCCCTGCCAGCTTCTCTCCCCAGGACCAGCAAGGCCCTTGGTGGTACAGCTCAAGGCTGACTCTGAGGTCCCGCTCCTTGTCCCACCCAAGCTTGATGTGTCCTTTGTAGAAACAGAGGACCACCCTTCTTCCTGTCTTGAGTGGTATCTCGTGTCCTCACACAAGTCCCTGCCAGCATTTGCCACCATTCTCACTGCCTCATAGCCACAGATGCACAGCAGTGAGTCCAGGGCCTTACCTGGGCACAGCTCCAACCTTTTAACCAAGGAAGAGGAGTTGCTACTGCTTGGGGTCCCCGTTGGTCCCTTCCTAATGGCAAGCAGGAATGGCAAGCAGGACCCTGTTGTCCCAGCAATGAGTAACTCCTTGTCCACTCATCCTCGCAGCTGAAGCTGGAGGAGGTGAACAGCACGGCCACCCAGCACCGCCTCCGTGCCCTCCTTGAGGACCTGGTGGAGATGGAGAAGGTTCTCCGGGATGTGGACATCCTCTCGGCGCTGGCCAAGCTGCTGCCCAGGGGAGCCTGTGCCAGCAAGGCCCCGCCACCCACTGCCAATAGCACCAGCTGGGCTGGTGCCAATGCCACAGCTGGCAATGCCACGGCAGAGGAGGAGGAGGGCCCTTCTGGCCGCGACAACCCCCAGGGGCAGTTCTCAGCATTCGTGCAGCTCTGGGCGGGGCTGCAGCCCATTCTCTGCGGCAACAACCGGTAGGAGTGCAGGGGGATGGCTCCAGGTTCTCCCTGCACAGGCCAGGGGTGTATCACCCCTTGCTGAGCAGGCAGGATGGGTGCTATACCTCAGCCTTGTGCTGCAGCCAAGGATGCTCCCTGTGTCGGGCAGCACCACGCAGGCACTGGAGTCAGTATGAAGGCCTGTCATGGGCAGGGGTGGGGACTGCCTGCAGCAAGGAGTGCTGGGCCTGAAGCAGAGTGGACAGCCTGACCTCCCTTTGCAGGACCATCGAGCCTGAGGCACTGAAGCAGGGCAACATGAGCTCGCTTGGCTTCACCAGCAAGGAGCAGCGGAACTTGGGCCTCCTTGTGCATCTGATGACCAGCAACCCCAAAATCCTATATGCACCTGTGGGCACTGAAGTTGACAAGGTCATCCTGAAGGTGAGGATGCATAGGCTGGGACCCTTGTCCTTCTTCTCCCACCAGTCCTGTTCTGCAGGTGGCTGTGTGGCAGGGAACAGGTTGACTTCCAGACACAGGCAGCTCCCACAGACAGTGGGAGGTGGGCAGGTTCTCCATGGCTGGTAGTCATCGTAGAGAGCAGGAAGCCCCTACCTCTGCCTGTTGTGTGACCTTTGCCTGGCCCCCAGGCCAATGAGACCTTCGCCTTTGTGGGCAACGTCACCAACTATGCCAAGGCATGGCTGAACATCTCCCCCGAGATCCGAGCCTATCTGGAGGAGGGCAGGCTGCAAAGGCGCTTCCGTTGGCTCCAGCAGGTAGGACAGCGTGGTGAGGATGAGCCTGCCTGGGATTTACTGCCCTGGCAGTGGAGAAGGGGTTGTCCTGCCCCCAGATACCCTGTAACTTCTTCATGGGGTACTCCCTGGTACCCACCTTGCTCATGTGGAGACTAGCCTGGATCCTTGCACAGCGTGCACCCTGTCCCCCATCCCCAGGAGGAGCTTTGGGTCCTACCTGTGTCCATGGAGAGGACAGTGACCTGAGAGGCAGGGCATACCCCAACTTCTCCTTCCCATGTCTTACCCTCTGTCTCAGTTGACTGCTGACCTCCACAAGCACCCAGAGATCCTGAATGTCTCTGACAGTGATGCTCTTCACAACTTTCTCAACGGCAACTTCTCCCTGCCTAATGCCAGCGTCCTGCTCCAACAGCTGGATACCATTGACAATGCTGCCTGCGGCTGGGTCCACTTCATGGCCAAGGTGAGATGGAGCCCACCTGTGGGAAGGTTGAACCACCCACAGGCAGGCTCTGTTGGGCTGAAGAGGATCAGATCCACGGAGACCTTTTTAAGAGCATGGGACAGGAGCCCTGGGGGAGGTGGTGGCTCCTGCAGTGTCCAGAGCATTGGGGTAGATGTCTAGGGTGGAGGTGCTCACACACTGTTGACTTCAGGGGCTGGGGTTGGCTTTGGGTGCCACATGCTGTAGTGTGTGCAGGCGCTGTGTGCTAGACCCATCTGGCGCCTTGGGATCTCACTAGCCTGCTGGAGCATGTCCAGAGAGGGGCAATGGACCTGGGGAAGGTCCCGGAGCACAAGTCTGATGGGGAGGGACTGAGAGAGCTGGGGGAGCTCAGCCTGGAGAAAAGGAAGCTCAGAAGGGATTTTCTAAGTCTCTACAATTACCTGGAAAGATGTTGCAGCCAGGGCGGGTAGGTCTTTTGTCCCAGGTGACAAGTGACAGGACACAGCCTAAAGTTGTATCAGGGGAGGTTTAGATTGGTTTTTAGGGAAAACTTTTTCACTGAAAGGGTGGTCAGCACTGGAACAGGCTGCCCAGGGCAGTGGTACTAACCCTGGAAGTATTCAAAAAGCATGTGAATTTGACACCTGGGGACATGGTTTAGTNAGGGATTTTCTAAGTCTCTACAATTACCTGGAAAGATGTTGCAGCCAGGGCGGGTAGGTCTTTTGTCCCAGGTGACAAGTGACAGGACACAGCCTAAAGTTGTATCAGGGGAGGTTTAGATTGGTTTTTAGGGAAAACTTTTTCACTGAAAGGGTGGTCAGCACTGGAACAGGCTGCCCAGGGCAGTGGTACTAACCCTGGAAGTATTCAAAAAGCATGTGAATTTGACACCTGGGGACATGGTTTAGTGCTGGGCTTGTCAGTCTTTGGGTTAATGGATTCAATGATCTTAGAGGGCTTTTCCAGTCTTAGCTTTTCCAATTCTATGATTCTTCTTCCACTAGGTCAGCGTGGACATCTTCAAAGGCTTCCCGGATGAGGAGAGCATTGTCAACTACACACTGAACCAGGCCTATCAGGACAACGTCACGGTCTTTGCCAGTATGTCCCTGGGAACCAGGGGTCCCTGAAACTTTGCCCTACTCCAGCTGTGCCCTGGAGCCACTGGCTTCAGGATGTGGGTTGATTGGTGCATGTCTTGGGTCGATGAGGGGGCTGAGCATTTTGTGGTGCCCATCCTCTGCCCCATGCTGCTGTCCTGGCTCTCCCACTGCCACAGCCTGCTGTCTATGTGCCCTCGCATCCTATGGGGGTCTCACATCCCCAGCCATGCCACCCATCTCATCCATGGCAGCCCTCACGGTGCCCTCCCCATCCCTGCCTGTTGCTGTGGACCAGCTGATGTGGCTGTCCCCTCCCGTGGACTCCCTGCCTCTTCTGCTGCCCACAGGCGTCATCTTCCAGACTAACAGGGATGGCTCATTGCCCCCCCATGTCACGTATAAGATCCGGCAGAATTCCAGCTTCACAGAGAAGACCAACGAGATCCGTCGGGCGTACTGGCGGCCTGGCCCCAACACCGGCGGCCGCTTCTACTTCCTCTATGGCTTCGTCTGGATCCAGGGTAAGTGTCAGCGCCCTACCACAGCTGCCCATGGCCCTGGCCTCTGCGCGCTCAGCCTGGCCTCTCCTCCTCTTCCACAGACATGATGGAGCGTGCCCTCATCAACACGTTTGTTGGCCACGACGTGGTGGAGCCTGGCAACTATGTACAGATGTTCCCGTACCCGTGTTATACCCGGGATGAGTGAGTAACACTCACCTGCAGGACCTTCCCCCTTCCACTTTGCAGGCCAGGATACTTTAGTTAGCTGGGAAAAGGGAACAAGTTTGGGGGCCAGAAGGAGACTGGTGACACTGGGAATGATGAGCAACCAGTTAAGTCCAGTTCCTTGGACTACTGGACTCAGGAAGGCAGGGCAAAATAAAGGAATGGCGCATGGGTCTGTCAGTGGTTATGGATTACAGTGGTGTGGAGGCAGCACCTGTAGAAGTCCCAGAGCCAGCAACGCTCCTGGGCATTGGAGAGGGCCCCATCCACACCAGGGTAAGCAGGGCCATGGGCTGAGCCCGTGGCTGCTGCCTGCCTGCAAAAGCCTGCCAGCCACAACACTGGATTGTCCTGTGGGCTCACTGGAGAAGTTCTTTTAGGGCACTGAGGAGGTGCTGGGTTAGAGACTGGTTGTCCCTGATTGGTGGGAGAGCCCCTCCAAGGCCCCATCCCCCAAGGTCTTCGCAGGTCTCTGTGGCAGTGCCACCATCCAGCTCTCCCCTCTCTTCCTCTACCCCATCAGCTTTCTCTTTGTCATCGAGCACATGATGCCCCTCTGCATGGTGATCTCCTGGGTCTACTCAGTGGCCATGATGATCCAGCACATTGTGACAGAGAAGGAGCATCGCCTGAAAGAGGTAGGGATGGTGGAAGAGATTCTTGGGAAGGAGTGGGCATATCTGAGCCCTGCATTCTGTGCTGTGTCCCTGGTCACCTTCCTTGTAGTTCTCCGTTACATGAGCTGGGGCAGATGCAGATCCCAAATTCCTGGGCTGAGCTGGTCCTTCTGAGGGTCCCCAGCATGCGATGAGGCCTGCCCAGTGCCAGAGGGAGCTGAGCTCCTTGGCGCCCCAATACAGGGTGCTGTGTCTTGCCCACTCCCAGCAGCTCTCTTGGTGCTACTCCTTGCTCTCCCAGCCCAGTGAGAATGGCAGCAGGGGTGCACAGGGTTGGGGACAGCCCTGCAGAGCAGTTTTGGCCTCACAGGTGATGAAGATGATGGGCCTGAACAATGCGGTGCACTGGGTCGCTTGGTTCATCACTGGCTTCGTCCAGCTCTCCATCTCGGTCACAGCACTCACTGCCATTCTCAAGTATGGCAAGGTCCTGATGCACAGCGACGTCCTCATCATATGGCTCTTCCTTGCCATCTATGCTGTGGCCACCATCATGTTCTGGTGAGCTGCCTGGTCTGTACTGGGCGGTAAAGGGGCATGGGCAGTGCCAGGTTCATGTGCCATGGAGTGAGGGTTCTGGGAGCTGTGTGGGCAAGGGCTGGTGGAGAGGCACAAGCTGATTTGGGGAGCCAATTTATTGCCTCAACACCACCAAAACCAGAAGGTGTGGGGAAAGCCCTGGTGGGGTGGGATCTAAGGAGACGCTGTCCTCCCTGCAGCTTCCTGGTGTCAGTGCTCTACTCCAAGGCCAAGCTTGCCTCTGCCTGTGGCGGCATCATCTACTTCCTCAGCTACGTGCCCTACATGTATGTGGCCATCCGGGAGGAGGTGGCACATGACAAGATCACAGCCTTTGAGAAGTGCATTGCGGTGAGTTGGCTGCGGCATCTGGGGACATGCTTGGTCCCAGGTTTGCTTTCGGCACATCATGTCCAGTACAAAGCCACCAAGCTGTCACCAAGCCCTGGGCAAGCCATTGCCTGTAGGAACCAACTCCCTGTGGGGCTTTGGAGGTGTCTCCAGAAGGTTTGGTGCCTCTCAGGGCCAGGAGCATTTCCATGGGGCTGGGTGGGTCAGTATTGGGTAGGAATTCACCCCAACCTATTCCTCTGGAGCTGGCCTATGGTTCCTGCTGACCTTCCATTCCCTTCCCTCCACCTCTTCACAGTCACTCATGTCCACCACGGCCTTCGGGCTGGGCTCCAAGTACTTTGCACTGTATGAGGTGGCTGGCGTGGGTATCCAGTGGCACACCTTCAGCCAGTCACCTGTGGAAGGAGATGACTTCAACCTCCTGCTGTCCATGATGATGCTAGTTGTGGATGCCGTGGTGTACGGGGTGCTCACGTGGTACATCGAGGCCGTGCACCCGGGTACGTGTGGGCAGAGGGGCACAAGGGCACCCCAGACCTTACAGGAGCCTCTTTGCTGGGGGACACCTGCCCGTATGTCCTCATCTGCTGGTGTCAGCCAGGTGTCTCAATTCAGGGGCCAGCTGTAGCAAAGCCAGATGTCCACAGCTGGGATACCAATCCCCCTTATTTCGCCTTGTGGAGGCATCTCAGCTGCTCCCTTTTCTTTCATTGTAAAGCTGAAGCATGAGCCAACCCAACCTGAATGCCAAAGGACTTTGTTTCCTGGCACAGCCCACAGAGCTGCCCTGAGCCCAGCTGGCTGGAATGTTCACAGCCCCCACCCTGCAGTTATGACCTGACTTGGGGAAACCCCCAAGCCCATGCCCATGCCAAGCTCTAACCCAGCCTTCAGCAGATTCTGCATGGCCCTGGGTGTAAGGTTGGCCCTGACTGCCTGGGGCTGTGGCTCCAGGCATGTTCGGCCTGCCACGGCCCTGGTACTTCCCTTTCCAGAAGTCTTACTGGCTGGGCAACGGGCGCGTGGAGACCTGGGAGTGGACCTGGCCGTGGTCACGCACCACCCGCCTCAGCATCATGGAGGAGGATCAGGCCTGTGCCATGGAGAGCCGGAGGCTGGGTGAGGGCAGCTGGGGTGGCAGTGGGTAGCACAAGGGTGGTCCTGGCTCTGCCACAGGGTCTTGCCTTGGCCATGGACCCCTGTGCTCTTGTCTGGGCAGTATACTGGGCCAAGCACTGTGGCCTCTCTGGGAGCTGCCACTGTGGCGTGGGAGGGGGAAAACAGGCAAGAAACAGAGGGGATGGGACCACAAGCCAGCATAACTACCATGGGATGGAGGTGGGTTGATTCATTTCCGGGGAGCCCCACTCAAAGCCTGGCTTCCCTGCCCTCCCCTGGCTCCTCACCATCCCACTGTCACAGCAGAGGAGACGAGGGGCATTGAGGAGGAGCCGACCCACCTCCCCTTGGTCGTCTGCATCGACAAGCTCACCAAAGTCTACAAGACAGACAAGAAGCTGGCGCTAAACAAGCTGAGCCTCAACCTCTACGAGAACCAGGTCGTGTCCTTCCTGGGGCACAATGGTGCAGGCAAGACCACCACCATGTGAGTGCCTGTCTGAGCGGACAGAGACCGTGTTCCTCTGGCCAGCTGCAGGGTGTGAGGAAAGGGCTTCGGGGTGTCCCTGCAGGGCCCTGTGGCAGCTGGTGCCATGCCCAGAGAGCAGCAGTGTGGGTGTGGGGCTGGCACAAACATGGGACAGGGAGTAGGCTCTGTGCTGATGCGGCTCTGCCTGGTCCCAGCAGATGCTCCCAGAGGTGGTGGTTGGGACTGGGTCCAGACTGAGAAATATAAGCTCCCTCACATTGTTGCCTTTCTCCATCCATTCAGGTCCATCCTCACTGGCTTGTTCCCTCCAACATCCGGCTCTGCTACCATCTATGGCCATGATATCCGTACAGAGATGGACAAGATCCGGAAGAACCTGGGCATGTGTCCCCAGCACAACGTGCTCTTTGACAGGCTGACAGTGGAGGAGCACCTCTGGTTCTACTCGCAGCTCAAGAGCATGGCAGAGGAGGAGATTCGCAAGGAGATGGACAAGTAGGTACCCTCCAGCTCCTTTGTCTTCATCCTTTCCTTTGGCATGAGTGAATCTCCTTCCTGCTGGCTGTGCCATGGGGGGTGATCTGGGGGCAGAGATGTCCCCTGGAGCAGCTCCACCAAGTGTTTTCCCACCCTTGGGGTGGTAGGCTGTGGAAGTGAGCAGAAGATGCTCATAGCCTGACTGCAGCTGGACAGTGCCAGCCGCTGAAGGCCGCAGGTACCATGTGGAGAAGGAGGCATTACATACTCTCCACAGGCACTGGGCACCAGTACAGCCTCCCAGCATTCCTGGTGCTTCTGTCCTGTCCCCAGGATGATTGAGGACCTGGAACTCTCCAACAAACGGCACTGTCAGGTGCAGACTCTCTCGGGTGGCATGAAGAGGAAACTGTCAGTGGCCATTGCCTTCGTGGGTGGGTCGCGAGCTGTTATCTTGGATGAGCCCACAGCTGGTGTGGACCCATATGCTCGAAGGGCCATCTGGGACCTCATCCTCAAGTACAAGCCAGGTGAGCAGAGCTGGGCACAGCCTGGCATGCTCCTCTGTGGCAGCCCTGGCCCCTCTGCTGAGGCTTTGTGATGCCATCAGGGAGGACCATCTTGCTCTCCACACACCACATGGATGAGGCTGATCTGCTGGGGGACCGCATCGCCATCATCTCCCATGGCAAGCTTAAATGCTGTGGTTCCCCGTTGTTCCTCAAGAGCACCTATGGTGACGGCTACAAGCTGACAGTGGTGAAGAAGCAGTCGGACACCAGGAATGGCACAGGTCTGGGGAGCAGTGGGACCCTTTAGAGGAGTAGATGGCACCAGCCCTACTTCAGCCCAGCAAAGGAGAGGTCAACACACAAGTACTGCCATCCTGAGTCTCCTCAGGCCATAGGAAGGGCAGAGGGGATGGGGCAGGGGTGTACGAGGTCCCGTTGCTTAGCCTTAATTTTTCTGGGCTGGGTCCTTGGCCAGACCCTACACAGTGGCATTTGTCTCCAGGTGCGGGTTCTCTCCAGCCTGTGAGTTGCCCGCTGAGATGTCTGGTGTGGGCCACATTGCAGAACGCCATCCCCAGGCCTCTCAGGGTGACAGGGAAGCCCCCATGGCACTGGGGAATAGGGGAAATGTGGTGGGTCTTGGTGGGAGGCCAGGTGTGAAGTGACCGATGGGTACTGCCCCTCTGCCCCAGAGCCAGGCCAGCCACACAGCCCCCTGGGCCACTCCTCTGTCAGCCCCTGCTCTGAGCCTCGCGTCTCCCAGTTCATCAAGAAGTACGTGGCCTCCTGCCTCCTCATCTCAGACACCAACACAGAGCTCTCCTACATCCTGCCCAGTGAGGCTGTCAAGAAGGGCTGCTTTGAGAGGCTCTTCCAGGTACCTGCAGGGCTGGCAGGGTGGGCAGGCAGGGGGCTGTGGCACTGTGGACATCTGCCCTTTTCACGCAGCAGTTTGCTCCCACAGCACTTGGAGCAGAGCCTGGAAGAGCTGGACCTCACCAGTTTTGGGCTGATGGACACCACGCTGGAGGAGGTCTTCCTGAAGGTGTCTGAGGAGGACCAGTCTCTGGAGAACAGTGACGTGGGTACGGGCGCTGGGGGGGCACAAGGTGCTCCTGGGGTTAGTGAGGGGCTGTGTGATCTTATTGGGCTTGGCTGCAGGAGTCTCCTGTTGCAGGTGGTGGAGAGGTTTCCAGCAGAGCCCATCCTGGCCAAGGGCAGCCAGCCTCTGCTCCACTCTGGGTTTACTCCCACCTGGAATAGTGTCTAGCTCTGGTGTCCTCAGCACACGTCTCCAGAGGACATCATGGAGATGCTCTGAGGGCTGGAGCACCTCTGCCTTGGAGCCAGGCTGGGAGAGCTGGGGATGTTCACCTGGAGAAGAGAAGGTTCCAGGGAGACCTTATGGCACCTTTTAGTGCCTAAAGGGGGCTTGAAAAAATGAGAGAGAGGGACTTTACGTGGGAAAAGAGTGTTAGGACAAGGGGGAATGGTTTTAAACTAAAAGAGGAAAAGTTTAGATTAGATGTTAGAAGGAAATTCTCCCCTGTGAGGGTGGTGAGGCCCTGGCACAGGTCGTGCAGAGGAGCTGTGGCTGGTCCGTCTCTGGAAGTGTCCAAGGCCAGGTTGGACAGGGCTTGGAGCCACCTGGTCTAGCAAAAGATGTCCCTGCGCATGGCAGGGGGTGGAATGAGATGAGGTCCCTTCCAACCCAAACCAGTCTGTGATTCTATGATATGATCCATCCCCAGTCCGTGGCATGCTTCAGTGAAGAGTAGCATGGCTGGTGGCAAGCCATATTTTTTCTTTCAGACATGAAGGAGTCCAAGGATGCCCTGCAGCCACCCGACTCTGAGCTGGGCCCAAAGTCTGAAGCCAATGGGGAGCCCATGGCTGAAGCGGCCATGCCAGAGAAGCCAGAGGTGGAGCTCAGCAACCTGGTGACCTGCTCCAAGCTGGCGCAGTCACAGGCGTCCCTGCGCTCAGCGTCCTCGGTGGGCTCCGTGCGTGGCGATGAAGGTGGGGCTTATTCCGAGTTCTTTGGGGATTACGCGCCCCTGTTCGATAACTGCCAGGACCCCGATAACGTCAGTCTGCAAGGTTGGTGCCGCTGGTGCCCGGCCAGAGGCAGGGGCCGGGGGAGGCACTCAGCTGGGACACGGAGGGTTCACCCAGGGCGGGCAGAGCTGGCCCTGGTTCCGTGGGGTATGTGATTGTGTCTGAGATGGGTGGCTGTGACTACTGGGATGAGAGCCCATGGGGAGGGGACTGATGGTACATCCAGCAACACAGCACCCAGAGAGCCACAGCCTGGGTGGGAGGGCTGGGAACAGGCTCTTTGCCCAAGTTTGCACCCCATACTGGTACAGTGTGCATGAAAGTCTTGTGCCAAGGCATGGAGCCAGTGAGAGCAGCCACTGTTGGCTCTGCCTCTGCCTCCTGTGTGTCTCCAGTGCCACCTTGCAGACTTGCCCCACTAACATGCCCTCTCCCCACACTGGCACTAGTTGGGTTTCTCCTCTTGGCCCTTGGGCACAGAGTCACCTTCCAGGTGGTGGCTTCACCTGTCATACCCTGCCCCAGGTGCAAGCCTCTCCCTGCCTGGATGCTGGGATTGCTGGATACAGAGGGTGCATGCAGGTGCCTCGAGGCTGTTGCTGTCGTCACAGATCCTGTTCTGGGTTATCTCAGCAACTCTTGTGACTAATTTAGGGATGTGTCACCTCTTCTTCCCACCAGGGCTGTGGGAGGCAAAGCTGGGACAGTGCTGTGACAGAGCTCCCACTGAATCACTGGGACTCCCACCTGTGTCTTGTACCCTGTTCCTGACTGTGCTGACCCCTCACCAGCAGGCAGAGCTGATGGGAAAATGGAGGGGTCCTAGAAAAAAAATCACCAATTTAAGTGGTTTTTTTGAAACTGTTGTGTAAATTTTCTTTTTGGGGCCAAGAGGAACCTGCCAGCCAGCTGCCTTGCTTCCCACACTGCACTGCTGCTGTGGCTTGGTGGCAGAGTTGGGGTTGGGTGCTGACACTTGGAGTGGCTGAGCTGGGCTGGGTGTCTGGCTCAGCTTCCTGGGAGCCCAGGTGGATGTGGGAGCAACTGTGCCAGAGGGCTGATGTCCTTCACCTTCCCAGAGCAAGAAGCAGAGGTGGAAGCAGAGGATCGTGACCTGGCAGGTCAGGGGAGCTTCAAGCTGGAAGGCTCGTGGCTGAAGCTGCGCCAGTTCCATGGGCTGATAGTCAAACGCTTCCACTGTGCCAAGCGCAACACCAAGGCCCTCTTCTCGCAGATCCTCCTGCCCGCCTTTTTCGTCTGCGTGGCCATGACTGTGGCACTCTCTGTGCCTGAAATAGGTGCATGCAAGCCACTTACCTACCTGCGTGCTGGGTGGCCTGTTCTGCCTGCCCCAGTGAGGCCAGTGTGGCCACTGGCTGCAGGAGGACAAGGCCAAGGCAGTCTCCCTGTGTGCAGTGGTGCTGTGAGTACAAGCAGATTCCTGTCCTTGTCCCTACAGGTGACCTGCCACCCCTCATCCTCTCACCATCCCAATACCACAACTACACTCAGCCCAAGGGCAACTTCATTCCTTACGCCAATGAGGAGCGGCGTGAGTACCGGTGAGAGCTGCCACCGCTGGTGCCCAAGGCCCATCCCTGTCTCCATCTCCGGGGCTGCAAGGGGGGCAAGTGGGGAGGGCAGCCCACAGCAGGCCTAGAGCTGGCTCAGGCTTGGAGCAGAGCCTGGCTGGTGCCATATCCCCTGACAGAAAGCAACCTCTGTCCTGGCCAGGGTGTCTCTGGGAGATGGGCCAGCCCTGACACTGTGACTAGCAGCTCAGTCATGCCAGGCACAGGCTGTCTGTGCCCATGATAAGTGCCAAGGCCTCAGGGAGGACCCAGAAGATGGCCACAGTGCTGAGATCTGTGTCTTATGCTCCTTGTTCCTCACTGGCTCCTTTCCCTGCAGCATTAGGCTGTCTCCTGATGCCAGCCCTCAGCAGCTGGTGAACACTTTCCATCTGCCCTCTGGTGTGGGAGCCACCTGTGTGCTCAAGACGCCCTTCAACAACACGCTGGACCAGCCCATGCAGACCCTCAACCTCAATAGCAATGAGTCCAAAATGCTGGCAGCCAAGTACTTTGATGCCATGTGCATTGACTCCTTCACCCAGGGCCTTCCACTTTCCAACTTCGTGCCACCGCCTCCATCCCCAGCTCCTTCTGACTACCCCATGTCAGTGGATGAGGACCTGCTCCGTGCCTGGAACTCCACGACCTTCTCCGCTGTTAAAGGTATCACCTGTGCTGGGTGCTCCTGTGTCCAGGAATTGTCTCCAGCAGGGAGAAGATGATTCTCCTCACAGAAGTGGCTCCAGGAACCCCTGGGAGTACCTGTTAGTCTGGCCTGGCCACATAGCAGAGCTTTGTTGGGCTGGACTTGTGGCTGTGGCCCTGGAACATTGTCTCCATTCAGCCCCAGCCATGCCAGTAGAGCCCCTTGCATGGTGACACTGTCACAAAGGCCTGTGACCAGCCTTGCGTCACCTTTGCTGGATGTGGTCCCCAGCCATTTCTTCTCCAGCCACACCTCATGGCCCATCTCTGAATCTCTGTCCCCCCAAAGCTTTTTGCATGTCCATCTCTTGGTCCCTCTTGGTCACCAGGACCCTGCTTGGCCAGCCGCCCAGCCCTCATGCTGTCCCCAGCAGCTGGGGCAGGCAGGAGCCTGGCTGTGAGCCACCCCTTCTGCTCCTCAGGGACTGTGACCTCAGCCCCTGCCCTGCCCCACATCATCCATGAGCCCATCAAGTGCACGTGCTCCATGCAGGGGACCGGCTTCTCCTGCCCTAGTGGCGTGGGGGGCCATCCCCCACAGATGAAGGTGGTGACAGGAGACATCCTGACTGACATCACAGGGCGCAACGTCTCTGAGTATCTGCTCTACACCTCGGATCGCTTCCGGCTGCACAGGCAAGAGGGGAGGCTGGGAGGGTCTGCCCTGCATCATAGAGCAGGGGTGAGGACCAGGGGCCTGGGGACACCTGCTCCAGGGTGCTGGCTGGAGTCAGCAACATCCTCAAGCATGGTTCCACCCCCAGAGGTGGGGGACAACAATTGCAGCTTCCTTAGCAGTGCCTTGTTCCACAGGTATGGGGCACTCACGTTTGGCAACGTCCAGAAATCCATCCCGGCCTCCTTTGGAGCCAGGGCTCCGGCCACAGTGCGCAAGATTGCTGTGCGGAGAACAGCCCAGGTGGGACAGCACTGCGCCTCAGGGGAGGGGAGATGGGTGGGGAGGAAGTGGGGCAGGCAGGGACCCCTGGGACTGCTCTGCTGCAGTGCTCTCCTCCAAGTGCTTTGGGAGGTTCTGGCCACGGGGGCGTGGTCAGCAGGTCTGGCCCAGCACAGTCAGCAATGGCCTATTCTCCCCCACAGCCTTCAGCACAGGGTGCCTGCGCTGTGGCTGGCTGTCCATCCCATCTTATCCCTCCCTCCCAGTACATCTCTGGGCCCAGCTCTCTTGCCACCTCCCACTCTTCCTCTCTCCTCCTCCAGGTCTTCTACAACAACAAGGGCTACCACAGCATGCCCACTTACCTCAATGCCCTCAACAACGCCATCCTGAGAGCCAACCTGCCCAAGAGCAAGGGCAACCCTGCTGCCTATGGTGAGGATCTGGAGGTGTTTGAGGGCAGGAGCATGTCGGGAACAGCATTAGGGCATGATCCAACCAGGGTCCAAAGTGCAGTGTCCACCTTGGGCCAAGCAAGCTAGTGTCCAGCTGGAACAGGGGTTCACACACCTCTGCTCTGAGATATGAGAGCTAGAATGACCTCTTTGTCAGGCCTGGGCTGGAATGTCCCAAAGTGCTCCCTGAAAGTGCCTGGGCTTGTGACATGTCCAAGGGTGCTCCAGTGAGGGAGGGCTTGGCCTTGAGGTGCTGAGTTGCTTCAGAGAGCCCAGCTCCTGCTGAGCTTCAGGTTGGAAACCCATGCTGCTCAGAGCCAGGACCAGGCAGACTGGGGACAAGGGTCTCTGTACCAAGCGGGTTTTCATGCTTCCATGTTTCTTCTTGGTCGTTGCAGGCATCACGGTCACCAATCACCCTATGAACAAAACGAGCGCCAGCCTGTCCCTGGATTACCTGTAGGTCCAAGGAGAGGGTTTGAGGGAGGAGGGTGGCTGTACCATGGGAGGTAGGGGGGCTTCTTACTGGTGGTGGCAGGGGAAGGCCGAGGCTTCTGCTCCACAGGCTGCATGGTGGAGAGGGACAGGGTGGCTGTGACATGGGGGTCCCTGTGCCATGCCCTGCACTGTGCACAGTGACTGTCCCACACCAGGGTGGGTGGCCCCTTCCCCCTTCACCCCAGGCAACTGAGGGTGATGGAGTCCCTTCATGGAGCTCTCTTTGCTCCCCATCCAGCCTGCAAGGCACAGATGTGGTGATCGCCATCTTCATCATTGTGGCCATGTCCTTCGTCCCAGCCAGTTTTGTGGTGTTCCTGGTGGCCGAAAAGGCCACCAAGGCCAAACACCTGCAGTTTGTGAGTGGCTGTGACCCCGTCATCTACTGGTTGGCCAACTACATGTGGGACATGGTAAGCAGGACCCGTGGCCCTACCGGCCAAGCCTCCGGGGTTGTGCCGGGGAGTGGGCAGTCACAGAAGTTTCTGTCTTCTCCAGCTAAACTACCTGGTGCCAGCCACGTGCTGCATCATCATCCTGTTCGTGTTTGACCTCCCAGCATATACCTCTCCCACCAACTTCCCTGCTGTCCTCTCCCTCTTTCTGCTCTATGGGTACGTTGCTCAGAGCGGGGTGGTCAGGAGGCACTGGGGATACCTCCAGAGTCTTATGGGGTGGTGGTTTTAAACTAAAAGAATAGACATTTAGACCAGATATTAAGAAGAATTTTTTCATTATGGGGGTGGTGAGGCCCTGGCACAGATTGCCCAGAGAAGCTGTGGCTGCCCCATTTGTGGATATGTCCAAGGCCAAGTTGGACAGCTTGGAGCACTAGTGGAGGGTGCCTCTGCCCATGGCTGGGGACTGGATTAGATGACCTTGAAAGGTCCTTTCCAATGCAAACCATTCTGTGGTGTTCTGCAGCCCCCATAGCTGGTTGGCGTGGGGGGCTGTGAGGGCTGGGTTGGGAGAGCCTGGGAACAGCAGGTTGGAAATGGGCAGTCCCAAGGCTGGGGGCCCCTCTTCTGCCATGCTGATGTGTGCTTCTGCTTCTCACCTCCCCAGCTGGTCCATCACCCCTATCATGTACCCAGCCTCCTTCTGGTTTGAGGTGCCCAGCTCTGCTTACGTCTTCCTCATTGTCATCAACCTCTTCATTGGCATCACAGCCACTGTGGCCACGTTCCTGCTGCAGCTCTTTGAGCACGACAAGGTACGGCATTCACAGCTCTGCCAAGGGCCACCGGGAAGGGAGACGCTGACATCAGGTTGTGGCTCAGGCTGGGAGGGACCTCAGGAGGTTTCTGTTTCCAGCAGGATCAGCCATGAGACCTGACTGGGCTGGGTCTTGGGGATCCTGATCCTACCACTCACTCAGGGTTGTTTGATGGTTGTGTCCTCTTTGCTGTCCCTGTAGGACCTGAAGGTGGTGAACAGCTACCTGAAGAGCTGCTTCCTCGTGTTCCCTAACTACAACCTGGGCCACGGCCTGATGGAGATGGCCTACAATGAATACATCAATGAGTACTATGCCAAGATTGGTATGGCCTCGTGTTCCCTCCCTCCCTTGCTTCAGGGCATGTGGGACTGAAAGGGACCACAATGCTGGCACATCCCTTCTGCCTGCCCCATGGGGGTGTCCCGAGGCCCAGAGCAACCTGGAGCAAAAAGCCAAGGGGGGTGGACTAGATGGGGCACAGAAAGAGACACGGCTGAGGGCCAGCAGTGGCATGGTGCCACTGCTGCTGAAAGTGGTTCCTTGGGCCCTCCCACATAGCAACAGCATGGGGAGAGGAGGGTGTGAGCCCTGACAGAGGCGTGTGGTTCTGCTGCTGCTGCACACTGCCTGTGGTGGGCCATGTGAGGCTCTGGTGGATCTTAGCGGGGCCATAGTGTAGCTGTGGTGGGCCATGATGGGTCTGTGCTGTGACAGGAGGGATGGGGCCGGCAGGGACTCTCCTTCCAGACAGAGTTGCTTGGGGGCTGCACTGCCCAACCAACACAAGCCTGTTGCCACTTACAGTTTCAGCCTGGCCTCAGAAGCTCCCCTGCTCTCTGCTGTTGAGCAGCTTCTGTACATAACCCAGGTGCTGATGGCATCATGAGGGGACCCAACAGTGTTGGGTTGAGATCTGACAAATCCATCTGATACCATTCTCAGCTGGGTTGATTCATTCTACTGAGGTTGATAAGTTGCCAGATGATTTCCACAGCACCCATGCTCTGAGAGGGAATCGTGTTGCAACCAGCCCGGGGAGCATGGGAGCAGTGTCATTGTCATGGGTCAACTCAAGAGGTACAACCAAGCTGTCCACATGGGAAGGTGTCCCCAGCTGCTTTCTTCTCTTCCTCCTACTCAGGGCAGTTTGATAAAATGAAATCACCCTTCGAGTGGGACATTGTGACACGGGGGCTTGTTGCCATGACAATTGAAGGCTTTGTTGGCTTCTTCATCACCATCATGTGCCAGTACAACTTCTTCCGGAAGCCCCAGTGAGTGTGGCACAGGGCAGGGATGTTTGGGCTGGCCATGGGGTAAAGATTTGTTTTTGGGACCCTTGAGCTTCAGGCTGCCCTTCTGGTGGTGTTGAGTGGGAGCTGCCCAGGCCTGTCAGGGATGCAGCTCCTGGTCCCACATCCCCCCGTGCCCCTGCCCCCTCCCACAGGCGCCTGCCCGTCTCCACCAAACCCATCGAGGATGACATTGATGTGGCCAATGAGAGGCACCGGGTCCTGCGTGGTGATGCCGACAATGACATGCTAAAGATCGAGAACCTCACGAAGGTGGGGGCTGCATCAGGCTGCAAGGAGACTCCTGGGACTAGCCCAGCCCAGGGGTGTGGGTGGGGCAGGGGGTCCAGGTGGCTCCTGGTGGGCTGAGTGCCCATCCTCTTCCCTGCCAGGTGTACAAGTCCCGCAAGATTGGGCGCATCCTGGCCGTGGACCGGCTGTGTGTGGGTGTGCGCCCTGGGGAATGCTTTGGGCTGCTGGGCGTCAACGGTGCAGGCAAGACCACAACATTCAAGATGCTGACAGGGGATGAGAGCACGACAGGTGGAGAGGCCTTCATTAACGGACACAGGTTAGGGGGGGCTGGGGGCCGCCTGCTTTCCTGGGGATGGGATGCGGTCTGCTTGGAGAGTTCCCAGGATAAAGCAGTATGAGGGAGCTCGTGTGTCCCCGTGAGACTCTGCAGCCTTGTGTCCTCCTTGGTGACTATCAATCTGGGATGTGGGACAAGAGACTGGCCCTGGGCTGAGGCTGCCCAGTGGGATTTTACCTGGGGGAAGGTGCTCCAGTGTAAAGGTGTGTGAAAGGAGGCTCGGCAGCAGTCCTCACAAAAAGAATTCCTTCTTCCCACAATCCCTCCATCCTTTCGCACAGCATCCTGAAGGAGCTCCTGCAGGTCCAGCAGAGCTTGGGCTACTGCCCCCAGTTCGACGCCCTCTTTGATGAGCTGACCGCCCAGGAGCACCTGGAGCTCTACACCCGCCTACGTGGCATCCCCTGGAAGGATGAGGAGCGGGTAGGGCTCTGGGCAAGCAGTTGGCAGCATCCAAGGGCTGGTGCTGTGCCACAGGGATGGCATCTCAGGCAGCAGTGGCAGCCTGAGCCAGTGCTGTTGCTCTTGTGGCAGTGCCACCCTGGCAGTGTGCCCACATGGGCTGCCAGGGCCAGGCACATGCACTCACAGGTCCCCACCAGTGCTCAAGGCTGTACCAGGGACTGCCACGGGGCTCCCCTGACTGCCACATGGCTTGTAGTCCCCTCGGCAGCTGACGTGCCAGGGAGCCCAACCCCTGCCAGCTCTGCCAGCCCTGTGGCCTTGGCAGGATGACAGCAGCCCCCTATGCCTTGCAGGTGGTCAAGTGGGCACTGAAGAAGCTGGAGTTGACCAAGTACGCAGACAAGCCTGCCAGCACCTACAGTGGTGGCAACAAGAGGAAGCTATCCACAGCCATCGCGCTCATCGGATACCCAGCCTTCATCTTCCTGGTGAGCCCTGAGAGTGGAAAAATGACCCCAGCTGGGAGCTGCCCACCCCTGGCTTCACCACACATCACACATCTCCTGGAGTGTGGGATGGTGGCCTGAGCTCGACTCGGGACAGGAAGGGAGTGGCAGGGTCCTTCCCAGGGCTGGCATGTCTGAGAGTGCTGTCTGTCCCCCAGGATGAGCCAACAACAGGGATGGACCCCAAGGCACGGCGCTTCCTCTGGAACCTCATCCTGGATGTCATCAAAACGGGTCGCTCCGTGGTGCTCACGTCTCACAGGTCTAGGGGGTTCTGTGCCCATGGTGCCTGCAAGCACCTGGGGTGCTGTGTGGGAGGGAGGGGGCTCCCCAGTCCCCAGGGAATGGGATTTGGTAGGGGCATGAGGAGCAGGGGGACCCTGGGACACCCTCTTTTGCCCTCTCTCATCCCTGGTGGTGGGGCCACAGCACTTGGGTGATGGCCTGGGGGGCCCAACTCCCACCTGCCCCCACCATAGCCCTGGCACTGTCCTCCCATGCCCTCCTGCTGAACCCTCCCTTGTCACCCCAGCATGGAGGAGTGCGAGGCCCTCTGCACCCGCCTGGCCATCATGGTGAATGGGCGGCTCAAGTGTCTCGGCAGCATTCAGCACCTGAAGAACAGGTAAGAGCCTGGCAGGAGCCCAGCATGCCTGCATGGGGCCCAGCAGCGTGAGTGTGCCGCTGGTCAGGAGGGGGCTGGATCCTCATGGTTGGGTGACAGTGTGGCATCCGTGATGAGATATCAGCCCTTTGTGAGGGTGCTGCTTTAGTGGTGGGCAGGGAACAGGGTTGCTGAAGTGCCTTGCCACTGCCCTGGTGTCCAGTAATGGCTGCCTGAGAGCATCATCCCCTTCCATAGGGTCATGGGGGTGCAGATCAGGGGACAGGTCCTCATGGGGTACCTTGTTCCTGTGCAGGTTTGGTGATGGCTACATGATCACAGTGCGTACCAAGTCCAGCCTCAATGTCAAGGAGGTGGTGAGGTTCTTCAACCGTAACTTCCCTGAGGCTGTCCTCAAGGTTAGCTGTCCCTGGTGGCCATGGCTGTCCCCTGCCAGCCCCCACTTTGGGGCACAAGCAGCCTTCATCCTCCATGGGGTGGTGGGAGGGAGTCTGGGAGTGAGGGCTCAGTGTCCCCTCTGTGACCACCCCCCAGGAGCGGCATCACACCAAGGCCCAGTACCAGCTGAAGTCAGACCAGATCTCGCTGGCACAGGTCTTCAGCAAGATGGAGCAGGTGGTAGATGTGCTGGGCATTGAAGACTACTCCGTCAGCCAAACCACACTGGACAATGTAAGACTGGGGACAGCTGTATGCTTGTCCCCGGTGAGGGTGGCCGTGACAAAATGTCAGGCAGGATCTGCCTTTGAGGCAAGAGTTGGAGCTAGATGGGGAACATGGAGGCAGACCAGCGGCTTGGGGTGGAGATGCCCGCAGGGATACCTGAGTCTCCTGCCCCTTCCTCCTCAGGTGTTTGTGAATTTTGCCAAGAAGCAAAGTGACAACCTGGAGCAGCAGGAGACCAGCCCCAGCTGTGCCCTGCAGTCGCCCCTGGAGCGTGTGCTGAGCCTGCTGCGCCCCCGCACCGCCCCCACTGAGCTGCGGGCCCTCGTGGTGGAGGAGCAGGAGGACCTGGAGACTGATGACGAAGGCCTCATCAGCTTTGAGGAGGAGAGGGTGAGAGGTTGTTCCCAGGTCTGGGTGTTCCTGGTCCCACCTGTGTCCCTGCCACAGGCCCTGGGACTGGATGCTGTGACACCACGAAGGTGACACAATGGAGCCAGGACAGGGCCCAGGAGGGGTGGGGGCTCTCTTGGAGAGGTGTCTGCGCTGCCACCTGTGCCAGACTCTGGCCCCAGATGCCCTGGGTGTGCTGGCGAAGTGGGCAGCCCCTGAGCCCTGCCTGTCTCCCTGCTCAGGCTCAGCTCTCCTTCAACACGGACACGCTGTGCTGAGACCCTGAGGACAGCCATGTTCCTGGCTCGAAGTCACCAAACCCTTTTGGCCTCTCCCCTCCCTTTGCCCTGTGGAGCGGGGTTGCCACAGCCGGAGCCACATGCCAGGGAGGACACAGTGGGTACAGCAGTGCCTGGATGGACCTCGCAAGCTGGGGTGGCTTTTGTCCCCTTCAGCTCTGGAGTAGAGTCACTGCGTGGTGCCAGGGGCACGGTCCTCAACATGCCATGGATGGAGACTGAAGGAAAGGACACAGCTTGGTGCCACTGCCAGCCCCACTCACTTTGGGGCAGAGACACACAGGCCTGTGAGTGGCGCCTTTGGCTGGACATCCATGTTGCACTCACTCTGGGGACCCTTGGCTGTGGGTACCCCCCAGGCCTGGCTCTTTGGAGCTAGAAGAAGGATGGCTGCTTCCACATCACCCCTGGCTGGTGCTGCCCTGGGCACTGCAGGGGCCGGTGCTCTGGTGCTTCACCCATGACCAATTTCCGTCACCAGTGGGATGTCACTGGGGGTCTCGGCCCCACTGGTACATCCTGCCCACGCTGGGGTCTGTTCACCCCAGCCCTGCCTAGCCTCGGGTACTGGCTTCATCCCCAGGCAGCAGTGCCATTGTAGAGGCATGGGGGGGGGGGCGGCAGAGGGGTATTTCACAGGGTATTTCACATGCTGGCACCAGCTGTTTCTCCCCTCTGCCCCTAACCATGTCCCTCACCGTCAAGTCTCTCACCCTGCCTCCTCCCTGCCCTCACCACTTGCTTCCTCCATCACAGGGCATTGCTGCAGCTCTGCCACCTTTCTGCTGTGTCCCCTTCTATGTCATTTGCCCTGACACTTGTTCCTCAGTGTCTAGCCCTGTATAGGAACCACCTGCACTAGGTACTTATTGTTGGGTCACTGGTGGTACTGAGAGAGGGGTTGCTGCACCCCCACATGGCTTTAGAAGCTGGTAGTGGGGTGGCCTTAAGGTACGAGGTTTGGACAGTCTGGGTGGGTGCTGGCACAGCCCGACAGAGGTGCCCAGGGTGGTGGGGAGGGAAGGATGGACTGCAGTAGTGGGACTGGCAGTGTCACTGGCCAGTAGCGGGCACCCCCTCAGCCAGCAGTGCCCCTCCTTTTTGCAGAGGGTCCTGCTGCCTTGTCACCCACAGGGACCATGGCTGGCGCCTGAAGCTCTCAACAATCTGCAGCTGTGCCCAGAGGTAGGGTGGCAACAGGGCCTGTGATGCTGACCCCAATCCCGCACTGCTGGGTGCCACAGTCTTTGGCAACACCCCAGAGTGGCTGTGCACCTTCCTGGGGAGCACCTGTGGCCCATCTGCCCTGTGTGCTGTGCTGCCCTCTCTGCCTCTCTGGCACAGGCTTGGGTGGAGGCCCCAAGTAACACCAGGCACCTCAGCTGGCTGCCATGGGAGGTGGTGGGAGGCTGGCTCTGGCCCCACTTGGGCACAGGAGCAGGGCCTCAGCTGTCCCCATCGCCCCTGGTCCCATTAGCCCCATATACCACCTGCTATAGATTGTGATATAATATACAGTATTTTCAATAGGGGGAAAACTGGGGGAAGAAACTCTATTTTCAGATTTTTCAGACCATTTTTTTTTTAATGGCATATGGGAAACTGGCTGGATCAGGGATAGGGTGGATGGCACAGGGGGGCAGCTCCCACCAGCGTGCCCCTGCTCCTTTGCTGGCCACACTTTGCCTTCCCCAGTGGTTGCTGGGAGACAAGCCAGCTCAAAGTTTGCCCTTTGCCATCAGGGAGAGGGGATAGTGTCATCTTTAAGTTCCCAGCTGTCACCTTGGTGGCACCCTGGGGCACCCTAGGGTGGGCAGTGCTGCTGTGCTCTGGGCTTTATCCTCGCCCCATACCTGCCACACTACACTGTCACTCCGGGCTCCAGAAGGGCACTGGCACCCCAGTAACAGAATGTCTTCCCTGTCCCCAATCTTCCCCCTGCCACCATGCCGTCATCCCCATGGCTTCTGAGGGTCAGTGGAGGTGCCCATACAGCCTGGGTGGCCACGGTGGCCTCCCTACCCTGGGCTTAGGGCTGCCCGGGCACAGTCCCTGCTGGAGTCACTCCAAGGGTGGGAGCGGGTAGGTAGTGCCCCAGTGCATTGCCCCAGGGCAGGGGTGGCTGCTGCCTTAACACTGTTCACTTCATTGAGTTTGGCCCCGCTTCCGGCCTTGCCTCCCCCTGCACGTCCTTTGCCACCAGCCGCAGGCATAGCCCAGTGCCATGCTCAGCCCCGGGCATGGGGCCCCTGGGGGTGGGGACGTCTTGGAGCTGCCTGTATATTGCTACCAAACAAACAAAAGAAAAAAAAAAAAAAGAAATGTGAAAATAATGATCGTTTTAAATAAAAAATAGTAACTGGATCCCTTGAGGCTGGGTAGTTGGGTGGGGGAGGAGTGGCAGGGCTGAGGAGGAGAGTGGCAGTGCCCAGGGTGGGGGTGCAGGACCCTGCTAGGGGCAAGGAGTGCTGGGCACAACACAGGGCTGTCCAGTGCTTGGCATAATTCAGGCAGTGTGGGGTGGCTGGGGGTAGAGGCAGGAGTGGCAGCAGCTGGCAATGCCACCAGCTGCCCTTACCAGCCTGGGGTTGGCAGCAGCCACAGGGGCGGGGCCCCATGGCAGGGCGTCCTGGCTGTGTCCTGGGGCCAGGTGTGGGGGGGAGCGGGTGCACCCCGAAGAGGAATGTGGGCTGGGAGGAGCTGTGGTTTCAGCTGGGGCACTCAGGGTGCAGCCAGCAGTGCACCAGCAGCCGCCAGGCAGCATGGCCGAGAAACCCCAAATCCAGCTCTTCATCAAGGTGAGGGGGGTCCTGAGGTCAGTGCCCAGGCCAGCGGGTAGCCCTGGCCACCAACCCTGGCAGTGCCGCAGTGGGGTGACTGGGCTGCCCCTGCCTACTGCAGTGCCCAGATGTGGGGCACTGGGCAGGCAAAGGGGCAAGTAGTGGGCAGGGGTAGGCAATGGGGTTGGCAACAGGCAGTGGGCAGCAGGCAGGTGGGGGGACAGGCAGTGGGCAGCTCACGCTCTTCTCCAGGGTGCACTGCTTGCTACTTCCTGCCCTGCACGCACAGGGGCTGTGGGGACTAAACCTGCGGAGGTTGGACCAGGCTCCCCCCGCCAAAGCAGGGCCCAGCAGCCCAGCACCACAGCATCTGCCTGCACCTGCCAGGCCCTTCCCAGCCACTGCCTGACTGGGGCAGTCTGTCCAGCTGTGCAGGGCAGGACAGGGCTCACCTGGGACTGTGGCTGGGGATGACAGGGTGACAGTACCTTCCTTGGGTACAGTCTCTGTCTGTTGCTGGACTATACCCTGCCACAGCCACCCCTGCTGCCACTACTGCTCTGAAGCCCTTGTCCCATTGGCACTGTGAGGCTGGCACAGCCTGGGGGTCCTTGTCCCCAGACGGTGTCAGGGCCAGCACCTGCTGCGTCACGTGGCTGTTCTGGGGTGTGGCACTGAGGCCCTGGGAGCAGGCAGGGGCCAGGGGCTGGCACCCTGCCTGGCATAGCAGGTGCCATGGACTGCAGCACAGCTTGCCAGGCTGGGCTGGGGCATGTGCCCTACCATCTTCACCCTGTACCTTCTGGGGCTGCCCCCCTGGGGCCATGACAGGGCGAAAGGGCAGTTGAGCTCTCCCTCTGTGCCCACAGGCAAGCGAGGACGGGGAGAGTGTGGGGCACTGCCCCTTCTGCCAGCGGCTCTTCATGGTGCTGCTGCTCAAAGGGGTGCCCTTCACCCTCACCACCGTGGACATGAAGAGGTGAGTGGTGGCCCCTTCCCAAGGGGTGCCAGCCCTGGGGCCAGGACCATGTGCAGGGTGGGGGGTGGTAGGTCCCCAATGGTTTGGGAAGGGATGGCATATGAAGGGTGAAGGGTGGGCACTATGGAATGGATGGAGCTTTTTGTACCTCCCCAGGTGACCACTGGTGTTTAGGGGAGGTTGGCGGGTATTTCCTCGGGCACACACTGAGGCAGGAGGGGCCTGAGGGCACCACCTTGTGCACCGGCCCCCCAGAACTCCCTTTCTTTGGCACACACATGCACATTTGAACACACACACACACAAGGTGCCCTGCAGAACCCTGGACATGCCAGGCATCAGCGATGTCCCCATCTCCCACAGGGCACTGAACATGCTGAAGGACTTCGCACCGGGTGCCCAACTGCCTGTCCTGCTCTACAACGGCAAGCCCAAGACCGACACTATCACCATTGAGGAGTTCCTGGAGGATCAGCTGGGTCCCCCCATGTCAGTGGCTGGTGCTGCCTTGAGAGGAGGAAGGGGGTCCCCCAAAGAAGGGCAGGACAAGCTAAGGGAAGAGAGGGCTGACAGCCCACGAGCCTGTCAGCCTCTGCCACCTGCCCCAGCTGTGCCCATGTCCCTGCAGGTGCCCCAGTCTGGTCCCACAGTACCTGGAGTCACGCCTGGCTGGAAATGACATTTTCCACAAGTTCTCTGCCTTCATCAAGAACCCCGTGCCTGCCCAGGATGAGGGTGAGGAGTGGGTGGGGGAGCACCCCATGCAACCTCTCAGCTGCCACACCCCAAAGCCTAGCCTGGTCACACCGAGCTTTCCCAGTCCCCCCACCCAGTCCACAGCTGGGTCTGTCCAGGCACTGCCCTCTCTATGTGGGTCAGTGTGGCTGTGCCAGGTCTCTGTGGGAGGGCAGAGGCAGGTGCCAGCCTGAGCCAGGTGGGAAGAGGCTGACAGGTGCTGCCTGTACGCAGGGCTGGGCTGGCAGGAGGCCACAGCAGAGCAGGGTCCCCATGCCCTCAGCAGGGCCATACTGTGACCTGGACACCCTCCCTGCAGCGCTGCAGCGGAGCCTGCTGCGGGCCTTGCTGAAGCTGGATGAGTACCTGAGCACCCCTCTGGAGCACGAGCTGGCCCGGGACCCCCACCTCCAGGCCTCGCAGCGCCGCTTCCTCGACGGAGACCACCTCACATTGGCCGACTGCAACCTGCTGCCCAAGCTAAACATTGTTCAGGTAAGACAAGGGCATCCCCCACTACCATGCCCTTCTCCTTTCCCTGGCATCCCCCAGCCCCATGCTCTCACTTTCCTCTTGATGCCTACAGCAAGCCCCTGCTCCTTTCCCAGTTGCTCAGTCAGCTCTGTGTCCCCCAGCAACCCTCTCCCCACGAGCCCTGCCCAGCACAATGCCCTCCCACAGATGCCACTCCCCTCTGCATCCCCTCCTGAGTGCCAGACCTCGACTGTGCAGCACCAGGGATGTCCCCTGGCTCCCTGCCACCCTTCCCAACTGGTGCCTGCCCCGGTGGTAGGGCCCTCCTTGGCACAGTGTCAGGCAAGGCTCCCCTGTTTGTGTCTGCAGGTCGTGTGCCAGCACTACCGCCGCTTTGGGATCCCCAAGGACCTGCACGGTGTGTGGCGCTACCTCAACAGTGCCAGTGAAACCAAGGAGTTCAAATACACCTGCCCCAATAGCCAGGAGATTATACAAGCCTATCGTTCCGTGGTCCGGGCACCGCAGTGAGCTGGGCACATGCCCTGGTGGGTGCAGGGTCAAGGCTGGGGTCAGGCAGGAGGTCAGCGCCTACCCTGACCCTGCCTGCAGGGGCTCAGGAGAGCTGAGCACAACATGTGCCCCTTGCACCCACATTCCCTCCACTGGCATTCAGGTGCTGGCAGCCATCTGTAGTGCACCAAGCCCCTCTTGCGCCATCCACCATTCCTCACAACCAGGACAAGCTCTGTGGCCCCTCAAGCATCAGGGTGAGGGCAAGGGCGCACAGCCACGGGCACCATCAGTGCCAAAGCTGTGCCCAGCTGAGGGCAGGGGCAGAGCTGGGGACAAAAAGCTGCCCTGAAGCCACTTGCCTGGGCACACTGTGCCACCCGCCTGGGCAGCAGGTGCCACAGGGTACCCTCACACCGGCACTGGGTGAGGGGACCTGGCACAGCCACAGAGAGACCTAGGACCAGAGCTGGAGGGGGATGGCACAGGCAATGAGCAGAGGTCAGTTTCCCCCAGATCCTGCTGTTAGGAAGCTCTCAGCAGATTTGGGGGTTGTGAAGCAGGGAAAGCCCAAGCTAAGCTTCAGAGTTCCTGGAAATCAATAAATGCTTTGCAAGAGAGACCAATATGAATCTGGAGTGACCACCCCAGCAGCTCCTCCCTCACAAGGCTTTGTACTGACCTCCTCATCCTCTCCTAGTGCACAGCAAGGCAGAGCCCTACCTCCCAGCTCTCCAGAGGGGTTGGTCAGGCTCCAACCGCACACCCGTCAGCCCACTTGCAAAAAGCTGGCAGGGAAGGAAACTTCTCTGAGATCCGGACCTCTGGGTTCAGCTGAAACAGGCCCAAGGCTTCCTGAGAAAGGAGAGCCAGAATGGACAGACACACCTGGAAAGACCGGCTGGCTAAAAACACCTTTACTGTCAAGAAGCAAAGCACAGGTGATCTTTCCATTCCACAGTATAAAAGTTCCATCCAAACTCCACCAGTTCATGATAAGTGAGGTCAGGAGGTAGTCTCTGCCAGCAAGGAAGAGCTGCAGGGGAAAAACCCACCATGCTGGTGTCCCCTCTGCTCCATCTTCCCCCACCAAAGGCCCTGCCACCACCCCAGCTGAGGGGTGGCTGCCAGGTGCTGCTGGCTCTGTTATCTCCCCAGGTGCAAGGAGCTCAGCAGGCCTGAACACAGGGAGACCCCCTCATTCAGACACAGGGGTCCATAAGGGTTCACAGGGCTGTCGTCAGGGCACAGGCCAGCACCCGTCAGGAGTCCTCGAAATTCACTCCAGATGGTGCCTTCTTGCTGGAAGGAGATGGAAGAAGCATCAGAGTCCCAAGCCCCATGCCCTGCTGCCACATAGCTTCAGAGCAGAGCTCACAGGGTGCCCAGTGACCAGTGCCCAGCCCCAGCACTGACCTTTTGAAACCGGGGTTAATGAGAGATTCCCCTGGGACCTTCCTCTTGGCTGGCAAAGCTGAGCCAGAAGCCTTACTCTTCCTGGGGCTGGGGTCTGCCTCGGTCAGGAACAGGCAGGACACAGATTACAGGTTAGCCAGGAGCTCTGGCAGCCCTGCCAGTCCCTCCAACCTGGCAGGACCAGCAGCCACAGAGAGCAAGGAAGGGCCAAACTTGGCCTCCTCTCCCAAAAGGAGCCATGGACCTGCCACAGCTTCCAGTCCGGAAGCACAGCAAAGCCTGCCCTCCTGAGGCTGGCAATGCCCAGCCTTTGACCTGAGCATCCCAGACACCCTGAGAGCCACTACACTGAGCTCTGCCCCTGCTCTGCCCAGAAGAGCACCAGGACAACAGGTGGCTGCCAGCAGCCACTGCCGGGGGAACTCAAGAACGTCCTGGAGAGCACATGGATACAGGACCAGCAGCCTCCAGGGAGGAGAAGACAGAAGACTGTGGGACCAGGGCAGGTGCCCCTGTCAGTGCCTACCTGGCAGGAAGAGCTGCTGGCTCCGGGTAGCATTCTTTTCAGGGCTGCAAGAAGATGCCAATGTCTCCACTGCTACTGAGACAGGAGCCAGAGCCAAAGCTTGTGACAACACCTCCCAATACTGCATGCAGCACTTCAAGCCTCCCCAGCAAGCTCCCTCCACAGCTAAACTGAGCCCCATTCTCCTCTCAGCACTTCCATCCAGACTGCTGCTGCTTCCAAATCTTCCCAGATCCCTCAAACAAAGATGTTTGTAAGGTGACTCCCACATTCAGGATGCTGGTGTGGTGCTGGCCATGAGGAGAGAGCTGTGTTTCCACACAGAGACATACCACTGTGCCCTCTGGGCCCAGGCAGGGTCTCTTCTGCCCGCGGGGGTCTTGTGCAGACCCCAGGCAGCTTTGAAAATGGGCCAGCCCGAACAAGGAAGCGATGGCGATGGCAGCTCCGCTGCTGGCCCACTGGGACAGGTGAGAAGAAACCACCTGGGGTGATGCCCAGGAGGCACAGCCCTCTCCCGCTGCGGCTGAACTGAGACATCTAGGGCACTTTAGGTGGGGGTGACGATCCCATGAAGGTGGGAGGAGCTGCTAGCCCTCCCCCCTTCTAAACCCACCACGGACCTTCCAGGCGCCTCTCCAGGCTCTCGATGCAGCCGGCCATGCCGAAGACCAGCGCCTGCAGGTGGCTGCGCGCCTCGGCGGCGGGCAGCTGGGCGAGGGCCAGGGCCGGACACCGCGGCTCCTCCGGCAGCCGCAGCGTGGCCGAACCCGGGCCCAGGTTCAGCGCGGCGGCCCCGTGACCCAGGGCGGCCCTGCGGGGAGCGGGGGTGAGGGGAGCGGAGGAGAGAGGGAGCCCCGGGCGAGGTGGGGCCTGGGCTGGGGGAGCCCGGGGTGAGAGGATGCCCGTAGCGAGGGAGGTCCCAGAGCAGCGGCACCCACCTGAGCATTGCGCCGTGCTCCTCCGGCGGGCACCGCTGCAGAAGGAGAGGAGGAGGAGAGCGCGTTCAACACGGCCTGGCCTAGGCCCAGGTCCATCCCTGCCCCGCCAGCACGCCGGGTCTCAGCGCCGAGCTCCCCCGCCGTCCCCTGGCCCCCTGGTACATACGCAGCCGAGCGCCGGGCAGCCGCCGAGCTCCCCGGCCCAGACCTCCATGGCGTCGGTCACACTGAGGGGGAAAGCAGCTCAGGCCAGGGCTGCTTGCCCCCTGCCTGGCCCGTGCCCGCTCCCCACCCGCTCCTGTTCCCGCCCAGCTCTCACTAGACGGTGCCGTCGGGTCCGCAGTAGCAGAGGAACCGGCCAGTCCCGGCTCGCAGCAGGTGAAACGGCCCTGCAAGTTCCGCCATGGCCGCGGCGGAAAGGGCGGTGGAAAGGGCGGTTGGAAGGGGCGGGCGGGAGCCGTGGGTCCTGCCCAGGGCGGGGCCCGGCAGCCCCGCCATGGTGAACCTGGGCGTGCGGCGGGTGGAGGACGATGTGGCCGCCAAGCACCCGGTGCGCCCCACGAGGGACGGGCTTGGGGGGTGCGGGGACGGCCGGGGCTGAGGGGCCGGGCAGGCCCCCGGCCCCCGCACTGACGCGTCCCCGCAGGCGCTGCAGCAGTACGCGGCCTGCCAGTCCCACGCCTTCGTGAAGGGCATCGGCACGTTCCTGGCAGGTACGGGCTGGTCCGGCCACCTCGGCATCGCCTGGGCTGTCCTTGGCTGCTCCCCGGGGGCAGCGAGGACGTCCTGGCCGTGTCCGGTAACCCCGGCCCCGGTCTCGGCAGGCAGCGGGGCCGCCTTCGCGGTGCAGAAGCTGGCGCGGCAGAAGCTGCCGTACAGCCCTCAGTGGAGCCTGCTGCTGGCTGTGGGTAAGTGCCCAGCCCCGGTGGGTGGTGCAGAGGGGTGTTTGCCACTGGCATGGGGCCTTGTCCCTTTCTCCAGCCACCTCCCTGTGCCCCGGCCCCGAGGGCTTAGGAGGGTTCGCGGCAGCGCCCCCACCAAGGTGCTGCTGGCACTCCCAGGCGCACCTCGGCCTCCCCAGCTGCAGGGTCCCTCGGAAGCTACGTGGTAACCAGAGCTGAGACGCAGAAATGCTCCAACTTCTGGATTTACCTGGAGACAGGCAAATCCCCACAGGAGCTCGCCGTGACTGGTGGGGTGTCTCAGCCCGCAGGTACAGTCATCTTCCTACTGCTTTCCCTGAGCTTGTTGTGCTTGGTTCTTCCCTGCTGCAATAATTGCCATTCCTGTCTTGTAATTAAGCTGGTAACTGTCATTGCCAAAATGACAATCAATACAAGTCCCACACTAGTACCCTGCAGCCAAGGGATGGGAGCAGGAGCACTCATGGTGGGTGGAGCTCCTTACCTGGTTTCATGCCCCCCATGTCCCTCTCTCTACCTGGCACAGTGGGTTCCTGAGCAGGGCTGGTGATGTGGGCTGGGTGCACTTGCTGCTGCCTCCTGCCCTGCCTGCTTTGGGTATTCGCCAGAGCCAGCACAAAAGGCTCATTTGCTGGAAAGAGGAAGGAGAAGGTAAGGGATGGGGTGAGCAACTGAGATGTGGTTTGCTGCTCTGTAGGGTGGGCAGAACTGGAGGGGCATCAAGACAGGCGCTGCTGGACAATTCTCATGGCTGCTTGCTGCTCTCTCCCATACATACCTTTGAGCTCCCAAAGCTGGGCCAGCTTAAAGGGGCTTTACATGCTTCACTGAAGCCCTGTGGTTCTTTGCCCACCCTTGGCAATCTCACCAGGGTAGTTGGAGGTCCAGGGAACTTGTACTTTCTGTTGCAGAAAACCTTCCCAGTGCAGAGGACAGGGACAGCGCCGCAACACCAGTGAGGAGGAACAGGTACGGTGACGTGGTGGAGTAGCCAGCAGAGCATAGCATACTGTGCCCATGTCCCACTTCACCTCCTCCTGCCTGCACAACCTGATGATGCCCATGCTGCCTGTGAGGCTGGTGGGCTTGGTAACACTGCTGGGAAGCTCAGAAGACTTGATCCTGCAGTGAGAGCGTGGTGGAGGCACCTCAGGGATTGCTGCTGCCTCTGCACGTTGCACTGGGGGTGCAATAAAAGTTGAGAGCTGAAGGCACTTGTTGTGGATGAGGTGAAGGACAGAGCAGGTGGTGAATGTCAACCTGAGGCAACCTCTGCAGTGAATGTTGAAGCAGAGAGCTCTGGTCCCTCTGTGGCAATGGCACTCACACTCAGTCAGCAACTGGATTGCTCTCAGATGGTCACAGGCACGGACAGGTCTGGGCTAAGTTGTGAGGGCAGAGCTGTTGCTGTGTCCCCTATGTTTCCAGGGCCCAGCCAGTCCCCATGTCCCTTCCACTGCAGCAGCAAGGCTTTTCATACCTACCTGAACAGGCCTGAGCTGAGCCCCATAGCTGGATGGCCTCTGGGGTGTCCTCTTACCCTGCAGCAGAGGTGACCATGTGCCCAGGGCCCCTCTCTGCAGTGCTCATCTGTCACTGGCTAGACCCAGATTGCTTGTCCAAATCCATAACTACTTGGCAAGGTAATGGTATTGTCTCGAATCCCATGCACACAGCAGGGCATATGGGGTTTTTCCTAATGTCAGACTCCAAGTCTTGACTGAGTAAATTGTCTGCTCTTGGTGGATGTCCAGCTCTGATTCAGCTGCAGCTGAATTTCTTAGAGGAGGAAACCCAGCCTGAATTCTGAGAGCTGCCTGGTTTCTTAGAGCAGTGTTTCAGCCTCAGGGACCAGAAGTGCCTTCTTCATGTGAGATACATAGACAGGCCCTGAGCCTCACCACAGGAGGGAGTCCCTGTGCTGAGGAGATGAGAAGCTTGGGGAGGAAACTGGGTTTGGGGGTTCACAGCATCATCTGAACTGAAATCAGGTTTGCCCTGTGCAGAGAGATAGTGAGCAGCCAGTGGAAGAGCTGAAAGCAAAGTGCTGCAGGGAACAGGTGTGTTAAGTCAAGCATGGCATTTCAGGAGTTCAGCTGGAGCAGGAAAGGGCGTTGGGAAGTGACCAAACCCACGGAGCAGAGTTTGTGGAGCAAAGAGCAGGAGCGAAGAGGGCAGTGAGAAACTGCAGCTCCCTACAGCCACTCTTCTCCAGTGTTTGTGGAATGTGCAGGGCAGGGGGAGGCTTCCTGATGGATTGGAGAGCTGGGACCAGCTCCATGCAGCTGCTGAGCACTGCAGTGTGTGTCCTGGTGTCTCTGACCTTGCCAGTGACTGCAGCAGCAAATGTGAGCTGCTTTGGTGCCATCCTTGAGCACCCGCAATGGGCCCTGGCAGTGGAGGCTGCTAGCAGGTTGTTTTGCATGGGGGCTGTGGCAGTGAGGGACAGCTTGAGCTGCCTGCCCCTGGCTTTGGGGTCACTGCACCTCCAGCCCTGGGGAAACATGAGCTTGGTGACTGTGGCTGGCTGGAGCACCTCCACCTCCAGGTGGGCCTGGGTCTGGAGTGAGGTTTCCAGCCCGCCTTGGTCTATTTGAGCTGGTCTCCAGGCTGGTAGAGCTCACAGAGCCATGGTAGTGTCTCAGCACTGGACAGGCTGCAAGGGCTGAGACCTTCGGGCGGAGCCTGACCTGGGGATGTGGCTGAGGGGCTCTGCCCCCATGGGACAGCCAGGCTGAACTGCCTGTTGCCGATCACAAGCCACTGAGCCATAGCAGTGGTTACAAAGTTTTATTTCGGATTATTAAAAAAACTCAAACAAAACAAAACCTTCTTCACGTTTGCATATCCCTGTTCTTACTCAATTGGAAATGAAGGTGCATCCTCCCAGCTGTATTGTGTGGAGTGATGCTGGGCTCAAATCCCAGTGCGGAGCAAAGCCCCGCCATGCAGGAGGCCATCGCCTCTCTGCCAGCATGGCCATGCACCACGGAGCTGCAGGAACTGGAGTGTGCAGGAGTCTCTGGCTGTGGCAAAGACAAGTCTGGCATAGGAACCACGGGGACAGGGAAGGCACCATGTCTGGTTGTTGAAATGGGACCTGGAAGCTGCCGTCTTCCCACATCTGATTGTTGCTAAGTCCTTACCCAAAGCTGAGGCCAATGGCCAAGGCCAAGACCTTGCCTTCAGAAAGGTCAGTGGGGTTTGTGCATCAGCCAGAAAGACAACGTGGGCTTTGGGTGATGCCCAGAGCTCCCCAGGAGGCAGGGCTGATGCTGCAGGGACCTGCTAGTGAGGTTGGCTATAAGGACTAGTGTAAGTAATATTCCCCACTCATCCACATACACATGAAAATTAATCCTGTTGTTGCCTGGGCTCATTGTCCCAGTCCAGCTCAGCTCTGGTGGCAAAAAGATGTCCTAGCTCTGAATGTCCCATTCCTGAGCCTGCTCCAGGGTCCATCCCTGAGTAGTGCTGGGAAATATTTACGCCCTTCTCCCATAAGGCCAGTGATCCTCTTCTGTCCCTCCTTTCCTGCAGCTTGAGGGCAAGGGGAGGGCAAAAGGGAACAGCTTTCCTTCTGGGACGGTGTCAGGCTTTGGAGGAGGACATTGAACACTTGCCACATCCCAAGCATTCAGACCATGGAGCCTCCAGCAGGTAGGATGGTGCTGGTCCTGCAGACACAGCCCACCCTGTCCCCACCATCAGATTATGCTGGACTTGCTGTGCCGGAGCAGGCAGATGGCAGTCACCAGGGATGTCAGGGTGGTGACCACGAAGAGCAGGATGAGGATGACCCAGTAGTTGTACAACATACTTTTGTGGGAGGAGGGCTTCTCTGCTGGAATCATGTTGGTGAGGTTCAGCATGTAGCCCAGGGCCCAGCCAATGGAGGTTTCTCCTGCCTGTGAAAACAGTGTGGCATGGTCACCACCCAGGCAGCCCAGCTGCTTGGGCCTAAGGAGACCTTAGAATCATAGAATCATTAAAGTTGGAAAAGACATCTAAGATCATGGAGTCCAACCAATAACACCAGCACTGCCAAGGCCACCACTAAACCATGTCCCCAAGTGCCACATCCACACGTGTTTTAAATCCCTCCAGGGGTGGTAACTACCACATCAGTGGGCAGTCTGTTCCAATGCCTTGACCACAATGAAAGAATTTTTCCCAAAATCTAACTGAAACCTCCCCTGGCACAACTTGAGGCCATTTCCTCATCCTGTCACTTGTTACCTGCAAGAAGAGACCAACCCCCACCTAGCTACAACGTCCTGTCAGGGTGTTGTAGAGGGTGAGAAGGTCCTCCTTGAGCTTCCTTTTCTTCAGGCTGAACCCCCCTAGCTCCCTCAGCCACTCCTCCTAAGACTTGTGCTCCAGACCTTTCGGGGACCACCTCAGTGTCAGCCCAAGGGAGACAAGTGGGGGGGACCCCACAGCTGCCCTAGCCCCTGCTTGCCCACAGATCCAGCCAGCCCAGGGACAGAGCAGTGACCATCCTGAGCTGAACTGGGCCCATCCCCTGGGAGTAAAACCTTGTACACTCAGGCCAGTCCTGATCTCCTTGCAAATCCCATGGCACGTGCAGACAAAGTGGGATCCTGCCCTGAAGTAACTTCCCAAAAAGCCTCAGCAAAGCATTGTTTGGGATGACTGGTGTCTTGAGGGCCAAGGAAGGGCTGAAGGACCTAACCCCCGACCACCCCACAGCCAGCTCAGCTCATTTTTTTCCATCCCCCAGGAGATCCCTACAAAAACAGAGTTCCATCCCGCCCCTGTTCACTGAGATCTTCCTTGATTCTGCTTGGCTCTTTTTCCATGTGGGATCATCTCTCCTGCAGGGTTCTTTGGCCTAACTTCAAAGAGATCCCATGGGATGGGGATGTATTTTGGTGTTACTCACCTTCTTCTGGAAGGCAATGTTGGGGAAGGAGTGATTGTTGAAGCTGTAGCCTTTGGTGGTGAGCAAATACACAAATGTGCTGACAGCACAGTAATCTGGCAGCCTCTTCTCCAGCTTAGGGGCTTTCTGGAGCAGCTGGGTGGGATGCATAGAGGGAAAGAGAAGAGGGGTCAAGCCAGCAATGGCCAGGCTTGTGTCTGTGGCCTGAAGCTCAGGGTGGTTGCATCTGTGAGGCCAAGGCTGCCCATACCCACCTGAGCCCCTTCCCAGTCCCATGTAGGAGCCATCAATTGCCTTCCCCCTACTCCATTGGTGCCAGTGTCCTCCAAGGGCTTCTCTCAAAGCCTGAGTGATGCCCCACATGAAGCAGCCCCCTCATTCCCACCATGCCCAAGGAGCCCACCTCGCTCCAGCTGGTGGCACAGATGGTCTCTGCAGCATCCTTCAGGTCGCTGGGCAGGTGCACAGGTCTCCGCATCACAGTCTGGATGAAGTCCACCGTGTAGAAGAAGGCAGAGAAGGCCTGATGGAGGGAAAGGAGCAACTGTGGGACAGGCTGGGAGCAGACTGTCTCACCATGAGCAGACACTCTGGCCAGCATGGTGGGCACTAATAACCGCCCTTTCAGAGTCTGGCTTGGCTGCCACATGATGCTGGGGGAGCTGGGGACAACCTGCCCAGTCAGCAGCTGGGTCACCACCCTGCTCCATGCCGGGACTTACAATGAAGTTTCCTGAAACTTTTGGCTGGAAAACACCATCAAAGGAGCAGTGGGAGAAGGAGCAGTTGGTGAAGTCAAAGAGCTTGCTGACATGCAGAGTGCAGAGGTTCCCGTTCCCAATGCCGACCAAGGTAACGGTGGTGTTGAGGGCAAGGCTTGGCTTCTCCTTCTCTGTGCAGGGGCTGTCATAGATGCTGCTCAGCAACAGGCTCTTGTTGTAGCCCATAGGCCAGCAGGGATGGGAGACAGTTTCTCTGTAGCTCTCAGTCTGCCAGAGGAGGGACACACAGGATGCATGAGCTCTGCCATAGCCACAGCTCCCCCGGAGCTTGAGCAGCGAGACACAGAGCAGTTGCCAAAGTGTCTCAAAATGGCTTGGGGCGTCTTGGCTCTAGCCAAGGGCTGCATCACCTAATGGAGATGGTGGGAGAAAGCCCTGGGAACACAGGAGAGGGTTGGGGACAAAACCCGAGTTGGTTGGTAAATGTGAGCAGTTGGCCCAGGGCTGGGGGACAGCGTAAATACAGGGGTGAGGGGGCAACTGTGGGGTCATGACAGCCAGCATCTACATGAAGCACGTGCTGTACCTGGAGGAGCTTGGAGAGCAGCCTCTTGAGGACCTGGTCCCTCCCATAGCAGAGGAAGCTGTGCGTGTACACTTTGTATGCCTGGCCGTACAGCTTCAACATCACCTTGTTTCTGGGGTTTTCAATCGTGTCCCTGGTTTCAAAGGTGATCTGTGTGGAAGCGCCCCCGAAGTCCATGGCCCCAAGGGTCTTCTTCTGAGGCTGGATCCATTCTCCGAGCCATCCACGCTGAGCCAAGGAGGACAAGAACAGGCATAAGCATATGATGAGCTGCCCAGCCACCACAGCCATCCCACTGGATGTCACTGTGCCCTGCCCACCTTGATGAAGTTCTCCAGGAGATAGTTTGCAGTGACCCAGCCAAAGACCCCTTCCTCTTCCCCTGACAGGATCTTTGCTCCCCGGAAATCAAAGGGGTACATCTTCAGCGTGGCTGCCACAGCTCTGAGGACAGCATCCGATGCCTGTGGGTCCGCAATGCTGTGGGCCAAGTAAGAGGGCAGAGTGACAGGGCTCTGCCACAGTGCGGCAGAGCCCTCCCTGTCCCAATAGCACTGCCACAGCAGGGCCCAGGAGAGAGGTGAGCCCTTGCCTGGGTAACCTATAGGCATGTCCCAAAAAAACGCCATCTAATTCTCTTTGTCTCTGCTGGAGGAGGCAGGTAGCAGGAATTAAGTGTGCTCCCTCCTGCTGGGACGATGGGATCCATCCTGCCTGGGCTGGGTGAGGGGAGCACAACTCCTCCCCCTGTGTGCTTTTTGAGGAGTGATTATTCTCACTGTGTACCATCAGGCTGGCAGTGGGTGCAAGGGATTTTCCTCCTAGCAAGCCAAAAAGTCTGGGTGGGTTATCCTGTTGCTGGCCCCCCACCAGCCCCTTTCCACTAGTGCTGTTCTGGCTGTACCCTGCAGAGCATATCCTGCTCTGAAAGGCAGGACCACTTCTGCAGGGGACACAGCACTGGGCAGCTGGGTGGTGAAGAGCTTTCCCACACAGAGGGGCAATGCTTCAGCCATCCTTCACCACCTTCACCCCTGCTGTGCGTGGCAAGCTGGCACAACAGGCCCCCCCCGAGCACTCACTTAAGCAGGCGCATGCCAGCTGTGGCACCCAGATAAAGTGGGGTGCCCATGTGCTTCTCCTTGGGCACATCTCTCAGGGCCTGGTTCAGGCAATGCTCCAGGCTTGTCCCAGCCGCCAGAGGGTTTGAGCTGTAGCTGGAGATGCCAGGACCTGTGAAGAGGAAACAGCATTGCTCCCTGCTGGTGAGGGGTGTGATGCTCAGTGGGAAGATGCCTGGTGAGCAGCTTTGCCCCTTCCAGGCTGTCCAAAAGGCAGGTTTCTGTGGGCATGGAGCCATGCAGGGTCCAGTCACATCTCCCTGCCCACACTGCATCCCCTGCTGGCTGACAGTGTGGGAAAGGTTGATAAATGGAGAGTGAAAAAACAGCCCTGGCTCCTCAATGGGCTAGGCAGGGAGCTGGATTGTTCCCTGGTGGTTCAGTACATGCCAGGAAAAGATAAACCACAAGCATTAACGGCTGCAAGCCTTGGGGGGAGTTGGAAGACATTTTGGGAATAGAGCTGAACCCTTTAGAATACGTCACTACACCGGTGAATACAGAGGGAGGCAGCTGGGCTTGGCCGGGGCACTCACACCATGCTGCCCTGCCACAGGGATGCAACAAACACCGCCACCAGCCCCTGGCCCCGGGCCAGGGCCTGCCCTTACCCTCCACATCGCACATGCGGTGCTCACTGACCACCCCGGTGTCATTCTCCTTGTCTGCAGTCCACTTGTAGACGAACATGGCGGTGTGGGAGGACCCAGCGTCCAGCACGATGCCATACTGCAGGGGGAAGGCAGTGGGTCAGGCCTGGAGGCTGAAGGCCCCCTGGCTGCTCCAGTCCTTCCCAAGGGAAGGCACTGGGGCTCAGTGCACAACCACTCCTACCCTGTCAGTGCTCAGCAGCTCCGGAGAATCATCTGGCAGAGGCAGGCTCTGCTCAGCCCAGCCTGGCACAGCTGGGCCCACACCTGCCCAAACAGGCCACTGCCCGAGATGTGACAGGGAGTAGGATACTGGCCATCCCAGGATGCTATTTGGAACAGCACAGGGACTCTGTCTTTTTGGGTAAGGGGACCCCCTTGAGTGCAGCCCAGGGGGCTCTTCCCCCACTGCAGGCTACCATCACTTCTGGCTGCCTGCATCTGTACTGAGCCATGCTACCAGGTCCCTGGGACTGGTGGTGGGGAGGGACACCTGAAATGGCTCCTCGGGATGCTCTTGGCCAAAGAAGGGCAGCCAGGCCCCTCATCCCTCCTGCCCTTGTATGGCTCGGCCATTCTCTGGCTATAAATAACCCTGCTCCTCCTGCCAAACAAGGTTACTCAGCTCCCAGGGAGGGGACAACATACATGCTGCCTGCAGCACCCCCGGGCGGACCCCTCTGCCTGAGCTCTGCTGTCCCACTTACCCAGAGCAAGCCCCATGCAGAGGTGACATGTTGGGGTGACAGTGGCACTGCTGGGGCAGGATGCAGAACTGGCTGCCCCATGTAGACATCCTAGTGCCCTTTCCTGCCAACACCTGTGGGGCAGGGTGGGGGTCTCTCCTCTTGGACCCCCAGCCCATTGCCAGGTGTGGAGTGGTGGGTGAGGGGCATCCCACGGGTCCCCAAGCCTTGGCAGTGGTGGCAGCAGCTCTTGGTCCAGCTGAGGTAACGTGCTGGAACACAATGGTGCTGCCACTGCAGAGAGTACCTGGCCAACTGCTGCCACAGCTCACCCCACGGCCACCCTGGCATCAGAGGAGCTGCCACAGCCTCGTGCCAGCCGCTGCTGGGGGCACAGGGTTTGGCACCCCAGCCTGTCCCTGTGGAGAAGCCGTCCTCACCTGGCAGTGGTGAGCAGGGGTGGGAACCATGTGCACATGGTGCGTGAAGGCACCAAGGCAGACTTGGGCGGCCTAGTTTGTTCCCAGTGATGAAGGAATATCATCTCCTCCAGTCCTGAGGGTACCTCATGCCTCCAGCATTCACACAGAAATCATGAATGGGGTCACCTACAGTGGTGTGCAATGGTGCCAGCCCCTGCCCCAGATCCTGTCCCTGTCCTAGCTTCTGACCCTGCCCAGACCCTAGGCTTGGGCATCAGAGCCACTGTATTCCCCAGAGCAGAGTGCACTACCATGTGGGTCTGCGTCACAGCTGGGCATGGGCAGGTGGACTGCAGGGGCCCTACAGGTGGGAAGCCCCAGGAGGGAGGATAAAAGCCCATCCCGTTAGTGCTTTGTAGTGTAAATGCTGCCCTCAGCTCTGCCAGCTGAGCTTCCCTGTGCCTGCTAACAAGCACACTGCAAATGAGGGCTGGGGAGACACAAGGATGCCCTGACACACTCATGCACCAGCACCTGGCTCCCATCCCCCCTCTCATCTGCCTTGGCATATTTGCCTGCTGGTGTCCAGGGCTTGGCAGGGTCTCATGCATGTGGGACAGTCCCCAACACCAGCATCTCCTAGTGGCACAGGGATTTTTCTAACAGAACCCCCTGACCAGACCCTGGTGACACTGCAGGGTGGAGGGACACAGAGGGGTCCCCATTGTGGCCCCACGCTGGGACAGTTTTCCAATGCCAGCCCTGTCTCTGCTGCCTCCTGGGTCACCCATGGTCCCAAGGGCTCTGCCCCAGTGCAACATCACTCAGCCCAGCCCCAGTCAGGGCTGCTCAGTCCTAAAATCCCTGCAGAGGGGACACACAGGACAGTGATGTTCCCAAAGGCCAGGGGTAGGGCTTGGGGCTCCTGATCAGTGTATGGCTCTGCCCAGGAGAGGAGGCAGATGGGGACATTGAGAATGCCCCATGTGCTGTTTCCTGGCACTGTGCCCCATGGACGTGCCCAGTACTCCAGCTCCCATCCCACAGCCTCTCCAGGCTGCCCCATGTTGCATGAGGAGCTCATCCCTGGCCCCCCAACATTCTGCCTCCCTCAAGGGTGGTGAGGTCATGCAGTACCCAGGTTTGCAGTGAGTTGCAACAGGTTTCCTTCTTGCTGCAGTAGCCACAGCAGCCACAGGACGTAGAAACTGCCAGAGATACATTTGCCAAAAGAAGAAAGAAAAGGGCTGCCAAGAGCAGGCAGCAGCTGAGGGCAGTCAGGCTGTGAACTCCACTGCAGACCCACGAGGGAAGGATCAGTCCCTCAGCAGCAAGACAACAAATCCAGGGTGGTTTTAGGGCTATATTCCAAGCAAAGGAGCTGGAAAGGGAAGATGTGAAACTGTAGCTAGATAGAGCTGTGAACAGCATTATCCAGCAGCTAACATGGACTGAGTCAGCAAGGACCACATCTTGCCCAGGCTGTGGGAAGATGTGCCCAGGGTCTCCCATAGCAGGACTGACCTCTAAACCATGTGGGCATCTTTTGGGCTGAGTTAAAATAACACAAAATTCTGCATTCTTAAAACAGCACTGAGCTTTGTGTGAAGGCAACTCCTCAGCACCTTCCCAGTGCCAGCCCCATGGGAATGGGCACTGCTGGACACTGGTGCACACACTATGCTGGACCTCACAGCACTTGGCATGTCCAGGAACCCTGAGTCCCTGGGCCAGGCCTTGTGCGTAGCAGGGCCAGGACCCAGGTGAGTGTTCAGGGATGCTTGGCCCCAAACCGCAGAACTGCCTGCAGACTAGAAAGTGCTACCACTCAGAGAGTGAAAAAGCACCAAAAAAAGCACAAGAAAAAACGTTTCTGGGACTTCATTTGGTTTAAAACCAAAATTCCATCTTGGAACCAGGAATGACCAGGCTGACCCAAGTGCTACATATGAGAAGACACATACCTAATCTAATTCCTCCGTGTTCCAAGAGATAAAAATCCACTTTGAAGCCAGCTCAGGGCACTGCCTAAGATGCCCCAGCATGTGGCAATGGGTGGCAAAGAAAGGTGTCACAGAGAAGGAGCTAATAATTGGTAGTTATACTAAGACCAGCAAGGGTCATCTTGGCTAAGCCAGCTTGTCTTCTCATTCTAATCTTCATTACATCTGACAAACCCAGAGAGAAGGCTGCAGCACATCTGGCATGCAAGCTGGCTCAGAAAGTTTCCAAGCAAATTGCTTGGGATGAGAAGAAGGGGGTTTTAGATGAACTATTTTTCAGGACAAGAGCCTGGGAGTATTTTAAAACAAAAGACTTGGACTACAAAAGGAGTACTTGGCCAACAAGAAATTGTTCGGGAACTTCTTTCATCATCTGAATTTACAATGGAAAAGGAAAAAAAAACCCGCAGCTTGTATTCAAAGCATTTGTCACCCCGCAGCGCTGGCTCGAGCAATGCAGTGGAGCCCTGGGAGATGCTGGGGTGCGCAGGGGAGCCCTGGCCCAGGCAGAGCCGCAGTAGCAGATGCTGACTCGGCTATTCTGGCCCGGGGGGCCGCTATCTTTCAGTGTGTCCAACAGATTCCCCTCCCAAAGCGCAGGTCCTAAGGCACAAGGGTTGGACGGCCGAGGGTCCCGCAGCCGGGGGTCCCGCAGCGGAGGTGTCACACAATGGGCCTCGCTGTTGGGGCAGTCCCGCCCCCGCGCACCCGGCGGCTCTTTCCTGCGACCCTCCCCGCAGATGAGGGACCCTTCAGCCCCGGCCCCTCCCGTGAGGCTGGGGATCCCCTGATCCCGGAGCCTCTCCCGGTAATCCCGCGCACCGGGAATGCCATACATCGGGGTGCCCACGGCAACTCCCCCAGCAGCCCAGGACCGCCCGGTGCCCGCCGCCACTCCGCGCCCGGTGCCCCCGCACCGCCCCGCTCACCTTGAAGCCCGGCGGGCCCCGCGTGTCCCCGGAGCCGAGGAGGAGGAGGAGGATACCCAGTAGGCAGCCAAGGGCCAGGAGCAGGAGCAGGGCGGCCAGGCGGCGGGCCATGGCCGGGCCGGGCAGGTGAGCGGCTCGGCGGCGGCTGCAGCGGCTCCTGCCGCTCCTCCTCCCCCGCCTCCTCCTCCCTCGCCTCTCCCGGCTGAGTCACCACTGCCCCGGCCCACCCGGGCGGGACACCGGCTCCGTGGCACTGCGCGGAGCGGCCCCGGGCTGCGAGTCCTGCGGACCCGGACTCAGATCTTCCTGTCCCCTCCGCCCCGGGACAAGCCCATCCACCTCCCCCGGGCACGGTCCTTGTGCCCGGGATCAGCCCCAGCCCGGCCCCTCAGGCACCGCCTCGGCCCCAGAATCAGCTTTGTCCCTCGAGCATCACCGTTACCGGGAGGGCTCATCTCGATCCTGTCCTCCTTCCTGGGCACAGCCTGTGTCCCTGGGATTAGCCCCATCATCCCCTCCGGGCATGGTCCTTGACCCCAGGCTCAACCCCATCCTGCCTCCGCCCTGGGGCTTAGCCCTTAGATGGGTTCAGTGGGACGTGGGAACACCCTGAGATACAGAAAAGCTCCAGGAACCTCTCACCTACAATGATTAACAACTACAGCTGCGTTGCTGCTTTTAATCATCACAAGAACTTCGTGACAGCCCTGAGGAGCCCAGATGTATATTGAGACTGTTTTTAATATGGTCATAAGTGAATAATGTGATGTATTTGCATATGGAGCAGCAAGCCAAAGGGGGTTGGGCTCCTTCCTCTGAGAAGGACATTTGCAGCTTGCTTACCCAGGGGGATACAACAGTGAACAAAATAATAAACAAGGAGAGAAGGCTGGAGGACGCGACTCGTAGAGCAGCGGGGTTGCAGGCTGAGGGTCACAGCCTCACGCAGAAGGTGTGGGCTGAGGCTCCTCACACCCTGCCTCACTTCTCAGTATTTTTTTGAAGCAAGGAACTTTCCTGCTACTCATAGCTGACACATGCACAGCACACATTGCACCAACGCGGCACCTTCTGCAGAGCTTCCTGCTCATCACTGGGTATTGGGGTGCAGAGGTGCTCACGGGGCTAAGCCTCTGCCCAGGGCTTGTGGTGCAGGAGCCCCTAGCCCTGACGTGCCGCTCCACTGCGGAGGTTCTGCTGCTGGAGGTCCTTCAGGGGATGGGCTCCAGTGCAAGTCCCCAAAGCAGTGACTGGCAGCAGAGTCCGGGGAAGAAAATGGCTACATAGGGGCACAGAGAGTGACCCTCACCCTGGCAGTGCCCATCACTCTGGAGAAGGGCTTCTCCGCAGGACTGCTGGGTTCAATCTGTGAGACTGTTTGCAGGGGTTTACCTCCTCACTTTGATTCATTAAGCACTTAACCCTGGAAAATCCGTGTCAATCCACTCTAAGACATTAATATATTAATTTATGTGAAGAAATCATTCCCCTTTGCTGCTGATTATGCAGAGGAAACCACAGTCCCGTCCCTGAGGCTCAGCACAGAATCATTTCCGCTGCTTTTCTGCCCTCCCAGGCTGACTCTTATCAAGTTCCCATGGGAAAAATACCTGCCTATTCTTGACTCTTTGAGCTGCCCACCTCATCTGAGGCACTCATCTGCCATCCCCTACAGTGCAACTGCACTAGGGATTACGACAGAGAGATCTTTTCTGGATTGCACTTAATCCCTTTCTCAAACCTCCTGTTTCACTTTTAGATGGACAAGCAATGAGAAGTGGCCTTCAAAGACTGAAAATGAACAAAGAAATCTCTTTTCTGGATGGTAGGGAGCAGAAACAGGGTTGGGGGAGCCCTCTGGGAGTAGGGATGGTCCCCTTGCTCCTCATCCTTCTTTTGGTTTTGGGGACTTTGTAGCAAGTTCCTATCTAGCAGGTGGTTCTTGGTGTGGTGGGACCCATCCTGGGAGATGTGAGTGTCCTCCATACCTTGGTCTTGCGCACACTTTGCCATCCTATTCCCAGGCTGTCCATCGGTGGCTTTGAAAGGGGGATTGGCAACCCTACCCTCCCCAAAGGGGGCTGCTCCTCCTCTTCATGGGGTCACATTTGCTGCCCTCTTTCCAGCCTCAAGGGGGTAGGAGGTGTGAGCTGAGGTCTGAGGGAGCCTGTGCCAAGCCTTGGACAATCGCTGGTGTCCCAGGATATTCAGCCTCCAGTGCAAACAGGAAGGCACCAAAAACTTGGACATGCTGGGGTGGAAATACTCCCATTCCCAGAGGAATGTCAGCCAGGCAAACACATGTATAGCCAGAGAAATACCCCTGTGATGGTACGTTTAGGCGGGGAGCACCCCAACATGGCTGTCTAGGCTCAGCCCAGGCAGGGTTGAGCACTGCCAGCTGCTGCCCCTGTAAGGGGGGGGCTCATGTCATTTTTCCTTTCTCATGTAGACCCATCAAGGCACCACAGGTTGGAGAGCAGGGCACCGGGGGTGGCAGGGCCTCTGCCCGTGGTGTGTGGGCAGCCCCAGCCACTCACAGGAAACCCAGCCATGTCCCAAGGGAGGAGCAGGTGTCTGCGCTGAGGTGGCTGCCCCAGGTGGGCAATGCCTGAGCTCCAGGCACAAGAAAGTTCCTTGGGAAAAAGAAAGCAAGGGGCAGGGAGGGCTTTCTCTGCCATGGAAGACAAAGCAGGCAACGTGCTCCAATGCCAGGATGTGAGAGAAGCCTTGTTTGTCTGAGGAAACAGGGATGTGGATTTTGGGCACCATCAAAGAAAGGCAAGAACAGATGTCACCTCTGCAGGACTCAGGCTGTGAAGCACACAATCTGCCCAAATGAGCAGGTTCAATGAGCAAGCAGCTGTGTGAGGAGGCAGCCTGGCACAGCCTGGTTGCCCTGCCACTCTACCACTCTGCCACCTCTCTAGCTGCCAGGCTGTCGCCTGTTTGCCTGCCACTCTGCTTGCCATCTGTCTGCCTGCCATCTTCTCACCTCTGTCACCTCTGTTGATCTCCATAGCGCTGCTCTCCATATGTTCATCCTGCCTTGAGCATTCCCAGGGACAGAGGCACACAGTGAATTTTTAGGGAACTGCTTTGATAGCGGGAGGGACAGATTCCCATGATATGACCAGATATGAAAAATGGCATTGAAACCCAAAATAACCAGATAATCCACCAGATGCAGAAGCAGGGTTTGCTGTGGGGCAGCAATAAGCTCCCCACAATTTAATGCAAATTTTTCATGATTACAGCCTGTGTACTGGGTGTCACCACCATGATGGGGCCACAGCAGCAAGGGACCAGGTTAACCTGTGAGATCGGACAGGTCCTGATTTCTTCTCTCTGCTGCTCAGTGACAGAGTGCTGCTCAGGACCTGAGGCAACAGCATGAAGCTGTGTCAGTGCAGGTTTAGGCTGGATATTAGGAAAAGGTTCTTCCCCAGACGGTGATGGGGCACTGAACAGGCTCCCCAGGGAATGGTTGCAGCCCCACGGCTGCCAGAGCTCCAGGAGCATTTGGATAACGCTCTCAGGCACAGGATGGGCTTGTTGAGGTATCCTATGCAGGGCCAGGACTTAGACTCCATGACTTTAGAGGTATTTTCCAACCTTAATGATTTTGTGATTCTGTAATCATTGTGGGTCCCTTCCACTGAGGACATTCTATGGTTCTATCATTCTCTGTGGCATGGGACAGGAGCCTAGAGGAGGGGATGGATGTCCCAGGCAAGGGGAAATCAGCTCAGGAGCCCCAGCTCCCCACTGTGCTGGTGTCTTTGGCCCACCCCACACCTGGATAAATACAGAGAGCTTAATCCCAGGATGAGGACATGTCACCAGCATGCCTGAGGCACCTGAGGACTCTTGTCTGTATTTCTACAGACTGGTAGCTGGTGTGGACATGGGCTTCAGCTCAGTGACTCTGGGAGACACGGCCTTCCTCCAAGGAGAGGCACAGGCACAGACTCTCCAGGAAAGACAGGACATGCTGGCACCCATCCCAGCTGGGCAGAAAAGCTTGTCCCCACCATGGAGCAGGGAAAATAATCCCCGGGGGCAGTGTGGAAAGTGAGTACAAAGAGGAGAAGGTGGGGAGTGCATTAGTCACCCAGCAGTATGGGGGGACGGCCACTTTCCCAGACAAAGGAGAGAGGTTTTCTAATCCATCTCTTCCAACAAAAGCATCTCAGGTGGGGCCACCTGGGCGAGGGTTGCAGGGTTGAATGAGGGATGAAAAGAGATGCTGGAGCAGGAGAAGGAACTCACTGGTGGCTCTGAGAGGTGGGGTTTGCTGGCTGTGGGACTCAGGGCTGCTCAATGGCTTTGTAAAACATGGATGAGCACATGTGGGAGCACTGGTGGGCGGCACATCTGGGAGCACTGGTGGGCGGCACTGCAACTCCATATGTGGTTGGGAAATAACAGGAAGAACACAATGAGCCTGTAGACACTGCAATAGGCTCGGGTCCAAAGGGAGGGGCTAGGGACAGGGTTCTCTGCTCCCATCTGCAAGCTCGTCAGCCAACAGCAAGTGCAGGGGACCATTCAATCCAGAAGCATTCAACAGCTTTGGGATTGGGATGAGCCACCAGCATGGGCCAGCTATGAGCAATGCACAAGCAATCCCACAACACACTCCAGAGCTGCTCCAGCACAATACTGATCTAAGCCCTGTCAGAAGGCCCGGGGGTCCTGAACTGCTCAGGAAGGTCAAAAACCAGCAGGGTTCCTCTGCAGAGGCACCCAGGCCAAGAACCAGCAGGGACAGAGAGGGGCTGGCTGGAGAGCAGCCTAGTCCCTGTAGCAGCCAGAAGGACATTTGGGACAGCATGAGGCTACAAAAGTGTTCCCAGCAGGAGCACAGCCCCCATCTGCCTCTGCAGCACAGACCAGGGAATAAGGGCAGGGACTTGTTCCTTTGGTCTCAGGCTGGGCTGAGGCTGCTCACCCGTCCACAGGCTGTGGTCCATGGGAGAAATCCCCCAGCCCTGTTCTCAATCCAAACCCCACTCCCCACTCCAACCCAATTCCCACTCCCATTCCCAAGCTCAGCTCTGCCTGGGAACTGCACTGGAGGCACAGACAGATGTGCCTCCTGCTCACAGTCCCCAGGGCTCTGTGACTCCAGCTAGAGTCAGGACCTGGACTGCCCTATCCTGGAACTCAGCTGAGACATCAGGTGTATTTTTTGGCTAGTGCACACCAATGCAAGCCACTGTGCATGCTCAGAGGTGCCTCTTCCTCAGGGACCTCCAGGCAGGCTGAGTCCTGCACCAACCAAAGGACTTTGATGCTTATAGGCTTCCCCAGCTGCTGGGGCTGACTCTCTCTCCAGTGTCTTGTTGCCTTGCATGCAGGACTCACAATACTGTGTGGGGTATCAGGAAACCTCCCAGATGCCTGTCGTGCTGTTGGGTGTATCCCACATTCCAGCAGAGATGCGTGAACCTGGAGCCAGAAAGACGCTTTTGCTCAGAGTGCACCTACCAACCTCGCCACCTGCACAAGGTTGGAGTCAGACATGACTGGAATGGAAGCAAGGACCTGTCAGGAATTGCTGGGAATGCTCACACTGGTCCCAGCATTGAGTATGGCCACAGCACACCCGTGTGAAGCATTTTGGGGTGTTTTTGAGCCTGTGGACAGTGAAGCTGCAAATCCAACCAGTGTTTACTGAGTAGAGTAAAAGAATACGGGAATGCAACAACCTACCTCATCAGGAGTGAGTTCCTGACTGAGTGCAGCTCCTGCTGAGCCTCTGCACCCTGTAAGTGGGAGCCCACTGATGTATGCCAGCCTCGGCTCCAAGCCCAGATCTTGTCCTCTTAGAGGCACTGAAGGTCTGGAAGGATTTCAGTGTTTCCAAGGCTATAATCTCCCTCCTGGCAAGGATCCCTGCCTGGAAGGAAAATTAAACCCAAGTACAAGTCTCTATTCTTGCCTCACTTTGTAAAGCCTTTTTTGTCTCCTGTTTCCCAGGCCTGTGTCTGTGTGATGCAAGCCCTGAGGGGGTCCATGGGCAGGGATCCCTGTTGTCCTGGCATTGAACCAGCCAGGAAGTAGGTAGCTTTTCCAGAAAAGCCCCACTGGTTTCTCTTGGTTGTCTTGCCAGGAGCCCTCTCCTGCCAGGGCAGAGGGCCAGGAAGTATCAAGGCACAGGGCAGCTCCTCCAGCTGACAGTCCTGTTCCCACAGCCCTGGCACAACACCTGACGAGCTCTCTCCTCAAGCTCATGACATGAGCCTGTGGATGCTGGCACAGGACACTGCACCTGCCAGCAGAACATCTGTCCTGGGGCTGTGGCCCCAGGGCAGAGGTGTCCTTGGCACATGGAAGCCCAGGGTCATGGTCACATCCGGCCAACCTACCCCGGTACATTCGCAGGAAACTGGCAGTGACCTCCAGGTGCTCCTCTGTGCCTGCAGGGATAAAGCCATGCCCAGGAGAGCATGGGAAGGATGCTTGTCCTACCTCCTGCTCTCACGTTTCAGCAGGTGACTTGGATGGAACTACTGAGTGCAAATTTTCCAGTTTCAGGTGGATTTTAGTTTTTGTGAGGTGGAAGATCAATCATGGTTTCATGGGCTAATGAGAGGTGCTGCAGGGAGACACTACCCTATTGTGGGGAAAAACTTTCTTTACTGGGGTGATTTCTTTCTGCTCAAAGTCCCTGGGCAGGGCTGAAGTTAAACCCTCAGAACAGAAACATGGTGTTTGCATGAGTGTGAAATTTGGCAGCACCTGGGGGTGCAGGAAACTTGCCAGAGGCACTCGGCAGCTGCTCATCTCCTTTCTGAGGAGCAGACAGTGAGGTCCAGATCCCAAACTCCCCTGTACCAGGTGCTGGAGGAGATGCCCAGGTTGGCAAGTCCCTAGGAGAGCTGACTTCAGCGCAGGCGTGCGAAGCTTCTGTCAGGGCAAACGTGGTCCTGCCTGGTGTGTATCAACCAGACAGGAGCTGGGCGGAGGCTGCTATGGATGAGCATCCACATCCTGCTTCCAGTGCATCCCCCTTCTCCCCCACTCTAGCCTGGTCCCCATCCTGCCAGGGGGACATCGTATCCTTGGGACTGCATTGGCAAGGCTTTGGCAGTGGGGGTCTGTACCTTAGTGCCTTAGTGAGACGGCACCAGAAGCTGTCCCTGTGTTAGACCCAGCTGACTCCAGGACAGACCCATCACCACCCAAAGCTGAGCCAACCAGCAGTGACGGGGCTTCCTCTGGGATAATGTATTTAAGGAAGAGTAAAAACCACTGCACAGCCCTGCAGATCCCAGTTCAGTGGAGAGGGAGAGGCGGAGGTGCTCCAGGTGCCAGAACAGAGATTACCTGCGGCCCGTGGGGATGACTATGAAGAGGCAGCTGTGCTCCTGACACCTGTGGAGGTCCATGGTGGAGCAGATATCCACCTGCAGCCCATGGAGGATTCCACACCTCTGCCTTCCCATGACAGGAACCTGCTCAGCCTCTGAGGGCTGGTTTGATAGCCAAACTGGTGCTGGGAGCCTGCCTGGCTGCCACTGTCTCCTACTCCCACCTTGTCATGCAGGAAGGCTTTATGTGTCTTGCTAAAGGATTCAGCTTCTCTTTCCAACATCCCACACATGCATCTCTTTGGAAGTGAGCCCTGAGATTGGCAATGTCAGTTCTCCCGGGGTTAGGGGGGTGCCCAATCACAGTAGGACTTCCCCAACCCAGGGTCAAGCAGAGCTGCCAGACAGCTGCCTCATCCCAGCCACTTCCACCCAGAGGCATGGAGTGCCTGAGCCCTGTGCCAGGCTGCAGGTGCTGCTCAGGCTCCTCTCAATAATCTGCCAGGACTATCACTCCTGAGGGACAGGGAGAGGATGGACTCCAGGTTCTGTGGCTCAGCAGTGGGTTGCTGCATGAGGAGCAATGTTTCCAGTGTTTGGAATAACTGGGGTCTCCTGAGAGTCACTGGGCAGCTCACCAGGGGACCAGGCACTTGCTTAGACTCCTAGCAGTAGGTTTAAGCTTTCAGGTGAGATCTTTAGAGGTGCAAGTTCCACTTGTTTAAAAAATAATGTCAGAATTTAGCTGGGGCCTGTGCTAGCCACATTCCTGGCTGGCACACATTGCTCTCAGCAAATAAGCCTGGGAGCAGCCAGCAGTAACACAGCTGTGATATTCCCACCGTGCCCTCCTGCCACCCAGTGGCGTCCATGAACGAGGAACGCGACAGCAGGCATATGGCACACTTTCCTTGAGCCCTCTCCCTGTCTCCAGCTGTCTTCAGCTGGGGGGATTTCCTGAACCAGCCATGATTTTCTGATTTACACCCTTCGGTAGATCCCTCCTCTCTACTTGTCAAAACCCCTCTACTGCAGTGCAGGCAAACCTCCAGAAACACCATCCCTTATCAGGGAGCTGCTGCACCCCAGCACTGGGAGCTGCCTGCTTTATGTTGAGTTGGATCTGGCTTCTACCTTCACTTCATACACTGGAAGAGCTGGTGGCTCTATCCCTTTCTAATCTCTCCAGGACTGTTCTGAATTGCCAGACCCCCAGTTGTATCTTCTCTGGCTGGAAGGACCACTACTGCTTAGACAGGAAGGGGCCTTCCCACCAGAGTTTCCCAGGGACCCTATGGCCATGTGATGCCTTGTGGCAGGGCTCATGTTCCTGACCACTGCACTACCCTGGTGCATCTCAGGGGCAGGATCAGCCCCCTCATGGTCCTTGCTGCCATACTGACTGTTCCAACAGCCAGCTCCCACCTCACATCCCACCTGGGGTGAGCAGGATATACACCACAGAGCAGAGGCATACTGCTGTCCCACAGGCTGGCCCAGACCACTGGGGTTTTCCCACCAGTGATGTACTTTCCATTGCTTTTAAAAATAAAATCCTAGTAATAAAAACTCCAGCTAATTTTATCCCCAGCCTGTTTTTCCCAGGCTGCTGAAGGATGAGGTGCCTCCCCCAGCCTCCTCATGAAGCACCAACAGTGCTCATGCGTCCAGGGTGTCTAGGGGCACTGGAGGGGAGGACATCAAGCCCTGGCAGTTGGTTGGTTGCCCATGGAGGGGCTTTTTCCTCTTTGCCTTGCTGGAGAGCCAGGAATGAGAGGGGAAGTTTGATGTACTGAGAGCAGGACCACAGTGTGAGCACAACCATGGTGTGACCAGGGTCACAGTGTGAGCATGGATACATGTGACCATGGACAGTGTGACCCCATGAGCATGATGTGAGCAGACACAGGATGAGCGTGTACCTGGCATGACCACGGTCACAGTGTGTGCACAGGTACCGTGTGCATGTCCACAGGACAGCCTGGCACAGCATGAGCATCTACAGCCACAGCTGTGCTCATGCCCTTATGTGTGCCCAAGGCAGAGGATTTCTCTAGCAGTACCTGAATCCCTGAGCATCTCCTGAAGCACTACCACGGATGCTGGCACAGTGGTGTCTGTGGCGGTGTCCCCCATCCATCTGTCATTGGAGGGAGTCATTACCACGCTCACATGCAGTGCTGGAGCACCCAGCAGCTGTTGAGCTGTGGCAGTGGTCAGCCGAGGTGGCTGTCACAGCCTGACACTGGCACACACTAGGGACAGGAAAGCCATTTCTCAGCCCTGCAGCTGGTCTGGCAGCTGGAAGCATGGGCAAAAGTTCCCTGGCCCTGAAGGCATCACCCTGGTGCCTCCAGCCAGCAGCAACAGGGCAGCAGGGGCCCAGGGGGCTTGGGATGTTGAAGAAGGGATCCTGCTCTGCAGACCCACATCCCATCCTGAGCCTAGCATGCCAGCAGCCTGTGAGCAGGGAGAGCTGTCAATTCCACTGAGAGGCAGGAGGAGGAAAAGCAGCTCATGCCCCCACTAAAATGGTGGAAATCCTTGGAAAAGCCAAAGGAATTGGAGATGGGCTCCAGAGCAGAACGGGTGGGTGGGTTTTGAGCTCCCACTGTCCCCGGGACACGGTGCAGCCACAGTGGGAGCTTTGCCCCTCCTTAGACTCCCCTGGCACAGCTGGCCTATGGGATGCGAAGCAATCAGGTCATTTCTGGAGGTGTTGGATCCTGCGGGATGAGCTGCTCCAAGCCTTGCAGCCCCAGCAACCCAATCAAGTTTTGCAGTATTTAACTTTTCATAGCCCCTTTTGTTTCATAACTCTGGGCTCCCTCTGGAGGCAGGTACTGCATGGGAAGCTGAGCAAAGGGAGTGAAGAAAGCTGAGGACCCTGGAGAGAAATAAACACCTTCTCCTAAAAGTACTGCTTACAAAAGCTGCTTTTGTGGGGTTTTCCCCTTCTTTTATTTCCTCCTAATTTCTTGATTTTAGGAGAGCTAAGGAGATTTATGACTTTCTGGGAGTCGGCAGCGATGCAACAGTCTACTCATCCAAGGAAAATGTGAAAAATGGCTGGGCTGGGAAAACCCCCTTAGGATTTACAGAGAAGTAAAATGGGAGCTGACAAGTGCAGGTGTCTGGGCAGTGCAGAGTGTGGGACACTGCAGGGGTGAAGCTGCTCCTGCAGACCTCAACAAGAACCTCCCCAGAATCAGCCACATGGCTCCAGCTGCCATGGATGCAGGGGTGCCAGGGATGCTGCTGGGGTGAGTGTGGAGGGCTGTGGGGAGGTGAGATGGGTTGTCAGGAGCTATCCTGGCTGGGGACAGCAGCGCCCTGCTCCAGCTGTCAGCAGAGTAACCACAGCTTCACACAGTGGGTTCCAGCAGTTATCAGAGCCCTAGAAGCAGCACAGATCTATGCAAATTCAGTTCCAGCAGGAACAAAGCCTGAAGAGAATGGAAGGTGTTCACCTGTATGTCGCAGCATACACATCACTTACAGACCTGGCCCCAAACACAGGTCTCATGGCTCCTGAGCCCACCCCCACAGTTAAGGGTGCCAAAGTGGACACAGCCCAGACATGGGGGAGGTTCCTGCCCATCAGGGACCCAGAAACAGTGTGGCCAGAGTGACAGCTTGAGGTGAGCCCTGCAGCTCCCAGGGGAACCCCGGTCCCAGTGGGCCGTGGCATTGCCAGGGCTACCCCACAACCTGCAGCAGTCTCACAGAAAGTGGGCTGAGGGCCAGTGCTGCTGGCCAGGGCAGGGACAACCCCCCCGGGCTGGGGCAGAGAGAGCTGCCCTGGCTCTGCATGGAGCAGCCTGGAGTGGGAAACATGACTCTTTTTCCTTTGGAAGCCCTCATAAGTTCCACACCCAAGCAAAGGCATGAAATGGGGAGCAAGGGCAATTACCAACCCTCTTCTGCCCCAGCTGGAACTCGTGGCTGCCCTAAGCAGCACCTGAAAGAGACCATGACAGAGATCCCTCTGCCAGCTGCTGGTAAGTGGGCTGGGGTCTCCCTCTTGGCTCTGCTCCCAGCAGGGGAGGCTCAACCTCTGCAGGGTGTGGGGTTCACACACCACTCTGAGGAGTGTGAGCCCCAAGCACAGCTTCTGGAGGAGCAGACAGATGAGGCTACAGCACTGGAAGGTGTGCAGCTGGCTTTAAGACCCTGCCCCACAGCAGGGGACAGGGAATCCCCAGTCCCTGGGAAGCCCAGAGGGGATGGGAAAGAACATGGAAACATGTCCAAGTGCAGAGAATCCCAGGCCCTTTGTGCTCACCAGACTGCAGCTTCAGCTCCCTGCGCACCACAACAGCTCCCCCTGCATCCTGAGGGACAGGACAGTCAGGGACTTCAGGGCTGGTAGCAGGTAGATGGACTGATTTAGGGAGAGAGAGAGAAGGATAAATTAAATAGGTCACCCCACTTTATTATCCGTACAGACAGCTAACCCTCATAAAAAGGGCCAGCTCTAATTAAACCTCAGGCAAAACAGGCACTGGACACCAGAGGAGGCATCATGAAAAGGATGGCAGGCACTGATGCCCAGGGGACAACTAACACTCAACTCCTGCAGATGGGACATGACTAGCCATGGCCTTGCTCCTCCTCCACCATCTCCCTGGCACTATGCTGATCCCCACTCCAGCTGCAGGCACAAGGGCAGAGCAGGGATTCATGCCTTGTAGTGAGCTTTAGCTCAAGATCAGTCTCAAAGAACAGCTGGATGGGACAGAGAGTCCTGACAGATACGAACAGGAGTGAGAACAGAATTGGTGTGCATGTGTCAGCTCAGGGCAGAGCCAGCACCTTCTGCCCAGCTCAGTGCCCCAGCACCATGTCTGGAGAGTCAGAGCATGAAATAAACCCACAGAGAAAGGTCCTGGCCTTGGGGGTTCAGGGCCAGGCTGCGCTACATGGGGTTCACAGGGATCTCCAGTGAAAGTACCATGGATACCAAGTACCAAGCCACAGTCGAATGTCGTTCAGCTCAAGCAACATCACTGAGCTGGGTGGGAAGCAGGAGGAGTCCTGAGATGTACCATCTAATAGGACCCATCTCAGACCACTACCGCCACCACCCCTCGAGACCTGCAGAGGAGTGCAGCTCACAGTTAGGATGTCATCCCAGGCAGTAGCATCCACAACCACACGAGGCATAGGGAAGAGCCGGTCAGCCTCTGCTCTGTCCCACACTCAGTTAAATACAAAACCAAGTTCTAAAGCCCCTCTGTGAGGTCAGGTTGATGTAAGCATCCTTGGGCTATGGAACATCACTTCTCCTTTTACAGTCATCATGAAAAGAATCTAATCCTGGCAGACATCAGGAAATATTTGCCAGATCAAGCCAAGTAAAGGATGAGGTGTCTGTCTCAACTTGTCAACAGCCTGAAACAGCAGCTCAGAGGTGTAGGGTACCTTGGTTGGGTCTATGGCTCTTTCCCTACAGGAGCCTGCAGACATGTAAACAGCAACTATGGTATCACTACCACAAATGGACAGAGGGGTTGCCATGAGGACCACCAGTTTGGGCACTACAGCGTCAGGACAGTGTCTCTGTCAGGCAGAACATGGGCAGCAGAGAGAGGCCAGGCATGCCTCCTTGGATTTCCAATCTTGTCTTCCAACAGCAGGACAAGCAGGAGCAGGCACCCTCTAAGGGCCAGGCTTGTCTGGAGATGCTGGCGGCTAGAGTGTTGAAGATGCATCACTTTTTCCCAAGAGCAGCCAAAATCCACCCTAAGTCAGCAAGGGCACAGCAGCTCACCCCACACAGGCAGCAGCCACGTCTCCCACATGCTGGGGGTCACAGGGCTGGGGACAGCATCCCTGCAGCCCATTCAGAGACAGAAAAGGAGCAGCTTGAAAGCAGCATGGCTGATAAACCATCAGCAGGGCAGGGATGCTCCCCAGGGGGGTTCTGGCTTCCTCCCACAGAGATGCCACCAGCAGCCCCAGACCTGGAGACACAACACCAGGAGCAGCGGGTGTGATGAGTTTGGGGCAAGAGTCCCTTTAAACCCCCAGGGAAGTTCAGGGATGGGGAGGGGGAGGCATGTGCTAGATGAAGGTGGAGTCCAGCTGGCTCATCTCATGGTTGTTGTGGGCACGAGCCTCAAAGAGCTGCTTGATCAGGGCAGATTTCTCCTGCTCCAACTGGGTGATGCGCTCGCTCTTGTCAGTCACCTCCTGTACAAGACAGGGGAGGAAAATCCTGGTTAGAGGAGGAAAGCGCTGGCAACTGGTGTGTTGCAGGTAAAATTTCACAGAACCACAGAATCACAGGCTTTGGGTAGGTTTGAGTAGGAGGACATTAAAGCCCATCTCATCCAAGCCTCTCACCATGGGCAGGAACACCTTCCACTCGAGCAGGTTGCTCCAAGACCTGTCCAACCTGGCCTTGGACACTTCCAGGGATGGGACAGCTTCTCTGGGCAACCTGTGCCACGGCCTCACCACCCTCACAGGGAAGAATTTCTTCCCAGTATTCCATCTCACCCTGCCCTCAGTGGGAAGCCATTTCCCCTTGTCCTGTCCCTCCACGCCTTTGTCCAGAGTCCCTCTCCAGCTCTCTTAGAGGCCCTTTAGGCACTGGAAGGGCCTCTGAGATCTCCCTGGAGCCTTCTCTTCTCCAGGTAAATACCCCCAGCTCTCCCAGCCCGGTTCCAGAGCAGAGGGACTCAAGCCCTTGGAGCATCTTTGTGGCCACGTGCTGGAACAGAAACCCCAGCAATGAGCCTGGCCCTGGCAGGGGCACCATCCCTTCCCTGGCAGCCTCCAGCTGCAGCCTCTGCACTCTCTTGTGACCTCCATTTGTCATAGCCTTTTCCCTCTGTCAGGAATGCCCCATCCCTGCCACTGACTCACCCAGCAAACAGCTGGACCCAGCTGGGCACAGCTGTGTGCCTGAGGGTCTCCACGTGCAGCCCACACACCCTTCTCTGGGATGACCAAGTCTGGCCAAGCTGAAGGAACACTTCCCACTGCCTGTCATTCCTTCCTCGGCCCCATCCCATCCCCTTCCTTTCCCAGCACTCCCGAGGGCATCTCCTCTAGCCATACCCCCACTCACCTTGGTGAGAAGCCGATTCTGCTCCTTCAGCATGTTGATGGCTTGCTGGGAGCCTGTGGAGGCTGGGGATGTCACAGGAACCAGCCTGCTCAGGGCTGAGGAGGGGTTTGCTGTCTGTAGAGAAGGTGAAGGGATGAGATACTGAGCCTCCTCCCCTGTGGCCCTTCCCAGCCTTTCTTCAAGGCGACATATTTCTATAGCATACAAAGCATACAAAGAACTGAGAGAAGCCCAGCAGAGGATTAAAACCCCAGCACAGGCCATCACAGGATCTCCACCCACCAGGCAGAATGGGGAAGCATTCCTGCCAGTGTGCCTGGCTCCTGCCAATGTGCCTGACTCCTGCCCGGCAGGACAGGCAGATCAGAAGTGGCGGATTCAGCACCTCAGGAATTTGGGCTCCTTATCCCCTTGGCAATGGCTATTCTGTTTTGGGGATCTCCTTTAGTCCTCCAGATGCCTTAAGAATCCTTCAGCCCAGCTCAGGACCAGCTGTGCTGTCCTCTTGGCTATCCCCCATCACCTCTTTTGCCCATGGAGCCAACCTTCCCAGAGCTGGGGGAAACTCTGTCAGCTCCAATGTCAGCCCAGTCACCAACATGGGGGGTACAGGATGGGTCCTAAGATCACACAAACAACCTGAAGCTGCTGATGTGCTGTTCTCACCTTGCCAGCAGTGGAAAGAAGGTCACCCAGGCAGCGGTTCACCTCCTGCAGCTTGGGGACCAGGCACCCCAGGTGGCTCTGGCCACCTTCAGGGAAATCCTGCAGGATGGGGAGGAAGAAGATGCTGGAGGTTACCATGGGGCCAGCTCCAGGTCCAGTCAACTCCCAGCCCTATTCTTCAAACCCACAAGCAGCCAGAAGCCCCAGACTCACAGCACTGATTCTCTTCTTCCCCAGGAGCCGCTGGTGCTCCTGCATGAGCTGGATGTGCTGGTGGTACCACTCTCGAGCCCGGTCTATAAGCTCCAGGCCCTGCAATAGGAAATCCTTCTCCTGTTCCAGCTCCTTCATGTACTTCAGCTGTAGGACAGAGCACAGGGATGTCACCCACTCCCCACCAAGGCTTTGTGAAGTCCCAGGAGGTGGTTTCTTTATGATGTGTGGGGGAATGTGGATACAGGCAAGGGTCTCAGCTCCTTTCCCCATGAAAAGCTGCAGAGGAGCAGGATAATGACCCTCAACAGAACCCTATGGACAAGTGGCACCGTACCAAGACAGTCTGCAGGCCATCAGCATTTCCATGTTCCCACTGCCAGACCCAAAGCCTCCCCACATCCCATACCTGCCACCCATTACACTGGGGCTGCTCTTGCTGCTCCTGGAAATGCTTTTTGCAACACGACAACTCCCCCTGCACTCTTCTCCAATGGCCCAAAGGGATATACCCAGAGGAAGAAGTGGAGAGCCTTGGTGCTGTTGCTGAGGGGCATGAAGAAGCTGCTGTATGTGGCAAGGACCCCCACCCAGGTGGGGGTACAGCCCACTGCCACTTAGCCTGCCCTCCTCCCACCAGGCTTGCTGACCAGCACAGAGACCGGAGGAAGAGGGAGCATCCCACAGAGCAGAGGGACACTACCAGCCCTGCCCAGTGTGGGGACAAGCAGCATCTCGCCAGGATGACATTCGGGGCAGGAGGAAGACAAAGTGCTGGACTTGGCTGGTGCTTGGTGGCTGGTAAAGGGGAGGGGACAGAGCTGTGCCCTGGGCTCCCTGGGCTGCCTACAAATGACAGTGCTCCACCTCTCAGGGAAGGTCTCATCCCACCCACCCTTGTGGCCACGGGGAAATCAGGCCAATCAATAAGGGACTGGCTGGAAAAATACCAGCTGAGCGAATGGGCACCAAATGAGATGGTGCAAATGGTCCTGGGGCTGCAGCACAGCCTCCATAGCTCCGCTCCCTGCTCAGGAAGAACCAGCCCTGGTGCACTTTGGGATGCAGGATGGACACCAGTGCTCCCATCCCCCATGAGCTTTAGGCAAATTAGTCTAATGACAGAGGAGTTCCTTGTCCCTTGGGAGCCCAGCATTGGGGCTGAGAGGGGTAAGGGAGGTGACAATACAAGGATGCAGTCCTTGCTGGACTCAAACCTGTTCCAGCTGTCTCTAGGCTTGGAAATGGCACCAATGCCTAAAGGCTGTGCCCAGGGTGTCGGGGAAGGCTGAGACACCCCTTCTCCAGCGTCAGAAGCACAGAAAGGCAGTGCAGCAGTTGGGGATATATAGGGAGAGAGGGAAGGAGAGGACATCCCTCCCACTGCCCTCACGACAACTTGGAGGAATGCAGACCAGGGCAACACAAGCCCAGAGCAAGAGTGCTTATGGCAGAGCTGGGGACAGACATGGTGGCCACCAGCCCCTTCACAGCACCACAAGGTAGGACCTTGAGCTTGGGACCTTGAGATGGATTCCAGCCCAGAGCTGCACTCACAGGGAAGAGCCTTGCCAGGAAAGCAGAGACCTTCCCCTCTCTAAACAGCAGACCCCAGTCCCCAAAACCCCAAGAAGCAGAGCCCTCAATCCCAGACACATAGAGCTACATTTATCGCTCCTTGTCAGCACCTCCCAGCAGAGGCCCCTTGGCTCAAGGGGGCCCCTGCCCCCTGCATGGCTGCAAGCCCAGCAAACTACCTGCACAAACATCCCCTCCCCAGGCTGGCATCGGGGCATGTTGTGTCCCCCAAGGCCAGCGACAGGCTAGGCACTGCTGATCAGGCCTGCTGGGCTGCAGGAGCAGGGCGACACCAGGGTGCGAGAAGTGGAAGTGCAGTGGTGACAGTTCCACCAAGTACTCATCCTGCAGGCTTGGTCCTGGCTCTCTGCCCAGGACAATTTAGCTTCAGCCTGTGGGCAACATGCCCAGGCAGCTACTCCATTCCACCTGGGAGCAATCAGATCCCTTCACCCAGGCAATTTGATCCAAGCCTCTCCACTCAGCGACAGAGAGAGGGGAGCAGACCCCTCCATCGTGGGCTGCCTGGATAAATTCCATGTAGATTTCTCTGCTTTGCTAACAAAAAGCCTGTTGGGAGCCAAGAGGATCTGCATGTTTGAGCCCTGATCTACACGGAACGTCTGGGAGGGGACATAGCTTGGCCCTTCTGCCAGCAGAAAGTATACCTGACCCTCGCTGGGGTGCTCTAAAGGCCCAGAGATCCACCTGTTACCACACCTCCACCTTTGCCTTCCTCTTCCCAATACCTTGCCTACGGGGAAGGCAGCCAGCACACTGGCTTCATGGGCTGACCCCACTCTGGGGGAAGACACTCACCTCCTCCCTGTCTGGCACAATTCAAGACAGAAAGCACCTTGGAAATAATGTCAGAACGTCCACATACATCAACAGAGCTTCATATCCAAAATACCAGGATTTGCCCGATGCCCCACAGCTCACACATGCAGGGTGGGCAGGGAGGAAGCCAAAGTCTAGAGATGGTGTCAGCAGTGAGGGACCCCTGCAATCCATCCTCCCCTTCATGGGAGCCCACAACACTCCCTTACCATGCTGAAGTCCACACCATTGGTGATGGTGTGTCTCCGGTGTTCTGCACGGCCTCTCTGATGCCTCCGAGTGTCCCCAGCCCCTGGGTGGCCACTATTTCCCTGGGACTGCCCACCAGACTTTGCATCACCACCTGGAACAGAGGAAGGCATGAGGCCGCAAGCTACTTTCCACAAAATCCTCCCCAGGGCCACTTCTGTGAGATGATCTGCAGGGTGGTCTTGCAAGCAGGGAGAGACTGAGCAAACCACCAGCCTGAGCGCCTGCTCCTGGTTTTGTCCAGGCAGGACAGGTGTCAGAAATGGCTGACTCAGCTGTGCCAGGCTGGCAACAGACCTCAATGTCATCTTCTGTAGAGAGCAAGCAGCTTCCAGGCAAAGCTGGTCCAGTCCCAGCAGAGGCAACTAAACCATTAGTGATATTGTCTGCCCCCATGTGTCCTCATGGGACATCTGGCTTCCACTCATGTGCCACCAGCTCTGCCAGGAACCCAACTTCTCCTGAAGGCAGCTCCTGCTTGGTGATGGACTTGGCCATGTGGACATCCACCCCAGACACCATGTCTATGATGTAACCATAGAGTAAATCAGGCTGTAGATTTTCCAAAATTTTATTAAATCCCCATCATCCTATCCTGCAAAAGACTAATCTACTACAAACACATGGTGCTGATGCAAATCCATGCGTAACCTATTTTTAAAGATTAAGTTCATACTGGCAGGTTCCAGGCTGGATCAGGCACCTCCTGCCTGTCAGCCAGGGCAGGAATTCCCATGGCACCTGCAGTGAAATCCGTACAAGCCCCACACTGCCTTCCCTCACCAGAAACCCAGCCCTGCAGCCACAGCCAAGCCAGCTCCGATCCACTGCTAGCTGAGCTGGTAGAGCAGCACCATGACACCCCACTGCCCCAAACCACAGCATCAGGGCAGCCAGGGGTGCAGCCAGCACATCCCCAGACAAGTCTGGGCAGCAGCCTGCTGCTCCTCCCTTCCTGCCCCAGTCCCCAGCCAAGTGCCCAGAACACCCTGCCTCATGCCACCCCCTCAGCCCCACAGCTTGCCTGCTCCCTGCACACAGGTTTCCTCAAGAGCTCCTTTCCCAACCTGGCTTTTCAAGAAGAGCAGCAGGGAGCTGGCAAGTGATGGCAGGCAGCTGGAGAAAATGCCCTCCTCCCAGGACAGCTCCCCACGCATCTGCCAGGAACCCCCACCCCTTGCACATCCTTCTACCAGAGCTGCCTGGCACAGGTCTGGCACATTCCCTGCTGCAGGCACGTGAAGGGCTGTGAGCAACAGGACAGGGTGTGTGGCACCACATGGGCTGGCACATTTCTTCCCTCTGCTCTTCAAGTTTCCTCAGCTGAGCACATGGACATGACAGAGGAAGGATATGAGTCAGGAGAGGGCAGCCATGGCCACAGGAGCCACCCTTCACCTTGAAGGTATGAGGTGCGGGAGCCCTGTACCAGGGCTGCCTGTACTGCCACAGTCACATTGGTTCAGTGACAGGAGACAGGCTCAGGGGGCAATGTGACGCCTCAGTTTGTCACTTTGTGTCACTGGGGAAAAGAAGCCACCATGCCATGGGAAAAGTCCTCCTTCTGGTCCCTCAGTGTCTCACTCCATCTCTCAGCAAATACTCTGGCACAAAGAGGTCTCTAGCACATCAATGAACACAAAGTCTTTGTGAACACAAAGTCTTGATATCACCCATCCGCTTTGCCACCTCCCTTTGGTTTCACACACCCAAATCTATCTGGGAGGAACCCAGCAAGACTGGCATGACCACACACAAGTTGTCCTAGCAGAACTGTAGCATATCCTGCTCAAAAAGCTGAGGAACAGCCCCAAAATCAAGGACACTATCAACAGTCAGAATCCTAAGGCAAAGCCAGGAGCACTTCTGGTAGGAGCTGCAGGACAAACACATGTTAAAAAACTTTTTGCTGCAGTTACTTTAAGTGCTGGGTTGAGCTGAGCTGCACCTGTGATAAGCAGGAGCTCCTGGTCAACCAACCGAGCTCTGCACACCCGAGCTGACAAGGTAGGGGCTAAAACGGGACCCCTGCTAATGAGCTGGGATAGTTCTTCTCAGGGAAAAAACAGGACCAGATCACCAGAGGTGGAAGAGATCCTGACATGAGATAATGGATGGGCTCCTCCCTCTGGAACCCTCTCTGTCCAGGACAAGCAGACACCTCATGGTAGTTTTACACTTCTCCACATCTGTCCTTGGCAATGGCCCAGACAAGCCCCAATGAACCATCCCCTCCCTCCTGCCAGTGCCAACAGCTTTCCAGCTGCTAAAGCCAAGCAACCCCTGGAGCAAGGGAAAGCACTGTGCTGGGGAGGAGCCAGTGCCCAGGGCCATGACACACTTCCTGGGCTCCTTCTGCTCCGTGCCTTGACTTCCCCAGGTCCCAGCTCCCAGGGGAACTACTGGGGTAAAGACCCCAAGAGCGATATGCTCAGACACTACTGTGACAAGGCACCAGAAACAGGGACATCATTATGGTGATTTCCCTGCCCTGTGATTTCTCCAATATCCACCTTACCATGCTTGTGTCCAGTGGATGCTGTTGGCTTCCCAGGGACCACGGGGTGCCAAGCAGCAGCTTGCAGACTGCACCAGCACTGCTGGGTTGAGGAGAAGCTGGAAGCTGTCTTAAGCAGGGACTTCAGAAGCACTTCTGCCCACATGCTAGGAGAGGTTCGTGAGGGAGAGGGGACAGAATTGTTGTCCCAGTGGCTCACTGCAACCCTGGAAGTGCCAGGAGAACCACCTGGCCCCAACCTCTGCCATTTTGCCATGAGTCACATCCAAATCACCTCTGACACATGCAGGTGCTCCTCAGACCATAAAGCAGAGCTGAGGAGGCACCCTGTGAGCACCCTCTTCCCCCAAAACACAGGCAAGGAGCATTTCCTCCAACTCATTGCAGCTTATGAGCACTGATGCATCATCTCACTGCACTTGGTTGGGGTTTTACAGAAGCCACCACATGCAGCTGGAGGCTCAGAGTAACCTCACACCCAAATGATATCATTTTAGTGGAGACAGGTCTTCCCAGAGCCACAGACAACTCCCAGCACCCACCACACATCTCTGCAGCAGGGATGGAGCCATATCCTGCCATGGCACTGCCCAACTCCCTTGCAGCCATCTGAGGAGAACATCCACCTGTTCAAGTGCACCCTGGGAAACCACCTGTGGAAGGGTGCACTGGGCAGTTGTGCAGGATCTAGAGCTAAAAGAGGTGGAATAACTGAGTTGTACCATTTTCTGAGCTGCTGAATGAACCTGAAATTCAGGCCACTTGCCATAATATGGCATTGCAGTGTGGGATGCTGGCAGCAAGGGCTGAGGCACTAACCCCACCTGCAGGCTCTGGACAGTTATGGAACATCACCCTGTAATGGAAAGATCCTCAGCAAGCAGAAAGCTGCTGCAGTGATCTGCTTGCTCCTTCCCAGGGCAGAGGTTTCAATGTGCTGTCTATTCACCAAGCAGGATTTTTTTCAGGTTTTTCCAGATTTACACTCTTGATGACAGAGGAGTTAGTCTGCTTAATAATATTGCCTTAGATGAAGTTCCAGTGATAAGTCTGGAGGCAAAATGGAAAGCAGAGAACCTCAGTCACAGTTAAAAGTTTCTTCTCCACCCAGCAGAAGGGACTGGGAGGGAGTGGTTGGGAAGAGAAGGCAAACCAGCCTGACCTTCCCAAGGTAGAGGAAGTCATTGCACTCAGGTGGTGTAATAATAAGTACCAGCTTCTCACACAGACTTTGTCTCTGATATCAAAGCACTTCACAAACCTAGATAAAGAATTATTACCTACCCAGATAAGCCCAGAAGCGTGGTTTCCTTATAACGTCTTCTACTGACTAGCAACAAATGAATACTCCAGTGAAACAGTCTCCCCCATGCCACGGTCAGTGTACCACCCTGAAGGGCTCTGGCAGAGCCAGCACAGGGAGCCCAGATCCCAAGGAAAGGGCAGAGTCCACAGGGATGTGCAGGTGAGCTCTGCAGACAAAGCCTGGGACAGCAGAGCACATCGCCCTGGTGCTGCTCTCTCATTTATTCATTGATTAATTATTTATTATTTGGAATAGTGCTGTGGAACGATCCAAACCAAAAAGCTGGATCAAGTTTTGAATTTTTAATTTGTCCAAACCGTGCATGACATCGTGAAGGAATCATTCCTGAGGGCCAGCCCAGTGCACAACCCACCAAGAGCACACGGCCGCTTCGTGATCACAGCTTCACCTCAGCGAAGCTGTTCGGCTTCAGGGGTCCCTAGGGCCCAGCCATTCTCCGAGATGCCCAGCTGTGACACCCACCCCCGGGGAAGGTCAAGACAGACTCTGCGCCAGGGGACAACCACGGACACATTACGGCAAAGCCCTTAATTCCTCCAGTCAGCGCTATAAATAGCCCAGCGCATCGCGAGAGGAACACAGCCCTGGGCGGGCAGCGGCGCTGGGATATTCGCACGGAGATCGGAGTTCAGCGAAGCTAAACTGGGACTAACAGTAACTTTGGGAGACTTTTACACCGGCCTTGCGGGAACCGCTGGCTCTGAGCCCAGAGGAGAGCACAGGGGAGCGGGGCGAGCCGCGGGATCCCATCCCGACCTCCGAGCGCCAGTCCCCGGCCCCGCCGCTGCCATCAACCCCGCGAGCCCGAAGCCCCCAGTCCAGTGCCGCCACTCACCACGGCCTCGGGGCTGGCCGTGCCCCGGCTCCCGCTGCCCGATGCTCTTCCCCCGCCGCTCCTCGGAACAGCGAGGGCTTGGCGGCTTCTCCACGCTCCGCCGCCCGCCGCTGCCACCCTCCACCGGGGGCTCAGCCCTAGGCAGGGCCGCCCGCAGCCCCAGGACGAACTTCTCGAAGGTGAGGTACCCGCTGGCCGGCGCCGCCTGCCGCAACCCCTCCATCACCCCGGCGGGCAGCTCCTGGGCTTCCGTCCCCCGCCAGCGCGACTCAATCTCCCGTAGGTGCACGTAACCCCGCCGCCGGTCATCCAGGATATCAAAAAGAGTTCGCAGGCTCTGCAGGAAAACCCGGGGAAGACCCTCCGTACCAGCGGGGAACGAGCGGTCACCGCGCCCCGGGGCCATCGCCGCCGCTTCGAACGTTACTACAGGGTCCGCCCCCGCGCGCCTATTGGCTGGCGGCGGGAAGTGCCGCGTTCCCATTGGCTGGAGGTGGGCTGGCGCTCCGGCCATTGGCTGAGAGGGAGCACGGCAATTTGAGTTGCACGCGGCGCCCGCCCCGCCCTCGGCCCTCGGGTCGCGGGGTCCCGGTCCCTTCGCGGGGAGAGCCCGGCCCTCCCCTGCGGACGAGGGACCGCGACAAACGCCAGACCTTTCCTCCTTCTGCCCCGCTTTATATACCGAGCATGATGTCGTATCGTTCAGAATATCCCTTGAAGTCAGCTGTCCTGGCTGTGTATCCCCCCAACTCCTTATGTCCCACCCTCCTCCCTGGTGGCGTGAGGTGAGAAGCAGAAAAGACAGTGGGTCTGTACAAGCACCACTCAGCAATAAGAAAAATATCTCCATATTATCAACACCGTATTTTGGTCTTCATATTCTCAGCACAAATCCAAAACCTACCCCCGTAACAGCTACTGCGAAGAAAATTAACTTTACCCCAGCTAAAACCAGCATAATTTCTAAAGATTTCAGAGCCAATGTGATTAGTGAACAGGGACAAGGAAAATCCCAACGATGGCATTCACTCTAACTGCCACCTTTGCAAACACACCCAAGAAGTGTCAGTCAATGCAGCATCCCTACAGGAGGGGGATTTAGAGCACCAGCAAGGAGGAGTCCTGTGTGGTGTACTTGTCTGGTGCCATGGGGGAAATAAATGCTGACAGAGGGAATTGAATCCCAACATCCCAGTGCTGTGGTTGGTAAGGCACCAGTGGCCATCAGACAGCAGGAGATGGGGTAGAAGCCCAGTTGAACCACAGACATGAAAAAAGGAGGGAAAAACTCACCAGTGTTGACAAAACTGAGAGAAACAGGATTCAGATCTTATCTTTTACAAACTTAATATGCACTGGCATTGGTAAGAGAATGAGGTTCTCTACAGGGAAATTTGCTGTGCCTGTTAGACGCAGTAGCATGTTAATCCTAGTGCAAGGTGCTGCCTCCTCTGCAAACCGCCTCGACCAAAGAGTCCATTGCAACACAGCAGACTGCAAAGCCCTGGTGTCATGTTTCCCATGTCACAAAAGACTCAGCTTGCTCAAGGGGCTCTGGGCAGCCATGTGCCAGCACCTCCAGAGCCCCCACCCTGGTTTGATGTTCGTGATGTTGAGAGGAGTGTCAGGGAGCAAGCCTGCTGGAGAAGGGTGATGACCAGGAAAGGTGATGAACCACTGTCCAGGTGCTCAGGGTGTGACACTACCTGTGTCATGGACAACTCCCTGTGACACAGACAACTCCTTGTGCCATGTACCAAGGGTGATTCCCTTTAGCTCTGAGCTGGCTTCGAAGGACGAGGGTGGAAGCTACTTGGGGCTCAAGCCCTCCCACCTACATGGCCTTTGCTGTGCTCCCTTTGCCATCAGATTCCCTGTCCAGGTTAGACTGCATCCAGGTGTGTTCAGCACCGTGGTCCTACTTCTGGCTTTTCATTCCATTCTTGCCACTCCTCTTCTCCATGGACACTCAGCTTTGCCAGCCCCAGGCTGCCAGGTAAATCACAGCAGCTTCTGGAGACCCTCAGGGGGTTTTTCTCTATCAAGGTCCTGCTCCAGCTGCTCTCTGTGCTGCAGCTGAGCTGTTCACAGCCTGCTTTTCTTTAATTAATTTCTTTTCATAAATTTCCCGGACCCGTCCTACCTGTTTGAGATCTCTGCTTGGCGTAGCTGTGTTTGACTGAACAGGTTCACACCTGCTCAGGGGACAGGGAGAAGGAACCCGTGCTTCCCTTTGCTTCCTACTCGAAAAACAAGGCAGTCACTGTGGTGCTGCTCGGCTCTGGCAGCATCAGCACAGGGGCTGCCTTGCTCAGCAAAGGCTTGATCTGCAAAAAAAAGGGGGTTTCCTCTAGGTTCCTCCCCCATCTCTGACCTTTCAGGAACAGCCAGGAATAAGAGAGGGAAACCAGAACGAAAATCAGAACATAACAGTTTTCCTTTCCATTTCCTTAATGTCTTGTGTCCACTCTCCCTGCCTAGCCAGTCTATCCCACCAGGATAGTGAACCAGAGATACCAGAAACAATTCCTGGTGTTTACTGTGTCTGCAAGTTCAGCTGAAATACTCTCATTGCTGTCCATGTGGAGCTTCCTGCTCCAGCCCAGGGAGCTGAGACACAACTGCTGAGGGCAGCTCTGCTCTTACTGTGTTTTCTGTACCAAAGTGCCCTCGACAAGCTGCTTTGAGACAGGCTGACATTTCCATTTTCAGGGTGGTACAGTGGATGAAGTTAGGGAGGTTTTGAATATTCTTGGAAAAGACTTTTGGGGGGTTTGGGATTTTTTTAGGGGAGGGTTTATTTTCTCTCACTATATCTTGGGGCCACACCGGACTCTTCTGACAAACAGAGATGTCTTTGTTTTTATATAAACGATGTATTTATTCAGCTCTCCTTCCTTCAAGCTACTGGGAAGCACCAGCTGCCATTCAGACCTGGCTCAGCCCTCCCTCTCTTCTGGCCTTTCCTAATGGGTAAGGTTTGGTGGTTAGGTAGGCACCACGTGTGTGGAAGGACCTGCACTCGTTCGCACACTGGGCAGGCAGGGAATGCAACCACAGCAGGGAGAGATTTCATGTAAAGGGGAGCAGAGCAAGGAGGTTTCAAAACCCCAAGGCTCTTCTGAGCAGAAGCTGTGTCAAGTCACAAAAAATAAGAAACAGAATGTGAAACTGAAGCTTTGACAACTCTCAGGGATTCTTCCTGACCTGATGGTCACATCTGGACGGGGTCTAGCTGCCCTGACAGCTTCCCTAGACAGGAAGGTGGCTGTGTCTGAGCTGCTGTCTTCTCATGTTCTCCTACCCAGCTGGGCTCTGACTGTAGGCAGGATGGCCACTGTGATTAAGGGGCAATCACAGCCTGTGGGCGACGATTTTACCATGCTCACGAGCATAAAGTTCAAACAAAGTTGTTCTTTGGCATTTTAGTTTGATTTATAGTGTCCTCCTGCTCTTGACTTCTCAGTTCATGCGCTGGCCGCAATTCCTGAGGAGCCAGGACTGCGGCGAGCCGGCAAGCGGCTCCACCAACTTCCGAGCG
>VZRO01006072.1:116404-147232 GCA_013397915.1 Daphoenositta chrysoptera
CCGCCCGAGCGCCTGGACGGCCGGATGGAGCCGCTCCCCGCGGAGCTGCTGGGCAGCACCCGCCGCAGCGGTCCCGCCGCGCTGCAGCGTTGGGAGGCGGAAGGTGAGCGGGGCTCGAGGTCACCTGTTTCTTCCGTCCCTGCCGGGGGCTGCCGGAGTCCGGCGCGGGGGTTCGGGGGCAGCCACGTTCCGCTGAGCCCCAGCCGGTGCGGGACGGGGGCTGCGCCCGGCGGGGCCTCAGTGCAGGAGCCGCCTCTTGCGGTGGCACCGCGGTGCACCGGACAGTCCGTCCCCGGCACCGCGTGCTGCCCAGGCCGGTGGCCGGCGGGTGGGAGCCGCAGGGACGGTGGGTCGGGCATGGAGGAAGAGAGCGGGGTCACGGCCACACCCCGGCCCTGAGCGCCGGCAGCCGGTGTTCTCTGCCCGGGGAACTTTGGATGAGACACCGAGTTTTCACTCTGCGTTATGTAATGCAGCGGCCGAGGCTCTGCGGCCGTGCCTGGCAGGATCAGATCACTACAACTCCGTGACAGGCGGTGATAGCCAGGTGGGGCTCAGTCTCTCCTCCCACATAACAAGCGATGGGACAAGAGGAAAGAGCCTCAAGTTGTGTCAGAGGAGATTCAGGTTGAATATTGGGGAAAATTTCTTCACTGAAAAGGTGGTCAGGCATTGGTACAGGCTGCCCAGGGCAGTTGTGGAGTCTCTATCCCTGGAAGTCTTCAAAAAACTCCAAAAGTCTTCAAAAGTCTCCAAAAACGGACATGACACTTACAATACTGTTTTGAGGGCATGGGGGTATTCTGTCAAAATGATTTGCAGTATCTGTCATGAAAAATATGTAACACTAAAGGATTTAAAGGGGCTCCATGACAGCTGGAGAGGGACTTTGGACAAGGGTTTGGAGTGACAGAACAAGGGGGAATGGCTTCCCACTGCCAGAGGGCAGGGTTAGATTAGATATTAGGAAGAAATTGTTCCCTGTGAGAGTGGTGAGGCCCTGGCACAGGTTGCCCAGAGAAGCTGTGGCTGCTCCATCCCTAGAAGTGTTGGACAGGTTTTGGAGCAACCTGGTCTAGTGGAAGGTGTCCTTCCCATGGTGGTGGGAAGGTGCCCATGGTAGCGAGTGGCAGAAGATGGTCTTTAAGGTCCCTTGCAACCCAAGCCATTCTATGACTCTATGAATCCCTGGGGAGGGTGGGAGCAGGGAGTTTCATTGCTGCTGAGCTGAGTAGCTCCCTTTGTGGGAGGATGAGCTCCCAGCCCACCAACAGAGGGAAAGTCCGATCTCAGGTGCTGATCCCCATCCACACTGTGTCATGTGCGGCAGGAGGCTGATGGGATCTGGGACCAGAGTGGATGAAAGAAGCCCAGAAAGTCCATAATCTGTGCGTTTTGGAGCCTGGTAGATGCGGGTGTGTGAAAGCTAGGGGTAATGAGGGAATGAGGGAGATGGTGGCTGGATGTGCTCTTCTCACAGCATGTAAATCTTACAATGAATGTCCTGTGCTTTTTTCTAAGTACACACTCGTGTTTATTTGTAAGGGCTCATACGTGTCTTGGATCTTTCTTTATAAAATATAACAGCAATGTTAAAATAATTTTCATTTAAAAAGCCAGGAAAACCTACCTGTGGTTGTAAAGATACTTGCCTAAATTTTGACAAGTGGCTGCACAGCCTTGGCCCAACCTTGCCAGTAAAGAGGTGAGGATGTGTGGGCAGGGGAGTCAAATTTTCCAAACAGAAATAGAAGCATCAGGGTCACAGGGCAGATGAGCTTTTCTGTTGTGTCAGACTCCACTGATGGGGCTGAGCGGTGATGGAGGGAACATAATCTGGCATAGTGAATCATAGAATCTCAGAATGGTTTAGGTTGGAAGGGACCTTAAAGACCATCTCATTCCAACACCCTGCCATGGGCAGGCACACCTTCCAATAGACCAGGTTGCTCCAAAACCTGTCCAACCTGTTCTTGGACACTTCCAGGGATGGGGCAGCCACAGGTTCTCTGGGCAATCTGTGCCAGGGCCTCACCACCCTCTCAGGGAAGCATTTCTTCCCAATATCCCATCTAACCATGGCCTCTGTCATTGGGAAGCCATTCCCCCTTTTTCTGTCATTCCACGCCCTTGTCCAAAGTCCCTCTCCAGCACTCCTGGAGCCCCTTTAGGCACTGAAAGGGGCTCTAAGGTCTCTCTGGAGCCTTTTCTTCTCCAGATGAACGCCCCCAGCTCTCCCAGCCTGGCTTCAGAGCAGAGGGGCTCCAGCCCTTGGAGCATCTCCGTGGCCTCCTCTGGACTTGCTCCAGTAACTCCATGTCCTTCTTATGCTGACAGCCTCAGAGCTGAAGGTTGTTCTGCAGGTGGAGTCTCACCTAAGCGGGACAGAGAATTTGCCCCTCACCTGCTGCCCCTTGTGGGATCAGCCCAGTGCACAGGGACTCTCTGTGTGCCAGTGCACTTGGTCAGGGCATGTTGAGCTTCTCATCCACACACTTTCCAAGTCCATCTTGGTAGGGCTATTTGAGGGTGTCACACTTAGGAGGAAGGGACTCTTTGAGCCCTAGAGGCAAATGGGGCTGGGTCAGGGCTGCTGTTAAACTAACTGTCACTCTGCTGGATTGTGGAAAAAGTCATGTCATTGATGTTATCAGTGATATTGTTTGAGCTTGGGTTTATCCCGCTGAGGTTGAGGCTTCAGTCCCTGCAATGAGAGGCCCCTCCAGGAGATGGGTGTGAGATGCCAAATCCCCCATGGGCAGATCCCATCCCCTTGTCACTGCATGGAAAACTTCTGAAAACTGCTATCTCTGGGGTATCTGCATTTCAGTGGAGTGACACCAGGTGTGGCACCTGTGAGCTGTGGCTGAGAATTGTAGCTCCTTGATGCTGTGGGACAAAGTGGGGACCTCCTTGACTTTCCCAATACAGTGTTCACTCCAGAGTGTCAAATGAATGATGCCCTTGGTCACAATCTGCTGCTCTGTCGAGACCTCTAATTTGGGATCTGTGGGATGTGGTCTGTTGCATCAGAACCTGAGTGTGTGTGTTGGTGTGAGCCTGGCAGTGCACGGGGGAGATGAGGCAGGGGAAGTACCCAACGTGTACCATTGGTGGGTGAATCTCAATTGCACCCCAAAGCAGCACCCCCCATGCTGCAGCAACTGAGACCAGCAAATGCTGAGCTCAGACCTCAAACAGCTTTGGTTTAAATTGCTGTGAAATACTTTAGCTCAAGCAGTTTCGGTTCTAGATTATTTTAAAGAAAAATATTTTTAAAAAAATGTTTTCATTGCCCATTTCATAGATTCACAGAATGGTTTGGGTTGAAAGGGTCTTAAAAGACAAGATAATCTTGTTCTAACTCTTCTGCCATGAGTGTGGATGCCACCCACTAGATGAAATTGCTCAGGGCCCTGTCCAACCTGGCCTTGAACATTTCCAGGGATGGGGCAGAACAGTTTGGAAGTGTCCCACAGGACAACTTTTTTAGGATTTTTTTTTTCCCCCCTTCCATAAATTCTTCCTGTGCTGGGTCCCAGTAGGGAAGCAGCCACCACCCAAGCCAGGGCACAAGGAGGTTTGGAGCACATGCTCTGGTGTCCCTTCACTTAGCTCTTTCCCTTCTCTTGCAGTGGTGCCCTGCACTGGCAAACAGCTGAGCATGCAGGAAAACCGTGTGATGGGACTGGGGCAAGTACTTGTGGTGTAACTAATACCTGAACCCCTCTGCTCTGTACTTTGAGTCTCATGGGCAGCTCAGTGGAGACACAAAGGAGCCATTTATTGCTTGTGGTTTGTTGTGAAATGCTGGTTGTGAAATGCTGGTTGTCTTATTTGCATCACCATGCAGGTCACCCAGATCCTCCATGTCTTTTACATTACAAATATAAACCTATTCAAGCCTCTCCTGCTATCCAAAGACCTCCTGAAACTTTGAAATCCCAATATTTCCACCCAGAGGTTTCTCCTTAGGGAGGTCCCCTAATCCCACTTGGAGGATTGAAGGTCTTCAGGGGTGGATTCCAGCTCTCACTTCTGTGGCTCTGTGACCCCAGAGGCTGCTCTACAGCAGAACCATGGCTGTGGAACCGCCTCCCTGTGTGCCTGGACACCACCAGCCTTTTTGGAAGGGGTGTGTTTAGGGAGAAACATTTGTGTTACTGCTGTGGTGAGACTGAAACTTGTAAGCATGGGAAGGGGAATCGTGTTACTGCAATGTCATGGACGACTTAAGTCTTTGCTGAAAAAATTGCTGAAAGCTGCAGTTCTGAACAGAATTAAAATTGAGCCAGGTTATTAAAACAACAATTGGTGGTTTTGCTCTATTGTTCATTTAAACAGCCAATTATTTAAAGATTAGCATAAACCCAATCCTGTTTTTCTCCTAATTCAATTTCTTTGGTCCCCGTATCTTTCAGTCCAAATTAGGAGTGTTTTAGCCCCATCTGTGGTTAATGTGGGGTGTTTGCTGAAGGCTGGGATGCTCCACAGGCTGTCCTTGGCTGCAGGAGCAGTGGCAGTTCAATGCTGTGCAGTGGCAGAAGGCCCTGATAGCTACTGCAACAGAGCTGTGGCTTCTGACATGGGCAGTGTTCCGTGCATTCCCAGAAAAACACAGAGTGTTCCCTAATGAAAAATCTTTCTTACAGTTGTCAGTCATTATTGTGATGCTGGCTTTGGAGAAGGCAGGGACCAAAGTCTGAGAGTGAGCTAAGTGTTTATTATGTGCTCTGATTCTTCCCCAGGTTCTGGACTTCCCTGATTTGTCAGGAGCACTGACACTGGTTTTAATTAGATTGTGGAAGTTGTGGCTCCTGCGGGCTTGGCTGTGTTGCTAGCCCTGACTGCAGCTCTGTTCAGCTTCTATTGAAGCTGGAGCACAGGTCCAGATAATTACTTACGGCAGATTCCAGAAATGTTCATGCTTTACTCAAGATTATGAGACTTGGCTTCTTTAGGATGTAGAAATGATAAGGGACCTCTGGAGATCTCTAGTCCAACCCCCATTTGGAACAGAATTGTACACAGCCAGAGGCCAGGTCAGCTACAGCTTTACCAAAGTAAGCCTTGAAAACCTTAGGGAACATCTCCCTTCTCTCTGGATGTCTTTTCCATTGCTGCACTGCCTCTCTAGTAGAGACTTTGTATCCTAATGTCCGGTTTGAATCTCCTAAACTGCAGCTCTTGGCTATTGTCTGGTTTTGCACCAATTGTTGCTTTAGGTGAGGAAACTGCGGCATCCAGGAGGTGAAATGAATTTTCTCCTGTGCGTGCAGTAGCATATTTCTCTCTGAGCTGCCAACATTGAACTGGCAGCTTCTGGCTGTTGCCTGAGCTCTTCAGAAAGACTCAGGAGAAGAACATGGGAAGTTGATTGCCTTGGAGGTTCTTATGTTCCCTTGGGCTTCTTTTCCTGTTCAGGTTTACATCAGATCTCACAGAACAAGGTGGCAGTTCTGCTCCTGGCTGGAGGACAAGGAACCCGCCTGGGAGTCAGCTATCCCAAGGGCATGTACAATGTGGGGTTGCCCAGTGGCAAGAACTTGTATCAGATCCAAGCAGAAAGAATCCGCAAAGTGGAGCAGCTTGCTGGCAAGAGACACCACTGCAAGTGTGCCATTCCCTGGTAGGTGATCCAGAGCCAGACCGGTTGTGCAGGGCTCTTTGCATTCCAGTCTTGCCCATGTTGTCTTCAAGAAGCACTGAGCTGGGTGCTCTACAGAGACAGGTCAGGCAGAGCCTTTTGTTGGCAGAATTTGCGATGCCAGTGGCTGGAGGAGGTGCAGAGGGATGGGAGGTGGCAGGTCCATGTCTGAATACCGAGGGACTGAGTGCTGCCTTTGCATCACTGACCACAACCCTAACTGCTGTACCTTGCTGGCTTTCCAAGCAGTTACTGGCAACACTGTAAACAGTACTTTTCAGTGATTGTTTCAGATGCTTTACAAGGAATTTCATCCATTTCTGCTTGCTCAGGTTCCTGCATGGAGGACAACCTAGGGCTCACCTTCCAAGCCACTCTTCTTGCCCTTGTCCATAACCTCTGCCACAGCAAAAAACCTCTTGCTTTGTGTTCAGGCCACCTCCTGCTGTCACTGTTTACTGTTGCCAGTTCTGCTGGCTGCTCCTGGCTTTCAAAAGAGATGAGCTCTGGGCAAAGTTCAAAAAGTGAATTCCCTATGGGCTGTGGTGGGTGAGAGGAAGGCACTGCAGTTGTGTCTGGAAATGTTTTCTGCTAAATGTTCTTTGTTAGGCCGTGAAGACTATGAAGAAATACCCTTATGGAATCAGTGTCTGGTCTCAGGCAAGGTTTCGGCAGTGAAAGAGCAGGTGTCTGAGGGCTTCAGGTTGCCACATTGTTTTACGAATTGGAGTCAAAGTTGATTGATACATTGTTTCCTTATGGAAGGTGAGTCCATATTGTGCTTCTTCCTGAAGCCTTGTATACAGGACCTGAATTGCAAATACATCATCCCTGGTGCTCCTGGAAACCAGGATGGATTATTGGCAAGATGCCACATCTGTTTCCTCTCCCGAGGCTGAGGAGGCAGTTGAAGCAGTTCGCTGCTCCAGTACACCTGGGCTCAGGCTGTGCTGTGCTGCAGAGATGTAAATTTGGGATGGGGAATTGAGGTCCAGGCTCTCTTGTGCCAGGGGTTGTTTCCTCTGTCATGCTAACAGAGGACCCTGTATTCCTATGTCAATAGCTGTTGAAGAGCTTTACAGGTAGATGATGAAGGTGGCTTTTAGACAAGTAGTGAAGGAGGATAGTGGAAGAAGAGACAGAAGCAATGTGGAGCTGAAAGAGAAGGAGAAAATAGAAAAACTTACCACAAAAACAAACCATGCAGCCAACATATGGGAATACTGCTGTTTGCTTGGCACTGAAGAGGTGCTGGCAGAGTGAGCTGCTCAGGGTTTATTTAGACACTTAACATCAGTTTGAATCTAGAGTGAATGAGGCCGTTTTTTGCCCTTTGTCTTGTTTTCCAGCTCATCCAGGACATCCAGATGTTGTTCACATTTAGGTCAAGGTCCTTTTGTCCTGGCTGGAGCTAGGCCAGGGTAGGATCATACCCTGATACAGTCATAGGACCCCATGCAGGCTTACTGTGGGATGAGTTCTGGAGGCAAGCTCTCATGTGCAGTTGCTCACCACAGGATGCTGCTGTGTCTCTCATTTCACACTCCTGGGATTCCTCTCTTTTGTGTTCAGTTTGAAGTTTTGCCTTTCGCTTGTGTTGTTCTTTCTCATTGCCCAGCCCCCATTCCTGCCCAGGTACATCATGACAAGTGAGTTCACACTGGGGCCGACAGAAGAGTTTTTTGTACAACACAACTACTTCAACTTGGATAGATCCAACATCATCATGTTTGAACAGAGGATGCTGCCTGCTGTCACCTTTGATGGGAAGGCCATCTTGGAGGAGAAGGGGAAAATTGCCATGGCTCCAGGTACCTGCTGTTTGCTCTTCCGTACTGCAGTACCATGATGTGTGTTGATAGTTGCTATGGGCCATCAGCGAGCCTGGGCACACAGAGCAGGCTTTGGAGGTCAGGGTTAATGCTTCCAGTTAATGTGGAAAGCCTCTGCTAATGTTTTAGGCTGGTAATCAGGAGCATAGCTCTGTTTAGTTCTTGCTGGAGATTTGACCACAGCCATGTGTTTTTATCCAAGTCTGGGAGTACTGGCAGGATTAGGAGTGCTGTGGCTGCAGGGTAGGAAAAAGGTGCATCAGCAGAGCTCTCTGTGAGGTCTCTGGGGTGCTGCCTCCTGTGGTGAAGGTCAGGAGCTCCAGGCTGATAGCTGGAAATGGGTAAAAGAGCAGCAAGAAGATTAACTCTTTTCAAAACAACAGCAATGTCTCACCTTGTAATGTTCTCTTAACCTAGACATGGTAAGAGACTTGGTGACAGCAGCCTAGTTAGGACTGTGTTGCACCTGCAAAGTGGTTCTCCTGAGCTGACAGGGGCATCCAGGGAGGAACTGTAAATGGGTGATCTGTGATAGATATGCAGGTGTCTTTTGCGCAGCTACAGTTCAAGCCTTTAAAAAGGCATTGAGAAGTTGTGGGGGGAAGGCAAACAGAGAACAAGATTTATTTTAGTCTTTTCCAAGAAAGAGAATAAACAAGGTTTTGCCCTGCACTGGAGAGGAAATATAAAAAGACTTTTCCCACCCTCTGCATAGATTTGCCCTTTAGTATTCTCCCTCTGAGGATCTTACTAGCCTTCATAAAGTCTTGTAATGCTGCTCAGTGAGGCTGGTCCCCATGGTCCCATGCTGCAAGTGAGAGAGCTGGGGTGAAAAGAGGAACATGCTGCCCTGAACTGTGTGGCAGAACTGGAAATAAATTCTGGTACCACTGGCTCTTGACTAGAAAGCATTCCCTGCTCTTCTGTTCAAGAAAGCTTGTTCAGTGCGTTCTGCTTTTGCTCTGTTGCCTACAAAAAAACCCACCACAAAGTCACTAATAAACTAAGACTTTTTTCTTTTGCATTACAGATGGCAATGGTGGCTTGTACCGTGCTTTGATGGATAATAAGATCTTGGATGATATGAAGCAGCGTGGAATCCAGTATGTCCATGTATATTGTGTCGACAATATCCTCGTGAAAATGGCAGATCCAGTCTTCATAGGTTTCTGTATTTCCAAAGGGGCAGACTGCGGTGCAAAGGTGAAGCAGTGCTAGCACTGGGCTGGTTTCCCACAGGGAGTTTGGGTCTGATGACACTTGGAAGCTGCTGGCTGTGGGGAGCTTACATGACCTGGGGTGTTCAACCCTTTTGCTCACCAGCAGCTCACTCTGAGCAGATTTAGGGCTGCTTGCTGTCTGCACTGCATTCCATATCCCTACCCGTGGGTATCCTCTGTTCTTCCCAGAGTACTGTGGAAGATAAACTTCAATTAGAGCAGGGACTATTGCTGCACAGGAAACTACACACTGAAATTGCTTCACTCCACGTCCAGCCCCTTCTGTAAAGGCACTTGGGCTGTCTAGAAGCCATATTGGACTGAGTTGTGTTTTATAAATGCACCTTTAAGTCTAACGGAGGCATTTCTTACACTCTGCTGCAGAAGTTGGGGAAAGCTGAAACAGCCTGGATTTTGTCAACCTAAAGCAGCAGATGCCTGAAGAGAAATTTATGTTACTTGAGTCATTAGCACTGTTCAGGCAAACGGGGAGTTGAAGGCTCATAGCTGCAAACAGCTTTCTTTTAATGCCAGATCCTAGTCCTTGATAAGTAAAGTGCCCCCTGGGATGCTTTTAACTGGTTTGTCTTCTGAGAAACCGTCCAATTAAGTGGTTGAGTACTGGGCTTTATGTCGAATTGTTGGACAAAATGTGCCTCCAGACTGCTCTGTGCCCCTTGCACAGCCCTGGGGTGCTGGAGGATCAGCAGGCAACAGTCCCGTGGGATTGTTTCTACTTGGGAGTTGGAATAGTCCTCGGATTTTCTTCCTTTTTGTCATAAACCTGTGTCCTGTGGCTGCAGGTAGTGGAGAAGGCCTACCCCACGGAGCCTGTTGGGGTAGTGTGCTGTGTTGATGGGGTGTACCAAGTGGTGGAGTACAGTGAGATCAGCCCGGAGACTGCACAGCAGCAGCGCCCTGAGGGGGGACTAATGTTCAGTGCTGGCAACATCTGTAACCACTTCTTCACTGTTGAGTTCCTGGAAATAGTGGCCCAGTAAGTCCCAGCAGACCTTCTAGGTAGCTGTGCACCCTAGAAATGCCTCCAAGACTGGGTGTTCCTGTTTCCCACTCTGTAATTTCAGTTATGGTTACCCCCTGTGTTGTCTTTCACCTCCTCTCTCTTCCAAACAGTTCCAAACCCCTGAGTCCCCTTTCTGGCAGCCCCAGCATGCTCTCCAGGCCCTACCCAAGGAAGACGTTCCCAGGTTCACTGTAACTAAATCAATTGAGATATACCAGTGCATGATCTTCCTGGGCCTTCAAGGATGAGCAACTGTGTGGGCTGCAGTGTGGTCAGTGATGCAGCTTCACCCCATGGATTTCCATGGATTTCCAGTGGTGTCCCACCCTTGGGACAGCAGAGTTTGCAGGAGAGGGTGAAGTTGTGGGTAGACTGCACCTAGGTGTTGGGGAATGGGGATGTGATGCTGGGCATTCAGTGAGCAGCTGCACAACCTTCCTGAAGAGCTTGAACCACCCTTATGAGAGAGCTTGATCCTTCCCTTGGGTGAGGGATCTGCTCTGCTCTGTTTTCATCCCAATCAGGTAACAAATTGGGTTACCTCTTTTTTTTGCAACCTCTGCCTACAGTTTCAGCTTGATGCAAAGTTCTCCCTCCTCTGACTGTCATGGCCCAGTGGTACAGGGAGAGCCTGTGGCCAGGCTGCTCTGCTCAGGGAAGTATTTCCTGGATGTGACTCAGATCACTTGGGAGGGAGCAACACCCACAACAGCTGAGAGTTGACCCAGAGTAGTAATGAGCCATCTGCTTCCCTCAAGTGTATTACTTTTTTTCTGAGTGGGCTTGAACTAAATAAAATGGTTTCTTCTCCTTTTGCAGGAAATGGGAGTCGCAGCTGAAGCATCATGTAGCCATAAAGAAGGTGCCCTACATTGACAAGGAGGGAAATCTGGTAAAACCACTAAATCCGAACGGGATAAAGCTGGAGAAGTTTGTGTTTGATGTGTTCCAGTTCTCTAAGTTAGTGACAGACATCATTTTACTTTTCTCCTTCCCTTGTCAGTGTTTGTTTGAATGACTGTAGGTTGAAACAAGCCATCCCAGGGAGCACATAGTTTGTGGATGGCTTGTTAGGAAGGTTGTTGGATCTACACCCAGCTCCAATCCAACAGTAACGCTGTAGGCTCTAAGGGGAGCTCACAGGGCACTCAGTGCTTGCGCCAACCCTGCTCCCAGACTGGTCACCCTGCTGAACATGTGTTGGCTAGCCTGGGAAAAATAAAAGGAAATTGAGTGCAAAGCCAATGAAGCCTGTATTGGAGTATTCAGACTTGCAAAAATTGGGTCTTTCAGCATTGTGGCTTCCATGGCAACTGCAGCTCTGGTTACATTTTTGGGTGCTGTTATGCCAGGGCTCAGCTCACACCCTTTGTGCTCAGAAAACTGTTTACTTAAGCACCGTGGGGCCAAGTTACTGTTGCTGTGGGAACTGTCAGTGTTCACTTTCCAAGTTCCACAACATAGCTTGGAGTGCTGTGATATACATAGTCAGGGGTACTTGTGTCTAGGGAATGTGGGATTTTAGCAGTTAAGCATAAGTGTTCTTATAAAATCTATTTTCCAAGGTCTCAAATTCAGCAGTGAAGATTCTGTTTTAGGCTTAAATGGCAAAGAGAGACCTCAGGCAAACTAAGTTATCTTTGTTTGGGGATAGTATTTCTCTCTTTAGATGATTTCCTTTAGAATAGAAATCTCAAGGTTTGAACCAGTCTCTGTTTCCTGATATGTGTTCAATAAAGTAGTATCAAACTAAAGACAAAACCAGGGTGATAGGAACACTGCTGAGTTCTGAGCTGTGATAGGACTCATTTGCAAGCAGGGATTCCTTGTGCTTTTTTAACAGCTCAAAACCATCTTGGCAGCTGTGCTTCACACATGAAGTGCAGAAACGCACAGATGTTGCTGTGGGTCTTTTAAATTTGCATTCCCATTTCTGGTAAACAGCTGTACCTCACACTCACCTGTGAGGCCTCCCTTGTTGCCTGTTTGTCCCTGGGAACTGGTGTCCTTAGTTTGTCGTTACCTACAGACTCCCATGCAGGGGGCATTTCTTCGGGCATGGTGGGGTGCTCTGCAGTGAGTGCACTGCTTGTGCTGTGTCCAAGCTCTGGACAGTGCTGTGCTTTCTGTCCTGCTGTGCGCTGAGCTGTCTTGTTCGGGAACCTCCCACTGCCTGAAGATGTTTCTATGGTATCTCTGCAGAACTTGTTCTTTTTCTCTCCCCTGAGCATAGCTCCGGTGGGTTGGGAGGCCTCTGTTATGTTCCCAAAGAGACTAGGCTTCTTGTGTTTTTCCATTCTACAGCCCCGGTATACCTTGGCTCTTCAGATGGGGTGGTGGCTTGGCTTGACTGCCTCAGGCTGCATATGGTGCTGCTCCCTAAAATATATATGAGCCTTTCCCCATGAATGTTGTTGCATTAGCAGGGCTGATGACTAGCTCTGGTTTTCATGATCATTGTTTTCTTCCCTTTGCTGGTAGGAATTTTGTGGCATTTGAAGTTTTGAGAGAAGAGGAATTCTCGCCACTAAAAAATGCAGACACAGCTGACAAAGATACTCCTACCACTGCTCGGCAAGCCCTCCTGGCCCAGCATTACCGCTGGGCTCTCAAGGCTGGGGCCAGATTTGTGGATGAAAATGGTTGCAGGATACCAGAAAAACTCAGGTATAAATCTCTGTGACCTTCTCTGCAGCTCCTCTGCTGAAAGTGCTCAGCCATGCCAGCTGGCCAATGGCACATGCTGGGCTCTCCAAAACCAGGCATTAGTGTAGTCACAGGGTGGCTCAGTGTGATTTTTGTTCAGCTGGTCCTCTCTGGATATGCAGGTTGATGTCTACTACAGCTCGTGCTCCTCTCATGACTGTGGGTGCTCCAGGTAGTTAGCACACAGGGCTCTGGGCATTCTCTCTGGCAGATCCCTGCTCTTGGGGTAATGAGTTGGCCCCTTCTACAGCACCTTGTTAGACAGGGGCACCCTTTTCCATCACTCTGGATTTAGCAATGCAAGGAATTTTAATTTGTAGGCCCTGACAGCTTTTCTGACTGTGGCCCCAACAGGATTCTCAGGTGGGCTTAAGGATTGGCTTTTAGAGTGATTACCAGTTTGGGTACTTCCTGCATCATGTGTAATGGGAAGCTGCTTTTACTCCATGGGGCCATTACTTCATCAACTCATAGTTCAATAAACCCACAAGTTGTTCATTTTATTTGAAAAGCATCTCTATAATAAAGTGGTGTTTTGGTTTTGCTGAGTAACATTTGGGACCTGCTAATTCCTTTTTATTTTCACACTTTGTTTTCACATAATGTCTGGTGCATGTGACTATAACAAACGTCTTATCCTTCTGGATATCCTATTCTGGACAATCTTTTGAAGAAGATGCACTGGTTTGTAAGCATGGCAGGAAATTAATCCTGTGTTCTCTTCCTTAGTCTCTCAGGAACTGAAGATCCTCCGGCTGTGTGTGAGATTTCTCCATTAGTATCTTACTTTGGAGAGGTGAGAATAACTATCCATGGAGGCATTTTTAAACGTGTGCAGGTATGCGTCTGATTTCCTTCCAAACACAGCTGTTTTCTTTAGCCTGGGCTTACTGAGAAATGGTAAGATCAAGGAAACAGGGACTTGGGCTCTGTGTTACCATAATGTGGTTCCATTATGGTTTACTCTTCATCAGTTTGTTCACTCTCAGTTTTAGCCATCTGTAAAATGTGATTTGCAACGAGGCTGCAGTTTCATTAAGACTCATGAGCACTTTGAGACCTTAAGGAGAAGTGCAAAATATTCAGATTAGAAAATCCATGGGTTCTGTTCTCATTTGTGCCCATCTTCCACAGTAAGTGAATACTGACTGAGAAGTGTGATATGTGTGTTGGCTTTAGGGAAGCCATTTCTCAAGTTTTCCCCTCTGAAAATAATTGATCCTGAGAAACCTGCTTCCATTTAGTAGTGAGAATAGGAGCTTCCCTGTGTTGGACGGACAGGGTGAGAAATAGTAGATTGCAGGAGGATGTGTGGGCACTGTTTGCTAGGTTTCCATATGTGTTAACTTGCAAGCCAGCTACCTGCACTAGGTGTATTCCTCAACAAGTGCAGGTGGCAAACTTGTTGCAATCAATACGTTGTCAGAACAAAATGAAAACGAGGCAATTTAAGTTGACTTTTCTTTACTAGGATCATTCTAATGATAGTTAAGGACACACCTTCCCGTGCTGCCCCCTGTAAGAAGCTTGTTTCTGACATCACGTTTTATGGTTCCTTAGTGCCTCTGCTTTTTGAACCCCAGAAACACTCACTGTCACTGGGGAAACTGTTACTGTTGCCTGTCCTTGACCTTCATCAGTCATTCCTTGAGGACTTAAAAATAGTGCATTTACAGCCTAACAATACTGTTCTCCCACCTTCTCAGGGTCTGGAGGTGTACATGAAGAACAAAGAGTTCCCTTCTCCCTTTGTACTCGACGAAAACAAAGTGGAAATGCTGGAAAATTCTTGAAGTGGGAAGCCTTTCCCTCTCCAATCAGATCTGTGTTTGTCAGATCCATTATAAGAACTGACAGTACTAAAATGTCAGCTATGAAGTGCATTATAAAAAAATTGCTTTGCACTGTCTGATTGATGCCAAATCTTTGCAGCAGTTGTGATTACACACGTGTGAGCTGCCCAGTTCTGTTTGGTAACTTTAAAGGCTGTGCCTTTTACCTCAGCCTGTTTTGTATACTTGTGTGTGAGTGAGGATTAACACTTTCTGGGTGCTAATCAGATCCTGTATTTCTTATTTACTATTGCATATGAATATGGAAAAGAGCCAGTCAAGGCCTGATAAATCAGCTTTGCATCCAAGAAGATTGAATTTCTTCAATGCCTTGTTAGGTATCTTGTTTGTGTGGGTGTCGTTTTTTTGTTTTGGTTTTGTTTCTAAATTGTGTAAAACACCACTCTCTGCCTCTACAGTTTTTGGCCAGGTGATTTTCCAGCACTCTTTCACTTAAGAAATAATTCCGTAGATGCCTTTCTTTCAGATATATTACTAACCATAATGTAAAGATTAGTGTCAGATAATGAAGGACACAAATTGTCAGAACATACGTAGCATGTGAACTCAGCCCTGGCCAAAGGGTCCCAGGGTAGCCCTGACCCTCGACCCACCAGTGATTCTTCCTGTTCAGTCTTTGGACACTGCCCCGGGAAGCTCATGCCCATCTGATGCAGAACCTGCAATGAGCATCCCCGAGTTGTTTCAGCCTTGGTGAGGATGTGTCAGATGCACTCTCAGGTGGCTGGCCTTTGCATCAAAAATGTTCCATACTCTTCCCCTAAACATGGTGTTAGGGAAGGTAGTGAGAAAACTGTTTCATCTGAAATGTCATTTCTTGCATCAGCTTCTACTGAAGAATTGCTTATGCTATTTCATTAAGCATAAATGACTTCCATGGCTTTCTGCAGTTTCTGATGTGATGCTCTATTCAGAATAATAGAGAAGGGAATGGGGAAGTATAAAAGTGACTTTGAGAGTAAATACAGTTTGTAAGTGTGCTCAGGTTTTCCAAAGAAAGCATCTAAATGTCAGCATCAGAGTTTTTGGTTGTGAAGTGTTTCTGCATGAACTTGAGTAATGATCCTTTCACACATGCAGACTGGCTAATGACAGTTCTGATTACCTCAGTTGGCATGTGCAGCCAGTAATTCACATTTTTAGTATTAATGAAGTGTTAGTCCTTATCACCCAATTCTGTAGTCTTTTTTCACAGTGTTTCTATGACACATTCCATTCCTGTCAGTCAAGTTTTATATTTGAGAACAAGTTGTGTTGTATGTTTGTGAGTATTGCTCAGCAATTCGAGCACACACTTGTTTTACACTATTAAGTATAAAGTGTTTCACACTATGAAGTGCTATGAAGGAAGATTTCTTTTGCGTTTTCTAATAAAATCAAATACAGCAAATAATAAAGTTCTTTCTCTTTTGAAGCTTCAGTTTCCATGCACACAGAACAGAGCTGCTGACATGGTTTTTGAGGTTGTTTTTAAGCAGAAGCTAAATTAGAATGCTGAATGCCTTGTCTCTTGAGTTTTTTATTTTTTGACTCTTCTTCAATTTTGAGAGAACTTTAACAAAAAAAATCTGTCCTGTATGTAACAAAGTCTTTGTATGCATTATAAAATGAAGAAAAGTACCTGAAACAAAGTAAAGGCCTGTAGTACTCCAGAAACTTCTGGACATCTAAGCATTTTTAACAATAAAGATGTTACTGTGATTTCTGTGTGTTTGTCTGTGTTTCTTGTATGTGAGAAAAACACACTTGTCGTCTTTGTCCCTTTAAATGTTGTCACCACAGCTGCAGGATGGTGTCACTGGTGGTACATCTGGAGGTTGCAGTGCCCACCCTTCAGATTACAGGGGCATATGGAACTGAGCAGAGGGTGATTCCTGAAGGGGGTTGACATTGTGGGATCTATTTTTTCATCAGAAAACAGAATATTGTGTTCTTGTCTGCAAAACTGTATATTTTTCCCAAGCTTTTCAGTTTAGTTTATTAGGGAATGGAGTCTAATTGCAGATGGTGGTTGTTTTATTTCAAATTGATGTGAGTAATATGGTTCTGAGTCAGTCTGGCAGCTGGTGTGTAGGTAATGAGCACTCGCTGGAATGCAACTTTTACTTTGCTTTCCAATGACAAGCACTTCTTAAACAGGGCTCTATTTATAGTACAATCAGCATCACAAATGGCAGATTGCCCTCATTTGGGAGTTTGGTGCTGAACCCAGCAAATGTCAGAAGCAAATCTTCCTTTCTTACCTCTTTCTCCCCGTTTATCTTTTAACATCCATGTGAAGGCTGCTGGGGATTTAAATGTGTTTTTAAATTACATGAATCAGTAGTTTCCTGTGATAGGAAGATTAATCCTAAAACTGAATGCATGCTTTAGGCATCTTAAATTGTTCTTCTGCTTGTTTATGCTGTTCCTGTCTCTCAGAATTTTTGATTGATTAGTTTACTTAATCATGAAATGCTCAGAAAACACCGAGTTTTCAGTTTTATCTTGAAATCTAGTGTGAGGTGGATTCCAAATGTGAAGGCTCAAATGATGCATGCCTGCCGCTTAGGCACAGCTGGAGGTGAATTCAGTGCCAGCACTTAGAGCAGCAGTTTTAAAGTAGCTGCTTCAATGCTGCCTTCTTCCTGTTGGAGTATGAACCTGAGCTAGAAGTTATTAGAAACCCGGTCCTGCTAGGGCTCTGAACGTGTACATCACTAAACAATGCTCTTCCTTACTCCAATTGAGTATGTTCCTCCTCTGCAGGGAAGATGAAGGGAACTCTTATATTACACAGGGAGTGACATAGAACTGGGGGGCTGCGGAGGAGGAGCTGAAGGAAGGAATTGTGTGGGATGTGTGCTTCCTGCTGTGTACCAAAATTCAGTGCCAGGTCTCATAGAAGGGTTTATTTACACAACTGGTTAAGTTGCTTTTCACCCACTCACATACATCCTCTCACAGATTCCTGTTGTCTGCTCTCAGGACCATGTTCCCGCATTGTCTGTTGGAAAACGGTGTCTAGGGTTTCCGGTGGCAGGTGATAAAGACATCAGACAGCACTTCCCTATCCTCTAGGAGGCAGCAGCACTTGGGGGTTTTCCTTGACCATGCTCACTTTCCAGGCCGAGCCCCAGTGTCCGTGCCCCCTGCAAAGCCCTGTGCTGGAGCTGGGCCTCACCACAGCGGCTCTTCCCAGCTCCATGGGAGCTTGCAGGCCATCTACTGAGTTGATTTTCCTTCCCACATGCACGTTTTCCTTTATAGCTCTTCCATGCCAATGATTCTGTGACTGGTCTCTATGGTGTTATCTCACGACACCGAAGAAGAGCGAGGATTCCCAGCCTCTCCTTTGCCTCACTGCCCACGCCGGCAGTTGCGGTTCTCGCTGGGCCGAGCTCGGCTCGGTGCGCCGGGACACCGGGAAGCAAGGGCAAAATCAACGCAGCCCCGAGCATCCCCGCTCCGGCCTGAAGGCGGAACCCGTGAAGTAGGCGGAGGGATCGGGCCGGGCCCACGCCGAGGGCTGCGGCCTCAGGGCGCCTCGGCGAGTGGGTAGCGCGGGCTGAGACCTCCGCCTGCCCGGCAGCGGACAGGGTCCGTCCCGACGGGGCTCCCTCAGGACCGGTGCCTCCGCGGCGCCGCCGGGCGCGCTGAGTCCCGCCTCGCCCCGGTGCCACCGAGCGCTGATGCGCCGGCGCCAGAGCGGTACCGGAAGCGGTTGCCGGAAGCGGCCGCTCCGTCCCGCGGGACGATGGCGGCAGGCGGCCCTTGAGGCGCCGCCATGTACTCGGGTGCCGCCGCGGGACCGCCGCGCCGGGACTTCATCTCTGTCACTCTCGGCCCGGAGGAGGCGGTCGGGGTCGGTGGCTACAACAACAGCAAGGCCTGGCGGCGGCGCTCCTGCTGGCGGGTGAGGGCCACGCAGGGAGCTGTGTTGTACCGGGGGTATCCACGGGCTGGGTGCGGGGGACACCTGGCGATGGGGGAGGGCTGTTGGGCCGGGCGATCAGGAGTGTCCCTGGGCTTAGGTGCAGCTGGACTGTTATGGGGGACCTGGCGTTGTCCCCCAGTACTGAGTCGGGCACAGGCCATGGCTGTGGGCCCTGGGCGCTGGGTCGGCCGCGCGCTGGGCTCTGCTCTCGGAGTGCTCGCGGGGCAGCTCTCCGCGGGGTAGGGGTGTGTAGGGCGCAGGCTGGCTGAGGGATCTCCATGTCATGTCTTAATTTTCACGAACAAAGTTGGAACGGTGGCATACGGTAAAATCCTGCCCTCTATCAGTGGACATTTGAGGGGCAACGCTGCGCTCTCTGGACAGGAATGAGGGGAGTGAGATTTGGTCTCTGTGCTTTTGTTCCCTGTGTTAAGGCTGAAGGGGAGAGTCCTGTCTTCTGCCCTAGGCGGGTGAAGGGAACAGTTCTGCTTTCAATAGGAAAGCTGAGTGTGAGGAGAGGGGTCCTCTGGCAGAGCTCTGGGAAGTGACTTTCTTGTCTGCTTGTGGATGGAGTGGGGACGCAGCTTCATGTGGGGAGTCTTGCGCTGAAGAGTCTTGTGTGGGAAAGACTGCGTCAAAGGGACAAGATAATAACCTTTGTTACGGATATGAGATGATGTATAGTCACCTGTAGAGGCTTTATAGGTCATCAGATGAAGTGTATGAAGAGCTTGTCTAGGGAGACAGTCTCACCGTTCTCTTTTTATTACCAGCTAGAGAAATATGGGCCTGACTCACCACCCTTCATTTTATCCTTATTCTTTGTGAGTGAAAACCCAGTATGGTGGTGAATGCCCTTGCATGTTCTTGTGCCTTATTCCTACCTGTTCCAAGACACCACAGTTAAAGCTTCTTTTCCTGTCCTACCCAGATGAACCACAGGGCTGCTGGATTTCAAGCATCTTTCTGCAATGGAGAGAGGGTCATACAGTTTGCCATGTAGGTAGAACTGAAGATGACACAGTGGGACCAGCATCTTGCAGTGTGCACAGAGAAGGGTGTACAGTATTGGGACTTGGCAGGTTCTGAGGTTCTTGCATTAAGTGGCTCTTATGTTTTGTGAGCTTGTTGTGCCCTCTGCTAGCTGGTTGGATTTCTGTTTTCTCTGTCATCAAAGAAAATAAGCAATGGATATAAGCAGTTGGAAACGGGGTAAAATTAAACCTGCTTGATTTTTTGGATTTTAATCTGAATGAACCAGTAAGAGTTTATTTTTAACTGAGTAGGCTCTTAGTGTCATGCTAAATGTTCTTTCTTTCACTTCTTTTTTCTCCTAAAGAAATGGAAGCAGCTGTCCCGACTCCAGCGGAGTGTCATTCTCTTCCTGTTTGCGTTCTTGGCAGTGTGTGGAGTCATTTCGTACACAAGCATGGGAGAAGCATGGAAAAGTATGTATTCTGTACAGCTCAGAATTGTCAGAATGAGGTGTTAGAGTTAGGAGATTGTTGTGGGTCTCATAACCAGTTTTAATTTCTACTGGCAGTGACTGGGTGTCATTTAAGTGCAATGCTGAGATGATTTTATGTGATGTTTGAATGATGTAATGCTTAATCAGAAATATTTTTTGTATGTTTTTTCTTTGTTTATCTTGACTAGAGCAACATTTTGTTTTAGTTGATGTCCTGGTTTCAGCCAGGACAGTTAATTTTTTGAAGTGACTGGGGGGGTGTGGCTAAGGGCTGCATGTTATTCTGTACCATGTCAGGCATTGCTGGGCATGGGAGAGGGAAGAAAGGGACTCTGTGCTGGGGAGAAGGGGTTCCTTCTGGTGGAGAAAACATGGCAGGGGCAGCCGTCTGTGTTTGTGCCTTCTTGTAAATAGTTTCTTTTTCTTACACCTTTTGTTATTAATACTGTTGCCCTTACTATTTGTTTTCTTGTCTCATTGTTGTTTCCAGTAAATTGTTCTTATCTCAACGTGTGATCTTTGCCTTTTGTGCCTCCAGTTTTCAACTTCATCCACCCCAGAGGCAAGGGGAGGGGGAGGAGAAAACAGACGAGGGAAAGGGAGTGGCAACGTGGTTTTTGTGGTTTCAGGGAGCACTGAATTGGGGAGTACCATTCCTAAACTATGACAGTTGATTAAAATTTGAAGGCTTTGAGTGTGTTTTTTTATTATGTTTGTGTGTAGATATGGGTAGCTCAAACCTAATCACTAGAATAAGATAATCCTCTCTTGGTTTTGACTGCCTGTCAGTTTAGACATTCCAAGCATTTGTATAATACTAAGGCACATTTACCTCTGATATTATCTTATTAATTGTATTGAAAAGCTGAAATAGCAGTTAAAAAAATTCCCCATGTGCCTTTTAGCAGCCTCTTTTATATTAGGGAGAGGATTAATACCAAAATACACTTTGTATCTAGCAATTAGTGTGTGTTCACTAATGTTTTGTGAATGCAAGCACTTTTTGGAGGTGCATCTACTACTTGAATGCAGCAAACTGTTACAAATTTCTAACTGCAACCTTAACTGTTGATTCCTTGTGCTGAGTAGTTTTGTGTGTCTAGGTATAACAAACAAATCCTTGGATGAGCAGAGAACAGAAAAAGAAGTTCCTGGATTAAAACTGGCAAATCCAGCTGTTCTACCGGCACCCCAGAAAGCAGATGCCAACCATGGAGACTACCCTGAGCTTTCTCTGCAGGTAATGTGAGAAGAAGTTAATTTTCTAATGCCACAAGGAGTTTGTGAAGGCAAATAGTGCTTGATTCCAACAGTTGTTGTGGAGAAAGGAATTAGAACTTGCAATAAAAGTGTGCTCTTGGTGGAATGCTCTCCTCTCAGGAAGGGCTTTGATGTAGTATTTCTTGGCTTTATCTTTTTTATTTACATGTTCTGTATGCTGTTTCTTATTCACTGCTCTGCCCAGGAGTGCCAGGACTTCAGGTGACAGTGACCTCTTGCTTGAGGCTTTACTCTTGCTGTGTGCATCTGTCTCCACTGTTGTGAGGAGCCTGGAGTCATGGTTTATCTGGGAGCTTGAGAAATAGCATCAGAAAGAGCAAATGATGGGTTTTGAAGGGTTACGTTTGTGGGGAAATGCAGTGGGAAAGGAACATCAGCTCACTGTGTGGATTAGTGGAGCAGAGGAATACTGATTACTGTGTTGCTTGTCATGGATTTATCTCGTGAATTTGGGGATTTTTAGTTAATGAATACAAAATTTTGTATGAAATATTTTCTTCATCATGCGCAAATATACATGTATTACTGTATAGAAGTTCTTGGTATTAACACTGGCATTGTGTAAACTTCTTCTTTTACATTCTTTTAGCTAATTCTCATACATTTACTGTGCCTAGTAAAATGGAATCAAATATCTTTACAATCCTTTGTCACTGCCTTGTGTCAAACGAATACCTGGTAGCAGTAGAGGTAGTTTAAAACTAATTTATCAGTGTAAACTTAAGAACTGGATAATTTTACCAGAAGCTTAAAGCAAACAAAACCACAAGGTGTTTAGCACACCTTCCAATCAGGTCAGAATTTGCCTGCTGCAAAAGAAACAAAATAAGATTTATCTGAATTTATGTTTAATACCGGAATGATGTTGGATTTATGGTTTGAAATTTTACCATCTCTGCAAGTTAGCAAACACATATTTCTTTTTTTCCTCTATATTCTCAGAAGCCACCAAAACCACCTCATGTTCATCGCGGTCCTTCCAATCTTCAGATCAAGGCACCACGGAGAGATATGAGGCTGAAGACCCGACATGATACCATCAGGACTGTGGAAGAGCTGGTCGAAGCTGATAAAGTAGAGAAAACAGAGAAATCCATTATCAGGTAGAGATGTTTCAGGCAAGGTACAGTGCTTCCCCCTTTCCCCTGCCAAGATCCATTGAGTGTTGGGGTGAAAATTTTAAGGCCTTTTTGTTGTCTGTGTCTGAGGTTATTTTCTTTCCTTGCATGGGTTTGTTCTCAGGCCTGGCCTGATAGCTGCTGATATTGCTAGGCTGATAGATTTCATTTTGATGAATGTGCAGTTTCTCTGATTTTACTGTTTGTATCACACAGCTGCAGAGGGTTTGAAGCCCTGCGAGGCTGGCTGTATTTATAATTCACTTAGACACTCTGAATGTTCAGAAGGATTCTCGGTGTCCAGAGGTTTTTGCTGTTTGTAATAAACGTGAATGTAACAGTATCAATATAATAGTGCTGCTACAAGTGTCTTTGTCCTGGGCCAGGCTTGGGAAGTGATAGCAGTGTCAGTGCTGGTTGTGGGTTGGTGCCACTAAATACAGTGGGCCCAGGCTGAACAGGCAGAAGCCACGGATGTGTATGTAGTTGCGTGTGTGTAAGACCATGCCCTTACTTCTTTCTTACAAGATATCTCATCCCTTATACAGATCTAGTAATATCTTTAACAGAGGGTCTGTGCTTCTATGGTTATGGAAGTGTTTTGACTTGGGAATAAGTGAAGGAAAGTAATGTGGATACAGAAAAGACTACTAAAAGTTCAGCAGAGGTTCTTCAGATTTGGAGCATGAGGCTTGGGGGTTTTATGTGTTTGTGTTCTCTTTAGCACTGGCTCAGATGAGCTGATCATAGCATCAGAACTGTGCCTGCCTCATCATTTTGGCTCTCAGTATTTTCTGAAAGTTTTATTGTTTTGCTTTTGCTTGTAACTCATAGAGTTAAACAGGTGGTGACAAGAGAACTTACAAGAGCAAAGAAAACATAGTGAAGACTATGTTACAAATTTAAAGAATGAAAGTGAGAAATGAAATGTGGCATTTATCTAAGTCAGAAGATATGCTGACTGTAAACAATATAACCTTTAAAGGTCCTGTTAGCCTGGTTCCCTTAGGGAGCATATAACGGGCTCAAAGGCAACATACCTATATATGAAATGGTATGTTCGATATTATTTGATCTTGATATGAACTTGGCTTGACTTGAAGTCCGTTCTGAAAGACTTCTCCTTCAGGAGATTCTTCCTAAAAACCTGTCAAAACTGATTTACGCATCTGGTGGCAGAGAAGGATTGTGATCCCTTGATAGCAAAGTTACTGCTTTGAGCTTCTCATCCTTTGTGCTTAATCATCAGTTTTGGTGATCTGTTGCTGTTGTCCTGGGGTCGACGGACAAACGACACAGACCCGATCCAGGAAGAAATGGAATTATTTAATTATTTTACAGACTGGTTTGTATCTCTTAGTTCGCTTGAGTGGCATAGGGCCATTGGTCCCTGACCATCCACCTCTTGGGCATGATTGGTGAAACCCTACAACACCCATTTCAAAACATTTTCCCCAAAGAGCCGTAACAAACTTAGAAAACAAGCTGCAGGTTTTAATATAGAGAACTCGTTTACAAAACCGTCTCACTGTTTCTCATGGCTTGTGTGTGAAAGACAAGATTCTCACAGAATACTGCAGACAGCTGGGAGATCTCTCTGCTGAGAGCTTTTCAGCATCCACAGTGATCATCATTTGTGTTGTACTATTTAGCACTAGTAACTACTATGGTCATTTCAGAGCTGGTAGATAACAAATTGCTTGTAATACAGCATTTTCAGGTGTTTGATTTATTTTAAGAAGTTTTTTATTAAATTCTGTTGCCAAGATATGTAATGAAATTACAAGATTTCATTGTGCTTGTAACACACATTTCTTAATCAAGTAAAATTTCTCTGCAAAGAAAATTTCTTTCTTCGAACAGAAAACTTACCTAGTGGGCAGCATACTTATTTGGATCCTTGATACAAAATCTAACTTCTGTTTTATCAAAGTATTGTGTGATAAAGGAAATGCAGAGTTAATCATTTGTGTGATTTTCTGTGACCAAAATAAGTCTTAATTACAGTCCCTTGTATTGGCAGCTGGAGAGGAGCAGTGATAGAACCTGACCAAAGCACTGAACCTCCATCCATTAAAATAAAGGAACCAGAAAAATCTCCATCTGTGGAAGCTGAAGACCAGAAAGAACCAGGTAAGTAGGATAGCTAATGATGCCTTTTTTTTTTTGTTTGCTTTTATGGTTGCAGTTGTGCAATTTCTCCTCGTACACATTATTTTATTAATTTATTTAGGTTAAAGGAAACAAAAAGTGTAGGAGAGATTGCTTACCTAGAACATCCTAGTTTTTCAGTATTCTTATTTCACTATGCCAGCCTTCCTGCTTATTAGCCTTCCAAATTTGAAAATAAATTTTCAAGACAATTCTTTGAAATACAGCCTCTAGGAGGAGGCAGATATTGCAAGACAGGAGGGCATGAAAGAGACAGCTTCCTTTTCAGCCGTGCCTTTCCGTTTGTTCTGCAAATACAGGGAAAGTGACTTCCTCCCTGAACTAATTGGAACTGTTTTTAAGGCTCACCAGAAAGCTGCAGAAGTTGTTTTTGAAGTTGCTGTGCTTGTGGAACAAAGAACGTGTTGTTTCTTTTTCTGGTTTCAGAAAAGAAACCAGGAAGTTCTGGTGTGATAAACATGCATTATTTCAATGTGATGTATTTGCACTTTCACAAGCTTAGTATTTATGGGGTTAATTGTGCTGCTTGGTGTTTCCCAGTTTAGAAGTCTTTGTTCATAATTTTCCAAAATTTCAGCTAACGGGCGTGAAATTTTTCATGTTCAATGTGTACCATAAACTCCATGGCAAATGGCAAGCAAAAAATCAGTACAGCTATGGGAAAAGGATGTGGTTTTGCCAAGATGGAAAATGTAAATTTTCTTTATATTTTGGTATTAAATAGAAAATTCAATAGAAATAATTTTGTAGAAGTGATTTTAAATTTAACAGAAAGCAGTTAGTAAGAGTGGGAAGATGAAGAAAAAGTGTTATGTGTTGAATTGGCTGAGGATTTTATTGTTAAACATATGTATTTGGCACCTGAATTACCATGGATCCTAATCTGGTATTTCCTGACTTTCATCTCTTTGAGCTTCAGTGATACTCATCGACAGCTGTGAATGTGATTATTTTAATGTTTTATTTGCAGAAGTGACACTTTTGTTGCCAAGGAGGAATCTTTGTTTCCACTTGGCTGAATTGCTGACTAGAAACGTTGACTGGTTATTCTGCAGAGGAAAGGCTGTTCTGAAAAGAATAATGTGAGGGTGTTTTTTTCCATTGCACTGATCAGTTAGTTTGGAAGAAATTTTATCTTTGGTGGAATGCAGCAAAGTGGTGTGTGGTATAGTTCCATAAGTGCCCTGCAGAAGTCCTGAGCAAGGTGCTGTTTCTCCTTTGCAGTGCCTATAAATGAGCGCCAGCTGGCTGTGATCGAAGCCTTCCGCCACGCCTGGAAAGGGTACAAGGATTTTGCCTGGGGCCATGATGAGCTGAAGCCTTTGTCCAAGTCGTACAGCGAGTGGTTTGGACTTGGGCTCACCTTAATTGATGCCTTGGATACCATGTGGATTTTAGGATTAAAAGAAGGTAATTTTTTTTTCCTCTTCAATTTTTTTCCCTCTAAAAGAATTCCTTAATTTCTCTACAGGCAGTGCATATTCTTTGAGGGGAGTATTTATGATATGTGGCCTATAAATAGCTTTCCTGTTAGGGTAAATACATACATACATACATACATATATATGTATACACAATGTATATATTTGTTAGAATTTGAGGGAAGTTTTAGTAACCTTCTTGGTCTTTGTTTCTGTACTAAAACCCTAGTGCTACCTCTGTGCCATTACACAGCACCTGGAGGCTTTCTGCCCATCACTCTTGGTTAGTTTGCCTGTATGTTCCTCGCTTGTGTTTTATCACACCTAATATCAGTATTTCATATATGGATTTAAGAAGGCTGTTTCTGTAAGGAATTCATGGGTGGAAAAAGGGAGTGCTCATTACCTCTTTCCTGAATTGTTTTGCTGTCTATATTTTTGCGAGTTATTTTGGAAATGACCATGTTAGCAAACTTTTGAACAGAGTTAAAAAACCAAGCCAAAAAATTTTGCAATTCTGTTGCAAAAAACTGAAATGCTTACTTAGTGTTTAAGACCTTTTTTTGTGTTGTTGGTTGTTTGGGTTGATTTTTTTTTTTTTTTTTGGTGGTGCAGAGGGTTTTTTAGTGGTATTTAAAAATTTCTGTAACTGTATCTATTTAACCATGGTAGATAGCCATCTTTGTAAACTTTTATTAATCTTGCAACTTTTTCTGTCAAGATAGGAAGAACAGAGCTGCCAGTGAGGGTACAATAAATACTTAAAGTATTTTATGGTTCTGTCTCTTCTACCTTTGAAGTTTGTGTAAAATAATATGTCATGTGTGTGCAGCTGTAGGCCTGAGCAGGCTATCTTGAAGTTTCATCAAGTTGTCCGTGTGCTGCTCTTTTTTTTTCCTAAAAAATTAATTGTGAACTGAGTAGAGCTTTTTAAATGAATTATTAGTATTAGAGAGGTGTTGAAAATGAGTTCTTGGTGAGGCCTTCATCCTATTTTATATCGATTCTTCTGATTGCCGTAGAGAGCTCCTGGGGTTTCCTCTGAGTAACAAATGGTATGTAAATGCAAGTTCTGTTTGAGGCTGCTAGTCTTTCTTAACAGCTGATGAATGCAAAAGCTTCTGTGGCACAGAATTCTGCCTTTGCTGTTGTACTGCTGGCAACACTGACAGGGAGATTTTTTGTAATTCTTTTCAATCTGCCCAACATGCTGTATTTGCCCAGCATCCAAGAACGGAGGGTGCAAAGGCATCCATTTGCTTTATAGTTTATCTCCTAAGGAATGCCTTCCATTTCTGGCAAACTAGTTGTTCTGCTGCTTCTCACAAGCAGGAGTTTCTAGAAGCTGTGAGGTCGCTGAAACAGCTCAGCCTCCAGTTGTGAGAGCTAAGCTGACTCACCTGCACAGTGGAGAGAGACCCTGTGCCAAAGCAGTCATTGAATGATGCTGCTGCTCAGCTAGTTGATGAACCTAATACGGTTTTTCTTTTAAACTTTTTTTTTTTAAATTAGTAGTGTGATAAACAACCATTTTTGTTTCTAGAGAAAGAATTGCAACGTCTTGGGATTTTGGGTGTTAGGTGCTGAAGCAGGAAGCAGGCTCCTGAGAACATTGCTAGGTTAAAGCAGTTAACTGAAAATGTTACCTGTTATCTTGGTAGCTAACAGCTTTGGTTGAAAAAATTTTAATTAAAACTAGAAGGCTTTGTGGAAGTGTGACTAATTGTCTGACAAGTCAAATGGATGGATTTGAAAGATTTTAATTTCTGGACTATTTTAATAAAGAGTTCCTCTATTTCTTCTTTTCTTAAACTATTAAGGACTTTCTGTTTTGGTGGATATTTCTGTCTGTATGCATCTGTGGTGTGTGTTGAATAAGAATTAAGCCAATGGTAATCAAACTTCTGCCAGCATGTGCTCTTCATTTTAATTTTCCACCTAAAATTATCATCTCTGTAGACAAATATAAGTAACCATCGTGGATATATGGAATACTCATGTCTCTAGTTGTTGGAACATGCCAGAAATTCATAACTGAACTACCTTTTATGCTTTGCAGAGTTTGAAGAAGCAAGAAAATGGGTAGCAAATGATTTAGTATTTGATAAAAATGTGGATGTGAACCTATTTGAGAGCACTATCCGTATCCTGGGTGGCTTGCTGAGCACCTACCACCTCTCCGGAGATAACCTTTTCCTGGAAAAAGCTGTGAGTGGCTGGCCTTACAAATGAAACTTGGTTATGTATTCCGTATTGGACAAAGTTGAGGGAGGATTCCTCAGAAAGTTAAATGTTGCTGGTTTTTAAGAGTTTCATATTTAAAGTGGTGGGAAAAGCATTTACCATTAAGCTTTGAAGCCTTCACCTCTGCTCTCTGTACAACCCCAAAGCCTTGCTGTGTTTGTCACCTGTTCTTGTGTGTCTGCTCTTCTGCTGATGAATGGCTGACCATCATAAAGTTCATGAAACAAAAGAGGAAATAAATGATTGGCAAAGGGTAATAGTTGTCTTTTGTTGTCCTTTCTGTGTGTCTTAACAGCATCAGCCAACTCATCAGATTAGCTAGATCAGCCAGTGACTGCATGATAGCGATTGCAGCCTCACGTGAGGCCTGCAGTGCTAAGGGCAAGGTGGGAACTCTGCTCATTACTATGAATAAGTTCATGACTTTTTAAATTCCTTTAATTGCTTGCATGATCTAAAATTAAGCTGCTATTCTATCTTTTTCTGTCTGCTTTGTGAAGAAAATCTAATGGGATGTGCATGTGTATATATTTATTTTCGGTTTGTTTGTTGTTTTGTCCTGTGCTCCTGGGTTTTCTTTAGAAAGACATTGGAAACAGGCTTATGCCAGCATTCAAGACCCCCTCCAAGATACCATATTCTGATGTCAACATTGGTCGGGGCACTGCACATCCCCCTCGCTGGACATCTGACAGCACTGTGGCAGAGGTGACCAGCATTCAGTTGGAGTTTAGGGAGCTCTCTCGTCTGACTGGAGATGAGAAATTCCAGGTATGGAAGAATCAGTTGATGTCTCTCTCTTTTTCCATTTCTCTGCAGCTCCACCACTGACTCTCCATCAGTACTCATGGTCTCAGTAGTCTGTAAGTTATGATAAATAAGTTGTGAATCTCTCGAAGAGGGAAGAAAAAGAAACAAAATATTCTGATTATTTTATTAAATACCAAAAGTAGTAGTGGAGATGAGTAATTATTTTTCTTCCTCAGAAAGCGCTTTTAACTAAAAAAAAAAATTTCTGAGTATGGTTTCTTGATACCATTATCTATATGCAGAGAACAAAACTGAAGTGTTACCATCCAAGGAACTAAAATGTCACTCACTAGATAAGAGTCTGAGAGCAGGTCACCATATAGGGAAAAGTTAGTTGAAATAAAAATAATTTCAGAGAAAATAGTATTTTCCACTTTGCTTTTTGTTTGCTGATGCTATTATTTTGAACTGTATCCACAGCTCAGTGTTGAAGAACGCAGTAATTTAAAGAACCTTAGCTATTGCTAAATAGATTCATGTAGTTGTTATTTTTGCTGAACTTCTACTTTGCTACTCTGAGGTCACCTGAGTGCTGTAGTACTGGCTTTTGAGTGGGCTTGCCTTCAAGGAAAGGAAACAGTTATAATTGCTTCAGAGTACTTGAACATACCCAGAACATCTTATTTTGAGAGTCCAAAAGTTTGAAATCTTGAGTTTAATATACGGCTCTAGTTGACCTTTATGTCCCTGATGCTAATTTGGGGAAGCAAAGTTACAGATTTGTTACTGAACTATAGGGACTAGACACAGTTCTGTCTCATTTATACCTATAATTTATGTTTGCCATTTTCTTTCTTGTAGAAAGCTGTAGATGAAGTGATGAAGCATGTTCACACCCTCTCAGGGAAAAACGATGGCCTCGTCCCTATGTTCATAAACACCAACAGCGGGCAGTTCACCCACCTGGGGGTCTACACTCTGGGAGCCAGAGCTGACAGCTACTATGAGTATCTGCTCAAGCAGTGGATTCAGGGTGGAAAGAAAGAAAATTAGTAAGTTCTTTACACTTCTCATATTGGTGTGAGAATTAGGTGAGCTGTAAAACTCTCTGTTGTAGTTTTGTTTGCTGCTTAAAGAAAAATAATGCATGTGCCCAAGAGTCAGCTGAACTTATCACTGTTTTTAAAAGCAAGCTAAGCAGAAAGAGAGACCTTTGGTAACTTGATGAAAGAACACGAGGAGACTTAGCCTTAGTCTCAAAACTCCTTCTCCACAGAAACCTTTTCTTCCACAGGTCATCAAATGTGAGGAGCGTCATAGATAGGAGATGAGAATTAAGTCTTTGCAATAGATATTGAGCGTAATTAGACACTTCTGAAATACTGTGGGCATTTCCTTTCAACAGTCATTTTCTGGGTTTCTTAATGAAGGGTGAAAGGAGACAGAAGTTTGATGTTTGTGTTATCTTCTCTTTCACTTCAGAATCTCAGACTGTTTGGGATTGGAAGAGATCTTAAAGCCCATCCTGTCCCCCCCCGCCCATGGGCAGGGATACATTCCACTAGACCAGGTTGCTCCAAGCCCCATCCAACCTGGCCTGGGACACTTCCAGGGATGGGGCAACCGCAGCTGCTCTGGGTACCCTGTGCCAGGGCCTCCCCACCCTCACGGGGAAGAATTTCTTCCTATATCCAATATCAATCTACTTACTTTCAGTTTGAAGACCCTTGCTCTATCACTACATTCCCTAGTAAAAAGTCCCTCTACAAGTCCTGTATGTTTCTTTTATCTATACTGCATTAGTGGAAGAGTGTTTGCAAGGAGGAGTTAAAGATGTTGGAAAAGAAGCTTTCCTTCAAGACAAGTCTGCATATAAGCTAATTATGTTAGACTTGCTAATTTCAAGGAGTTTAATGCAGACAGAGCAAGAACGTGCCTCTTGGAGGCATTTCTGTGTGTCAGAGCAGATGCCTTTCTACAAACAAAGCTTTCATCACTGCTCTTTCCAAGCCTTACCTCACTGCAAACAGAGAACTGGTGTCTTTGGGACCACAATGGTGTTTTGTGAGCCTCACAACGGTATTAATCAACAGGTTGTTTTCCATATTGAAAGTACTTGAAAACAAGGAAAAGTCAAATTAAATACTGTGAAACTGTCTAGGTTTGAAAGACAGGT